>CAJGYO010000016.1:4679003-5184096 GCA_904845875.1 Miscanthus lutarioriparius | reverse complement strand
TTGTATATCTGCCTCTGATGACCAATCGCATCACCATTCACCAGGAAGTATTTCTCAGTAAGAACTTATTTTACCAAATGTTCAGAGAACTGAAAGTTTGAACGTCACAGTTAATCAAAAGGATTACAGCGACAGGTCAAACGAAACATGCAGATGCTTAACGACTCCTGTGACTAATTTTATTTACCTGGTCAGTACTTGTTATTTATTTTCCCGTTATTAAAAAAGGTAATGCCAGATAGCTGCCCTCAGCCACAGAAGAATCATTGCAGTTTTTTTTTCTCGACAATAGAGCCACCAGTTTCCTGGTCCAAGGTCGTCGAGAATAGGCCAACCAGATGGCTAATTCTTCATCCAAAAGCCAGGCTTTTTGTGTCCTTTAATCCTTATTATGGCCCTGGCATCAGATCCAACTCCCAGCTCAAATCACTTTCAGCGAAGACATAGGTATGAGTTTCCAGATTACAAAAAAAACAGGATCAAAAAGCCGTTTTGATTTTCAGATTGGAAAAATTTAGCCTTTCTACCTCCTGTCCCTCAGTGCAAGTGAGAAAGATACTGAATTATGAGATCTTCCTACCCATTATCCATCAACCTGGTCTTAGAAAGCTGCAGACTTTTCCTCGTCCTCTGTCTCGCCTATATGGCCATCAGTAAACCTGCTGGTTGCTTTATGACTCAGTCCAAGTTGATGCCTTCCTTTAGAGGCGATCTGATTGACTGAATGAGCATGTGTCAATAGTTGAAATCTTTGGCATTTCTCGCTTTTGGACAAGATCAGGTTCAAGAACGTGCTACACTGTTGTGACAGTGGGAATTCATACAGTAACTGTGCTAGGCACTAGCTTCTAGTAGTTGTGCCTGCTTGAACATGGAAAAAGATTGCAGCCGTTGCTTTTTTCCACGAGGAACTGTGTGCTTGATTGAGAATCTGATGTGCTTGGCAGGAGGGCAAACAAAAGGTTTGTTTTTCATCACAGGAACTTTTACAAATATGCTTAAGGTAAAGCGCTTGGTCGAAGTATAGTGCGCAAGGTTTGATGAATATGGCTATCCTCATAGATTTTGAGATAAAGTTATATATATGCTGCCTATTTGAAGTGGGATGGATGAAATGAACTATTTTATGTTTTTGGTTGTTGGATGGATTAGATGAATGATGATAAGAATTAACTGACTAATTATATCTATTATTTATAAATAATAACCACTAATTAGACACTAATAAATATGTATTAACTCTAATTTTATCATAATAACTACTAATCAAAAGTAAAAAGCTAATTAACACCCAATGTAATTCCTACGTGGCACACCAAACGCAGCACTAATCAACACATTAGCATTTATCAAAAATTATTCTTGCCATCATAATTACTAAATAAATAATATAACATACTAATAATTTTATTATTTACTAATGACAAAGATTAGAAAACATAGACAAACTTGTACAAAAAGCAGACTTTAGGGGTTGAGCTTATTCAGCTTCTATAGAGAGTATTCTCGCAGTAGTAGTGACTATCCTTGTCTAAGTCGCCTGCGAATCTTCTAGTAGTCCATGGACCGGCTGTCTCCCAAAATTCAAGGATCAAACCAAGCACACTCTTATTGTGGCGATTGGTTGCCTGGCTTGAATTTCTAGCCCAACTAGGAGTTGGCAATGGCTCAAGTTGGACTGCACCAGGCCCATCTTCATGGGGGTTGTTTCGTTGCTCAGCTTAGGCCGCCAAAGACGTGTTGGACAGTTTCCATGGCCCCTTGGTAGCTATGCTAGCTTTAGTAGGAGCCTAGATAGCATGTTTGATTGCCACAAGGGACGTGTTTCTAGGTACTGAATCACTCGACCAGTGCCTTTACTGCTTGCGCCCCTGCTCACATTAGCTCTTTCAGCAACATTTGCTCAGCAAAGTGTCCCCTCATCCTAACCCAAGTGGCATTGTCAATGTTAACACCAGCGTCAACAACATGTCTATTCCACCTAGCCTCATTGGGGGCATGCTCATTAAACCCAAACCTAAGAATGAAGTTGGCAAGGATTAGTATCACTTGGGTTTTGTAGGGATAGAAGGGCTTTTGTTGTATTTTTTTTTTTAATAAGGAACAAAGTTCACCCTCTACCATAGAAGGGCTTGTTGTATAGAATCCTGAATCTATTCTTCAGTCCCCAAAATATCCTCTCTAACTGTGGCTAGTTTGTTGCGGGCTTCAGGGGATGACAAGTTTGAGCCCCCATGGAGCTTAGGTTTTGGGTGCATGCACGACCTTTGTTGGGACCAACTAACATGGCGAACACCCAAACACCACAAGTGTGGCTCTAGAGAAACCGGCTAGAGGAATAGTGAGGCGTCCGATCACTACCATTTACTTTCCTGAAGCAAGGACGTTGAATGAACCATATGGTCTAGAAGAGTTGAAACAAATATTATTCCAAGATGCCTGAACATAAATATATTATCCACAGTTCTTTTGACAAGCATGAAGGATTTTAAAGTTTAGAGCTGAGAACACAATTAGCGACATCGCTGAATACTTAGGTAAAAGTTTTGGTGAAAAACGGATGACTGAAATATGAATGCTTAGCGTTCCTTGGATATATTAATCAACGTTTAAAACTAGCACCACTGAAGACAATGACACGATGGTCAGTTGGTCACTTGTCCAACATGTTGCCAGTCCAAGAGTTGAACTTAGCCTGCTTACGGTTGGCTGGTTCATATCGCTGTTTGGTTCGCGTGAAGAAGCATTTAATTTGCTGGTTTTGTGTGAGAGGGAAAATACTGTTTTACTGGAAAATTTACGATCGTTTTACAAGCCACAGCCAAACAAACAAAATATGCTGTAAGGTTAGTCCAAACTTTAATCGGATCAAGTCAAGCTCGTCATATATATATATATATATATATATATATATATATATATATATATATAATATACTATTTTCATGATTTACCTCCGTCTGCAGGATCTTTGTTTCTTATTAAACTGTTGATACCATACAGAGAGATTAGGAAATCTGTTTACAACTTTTTTTTTCGGATGTTGCAGCTAGTGGTGTGTTTGGCAGCCTTGTGATCCATGTGATGCACTAGGCAGCTAGCTATGCAAGTACATGTTGATCCATCTTTCTGCAGGTGAGAAACCTATCAAGCAGAAAGGTTTCTAAAAAGAATCAAGCAAAAGACATGCTTTTCAGGGGCAAAGAGAGGGCAGAGAAGTTAAGCAAGCTAGTAGTACTTTGCTGTCCTTTTTGGCCTTTGAAGCTTTGGCAGGCTACTCATTCGATGGAGCCTAACCTCCTCGTGCATAGAGCTGCAAATTGCATTAGCATAGCAGCCAGCATAATGATGCCAGTATATTATTAGTATACGAATGGTGGCAGTTCCGGTTTGCCAGTTTGATTTGTACCACCACACACATTACTGGTCGCCGGAACGGCGGCGGCGGCACGTCAGCCGGCGTAGATCGATGTGAGCGGCCGGCGAGAGGGACGGCGGTGGACTGGAGTACGTCCAAAAGCACGAGTTGCCTCGCCGTTCAAACTTCAAAGGCGAGAGCTCCACTAGCCACTCTCTCTTTCGAACCTTTCCATGACGGAACTAGCGGCCAAAGCATGTACGGTTCTTATGTACATGTACCAGCAGCGAGTGATACTTGATCCGGTCAACATTCTCATGCTCCAACAGTCTCCATGCGTCTTTTCCATCTTTCACTCAAAATTGAAAAATTCAGGTTACTCACTATAATTACGTACTACCCAAGGTTAATATAAAAAAAAGATTCAGTTAATTTTTTTTGTTTATTAATCTCATGTTACAAGTACATATATCCTGTGAACTCAAAGCATACGGAGTATGTTTGAGAGGCAGAGGGGCATCTTTGTGAGTTCGAGTACAAAACACAAATGCATGCATGGGAATTCACGCTAGTGCTAGTAGAGTAGGATGCAACGACAAGTAATGGGGTGAAATAGTTTTCTTCCTCATCATACAGGACGATGATGCTTGTTGTCGTAATGATGCGGGTTAGGTGAGGACAAGGTCTTTGCTTGGATTAAGCAAAGAGATGGACCAGGGTTATTTTACCCCGGAATCGCGTAGTACGACGAGCCCACAGGACTTTGGCGCAAGTCAAAGCTCTGGCAGATACACAGATGATCGCAAAGTCACCGTGTCTCGCAGGGTATTAACAATGGGTAGCGATGTTTGGGTACGTAGGTTAGCAGTTGGCCGCCCTGCATTTGACGTGCCTGGTTGCTGTGTATGTACTCTCTCTCCTACTACTGGTTGCTGTCAGCTTGTAAATAAATAAAAACTTATTGGGCCCAAAAGCGTCTTGTTTGTGGATAGCAGTTGTCCTTTTCCACATCTGCAGATTTGCAATTGACTTTGGTTCGGCCGCTTCCTACTGATTGACGATGACATAAATATATGCCAAAGACTATCAGAAAGCGTCGAACATGGCCCAAAAACTTTGTGATTAAGAAAACAAACAGTGCCAAAGATTCCTACTCCACTGTGTTCTTATATATATACCGGTGTAGTAATATAATATAGGAGTACTATATATATATATATATACTACAATCACAGTCTGTTCGTTTAAATTTGAATTGAACTTATAAGTACATGTACCGCAGATTTCTTGGTCAGTTTAGTGTGAGAGAAAAAATATCACCGTTAAGTTCGCTGAATTATAAGCCGATACGAAAGCGAATAAGCCAAAAAACAACTTGCTGTTTGTCCCTCCGTCTGAAAGTCTGAACTAAGGAGGCTAGCTTGTGTGCGCCTGATCTGAACTACTCTGAATCTCGCTGGATCCTGGCGAGACAAAAAAGAATGCAAGCTCTCGCTTTGTTCTGGCGTGCCAACTCTGTCTGTCTTGACTGGTTGTTGCCACCAGCATTAGATTAGACCAACCGTTGATGGGATTAAGCACCCAAGTGTCAAACCTCATAAAGAAAAACGACGCTGATAATCCAGCTAGCTATTCGAGTTTGTTAGTTAGTATATATAACAAGTGCCTGCGATCTTCATAGTTCAAACGCCTATTATTGCTGGTTGGTGAGTGATGAATGATATATATGATATTCTAAGCATGAAGCAACGACCTAGTTAATTAGCTAGATCGCTGCATCACGCGAGAGCACGGGAAACTAGATTAGTCCACGCGATTACAGTAAACAAACGAACGATCGATATTTAATTTAAACGGCGCCAGTGCTCCTGTTGATTGAACTCGAGGCGTCATTTGGTCAAACTCGCGTCAAAATCATAATCTGAACTCAAATCCGAAGATAAACCGTGGGTGCGACGCATCGAATGGAAACTCTGCAAGCAGCAGCATGAAGAAACCTGCGCAGACCCTCAACAAATGCTGCGGTGCGGGCGGCGGCCGGAGAGATCCAGCACCACACACTCACGCACCGAGAGTTTCACTATCCATCTCGCCGCCGCCGCCCCTGCCGCCACAGCCATCGCCGTCGGCCCGTCCAGTGGCGGATCCAAAGGGGGGCTGGGGGGGAGCTCCAGCTCCCCTTAATATCTTATTTCAAGCCTAATCACTGTAGCAAAAGCTTGATTTCATCATTAAATCTTTATGCAAATCAATATCTCCATTGTTTTAGCTCCCCTCATCCCGCATCGTGCATCCGCCACTGCCCGTCACGGCGGCCGCGCGCGCGATCGCGCCAAACCGAACCTTTTCTGCCGCGGCACAAAAGTCGCGCGAGAAACAGCCAGCCAGGCAAGGCCTCGCGTCAAATCAGGCGAAACGCGCACGAAACCGGAGGCCGCGGCCGGTGGTACACGTACGCCGTCGCGCAGGCCCGGCGCGGTCAGCGGTCGGCCCGCCCGCGACCAACCTCGTGACCTGTCCCGCTGTCCCGGTCTCTGCCGGACAGCGGGACAGTGGCCTCGCTCGCTCGATCGCCGCCCGAGGCCCGCGGACACCGACCGCGCGCGCGCGGCATGGCTGATGGCTCCGGCTCCGGCCGCTCGCTTTCGTTCAGACTAGTGAACGGCCTAGGCATCTCTCGCCGCCGGCGGTGGTCGCCTCGCACCGTGGCCCGCGGTGTCTGCGTCTGCGTCTCCAATGCCGTTGGATCGAGATCGGGCGGGCGAAGGCTTCGGTTAGGCACCGGCGGGGTCAGGCTGGCGTCAGCCGGTGCGCACACCTGGGTCAGAGGCGTGGGGCCGGTCAAAGCGGCACGGACACGTGGCGGTGAGGCTGCGTTTGAACGGTTTCACGCAGCGCGGTGGTTTGACGTACGTGACCGGGTGCACCCGGTAGCCGTCGCTGACTCACTTGATGCGTTCGTATGCGACCTTGGACCCAGTTGCAATCCCCACTGCTGTGGTGTTGCTTGCTTCACTGTTGATAAATGACTTTTTAGAAACAAGACAAACCTTTGTCTGAAACAAACAGCTCCGCAATTGGTAACCGGTGCAGTGAACACCACATGACAAGATTAATACTAGAACGGATTTGCTGAAACACACGTACTAAGGGAGACAAATTCATTTCAAATTCGCTTGCAAATAAATCCCACGTTCGCTCCAAATAAAGCCTAGGAAATGGAGTGCCCAAATATATGTACAACTAGTAGTAGTTTGATCCACAAAAAGACAGGAAGTTTGACATGTTCCATGTGGTCCAACCATTTGATAAGAGATGTGCGTGGTAATAAAGCCTAACAGTATAAAAGAATTGGCACCAGCTACTATGCTCTCTTGCGAATTGGTAAAAAAGAGTGTCAGATATGTTACTAGAACTTAAAGTAAAGTTACAAGACGAATCAAATCAATCCATTAGGTTTAAACAATCCCACAATTTAATCTACTCCACTAGTCATTCAACCGGAGACCTTATTAGCCAGCCAAGCCCTCTCACCCAACCACTCATCCATCCATCCATCTCCATCTCCTTCTGATCCTTTTCCCCCGCGCACACACGATCACACTCTACAAAGCTAGCTCCCTTGCTTACACACCTCTCCCTTTCCTCACCTTCTCTCTACTGCGGCCGCCGCAAGCTGGAGCGATCTATATGTGAAGAGAGACCAGCATCCCCGCGCGCCGCTCAAGGTCACCGGTAGCTCGATCGGAGGTTTGATCTGAGGTAGCCAGCAGCCGCTCCTGTCGATCCATCTCCATCCATGTCGGGCGCGAGGCATGAGCACCACCTGTCCGAGGACTTCCAGTTCCACGACGAGCTGGCGTCGCTGTTCGCGCATCAGCGGCCCGACGCGCCGATGTCGCAGCCTTGGTTCATGGACTACCTGCACGCGACCGCGGCGGCGGCGTCGCCGCTGGACTGCGACGCCTTCGTGGGGGACTTCGTCGACGTGCCGGCACCGGCCGCTGACGAGGTAGTCAAGAGGGAGCTCGTGATGGTGGACAGTGCCGCTGCCGGGACGCCGACGCCGAC
Source organism: Miscanthus lutarioriparius (assembly GCA_904845875.1). Lineage (NCBI taxonomy): Eukaryota > Viridiplantae > Streptophyta > Magnoliopsida > Poales > Poaceae > Miscanthus > Miscanthus lutarioriparius. The sequence continues at coordinate 5,176,668 of CAJGYO010000016.1, read as the reverse complement.
GACGGCGCCGCTCACGCCCAACAGCATGTCGATGTCGTCGACGTCCAGCGAGGCCTGTGGCGCCGGCGCCGGAGCCGAAGATGAGTCGGCGGCCGGCAAGTGCAAGAAGGAGGGGGGCGAGGGGGAAGGGCTCAAGAGCAAGGACGACGGATCGGCGGCGGCCAACAAGGGAGACGGCGGGGAAGGAGAGGAGAAGAACAAGAAAGGGTGAGTTCGTTCATCTGATCAGATTTCCATCACCTCTTCATCATCAGAAAATTTATTTGTCCCGGATCTTGGACTTCTTTTTATATTAGATCTATATATAAGCCTCATACCATTTAGTTAAGGTGTTTGATGATTCGCCAAGCTTTTGATTCTAGTTTCATCACTGCGAAAAGTTTTCATCGGATTTGTTGTCGTTGATCTTTTAGAACATGCATGAATCATTCAAGATCTGGAGCAGGTTTATCTGGAGTAATTCCTCTCTGGGCCGATCTTGTTTGTTCACTTGTGTGAATCCCTTCTCACACATGCATAGCATAATATACTAGTGTTCCTTTTCATCCCCATCTTTGATTTGGACAAGGTGTGAACCCTGCTAGCTAGGGTTTCTCATTTAGTATACGCTGCATGCTGCGTGTCCAAGAAAAGAAAGCAAAAAAGAACTTGATCTTTAGGGGTACGTTCTATACCAAAGTTGATCGGTGTTTATTTGTTCCAAACATCCTTTTGCTTCATTCGCAAATAAATCGGCGTTGCTTTCCTCCTGGATTTCGTCTTCCTTGTCTTGGCATCTACCTCCTTCATTTTGACTGCACCAACTGCCTGCCGTTTTCGTAGTTAATCACACCCGCCCGGAAAGGATTTAAGACTATTAGCAGACTATCGAATCAGTCGAATCAGTGGTCTCTGCGTTGGCCATAAATTGCCCAACAGATCCATAAATTTCGTCGAGACTTGGTTTTGCAACTTCCCCTTTTGCTGCGACCTGTGACGATGACGGATCTCCAAATCCCAGCAGAGCAAAAGTTAAGAACACTACTGCAGGTGAGTTGCAGTGTGAACCTGTCAATCTGAAGCCATGTATATGTGTGCGCCGGACCGTACATACGTAGCTAGTCTTCCACGACACCCATGCATGTTTGAATGAGCTAATAACTGATATATAATCTTAATTTGTACGTACTAGTTTGTACTAGCAGTATGAACGCAGCATGTAGCACACCAAACGCATGCATTCAAATGAACACAGCTCTGGCATGTAGCACACTACCGCCATGTTTGAATAATAGATTGATCAATGCAAGTTGGCATGTGTGTATGATCGTGTGCAGGGCGGCGGCAAAAGGCAAGGGCAAGGGCGAGAAGCGGCCGCGGCAGCCACGCTTCGCGTTCATGACCAAGAGCGAGGTCGACCACCTCGAGGACGGCTACCGGTGGCGCAAGTACGGCCAGAAAGCCGTCAAGAACAGCCCATTTCCGAGGTACGTATACGTATATACATGTGTGTACATTGTTTAATTATTCACCGCGTCAGGCATCCACGAATTAGGGTTCTCACGACGAGCGATCGAGCATTGCAATGAGCATGGTGACTGATTGATATATACAATGCATGGTGATGGGCAGGAGCTACTACCGGTGCACGACGCAGAAGTGCCCGGTGAAGAAGCGGGTGGAGCGGTCGTACCAGGACGCGGCGGTGGTGATCACCACGTACGAGGGCAAGCACACGCACCCCATCCCCGCCACGCTGCGCGGGAGCTCGCACCTCCTCGCCGCCGCGCACCACCCGATGAGCGGCCTCCACCACGTGCACCCGCACTTCCGGATGGCGCCACCGCCGCCGCCGGCGCTCGGCGGCGTCACCTCGGGCCTCGGCGACTTCAGGCCCGGCGGCGCCAACGCCTTCGACACTCTCGGACTCGGACTCCTGCAGCCGGCGCCGCAGCAGAGCCACCACCACGGCGCCGCCGCCATGCAGCAGCTGGCCGTCAGCGGCGCAGACGGAGTGCAGCAGTGGGACGCCGCCGCCGCCATGGCGAGCCACGCGGCGCTGCCCGATGGTGACCAGCACGGCTTGGCTGCCATCGCAGGTACGGCTGGTACTACGGCGGCAACTACTACCGCCAGCGCTCCGCTCCGGATGCAACACTTCATGGCGCAGGACTATGCTGGGCTGCTGCAGGACATGTTTCCATCCTTCGTTCACAACGACGACGATGGCCACCATCACAACCACCATTGATGACTGAGAGTTTTTTCTGCTTTAAACGATCAATGGTGACGACGACGACGACGACGGTCGATCGATAGATCGAGAGATTTGGTTGCTGTTAACTTTTTGGTTCGTGGTGTCGTTGTACGATGATGTGATCTGAGGTAGCTATAGTACTAGTAGCATCGGTAGTATAGGACGGGCACCTATCCGTTACTAGCTAGGATCGAGTTTGTTTGACATGTACCTGATTCCTAATGAACTCATCAAGCTTTGCACTTAATTTCATTAAGCTGGGCCGCTGGGGGCATTCCTGCATGTAGTACTGTACTGTTGAGCAGTCGCAGTATTCTGGTACGTACGGTCTATTCTAATTATGCCATTTAGTTCCTTTAATTCATGACAGACATATATATATGATCGTGTGTTTGTTCTTGTTGATATGATGCATATATATGCATAGACTAGCTAGTCATTTTCTGATGGATCTACATCATCATATGCCATGAGCCTCTCTGTATATGCATGGATTGAAACCTGTGTGCTGCTCAAATTAATAATTCTAGTATATATGTAGTAGTACTAGTACCATATATATCGTCATGGCATGCGTCAGTCGTGAATGAAGAACTAACAATGAAAGATGAAAGAAGAAAGAAGAAAGAAGAAAGAAGAAAGAAGAAAGAAGAAAGAAAAGGAGCCATGCATGTAAGGCGCGCGCGCGCACCCAAAGTATTAATTGGCGTTATCGCTTTGACTATGCGAAGACGATTAGTTCCCATGCATGTAGCAGTGCGCACGCGGTATCCATAGACTGTATTTGACATGAAATATAGGTTATGCACGCACTTAAATCTGAAGCAACCAAATTAGTATATAGAGGCTCCATATTTCAGGCAACGGTTGTTATATATATTTTATATTAAAATTATAGTTATAATTTTTTTGCAATTTTGGTAGACGTAATCTCCAATTTTTGGTTATGAGAATAAAAACTTAACAATAAACCTGACAAAATCTAATTCGTGTTGGCACAAAAACAATTAATAATTTATAATTGTTTTTGTAGTCACTACTACAGAAATCTTATTGGAGGCGGGCAAAAAGAATTAATGGAGGTGGGCATTGCAACCGTCTCCAATCAAAGGTCACAGTTAATCAGTGACCTATGGAGGTGGTTGTTTTTGCCCGCCTCTGTAAATCAAATTAAAATAATAAAAAAGCAGCCGAGCCCAACGCCAACCTATATGGGCCCGACGTCGAGCCCAGCCACGCCACCGCCGTCCTGGATACGCCACCACTAGATCCGCGCCTAGCCACCGGATCCGCACCTGGAGGCTCCGTCGGTGGAGCCCCGTAGTCGGATCTAGCGGAGATGGGGAGGCCTCGCACTGGGTCCGCCGCCACCGAGAAGGAAGAAGGTGGATCTGCCGCCGCAGAGGAGCAAAGGGCCAGATCCGCCACCACCGATGAGGAGGGGGTCGGATCCGCCACCTCGACAAGGAGGGAGCCGGATCCACCACCGCCAATGAGGAGGGGGCTAGATCCGCCACTGCCGACGAGGAGGGGGCCAGATCCGCCACCACCGAGGAGGAGGGGACAGATCCGCCGCCACCGCCGGTGAAGACAAGGACGGAGGCACCGCCGGATCTAGGCCCTGGTCGCCATCTCCGCCACCCCCTGAAGCCTCCCCAGAGTCTAAGAGGCACGCGGCGCACACGAGCGACGTCGCAAGGAGCACCGCGCGGATGGAGAAGCCGCAGGCGGCAGAGGAGCTCAAAGTGGTGTCAACCATCACTACTAGGAATATCCACTTCTATAACGATTAGTTTTCATCACCGACGGAGCCTAATTTGTCATAATTTCAGTTTTATGATGAATTTATGACAAAAAACGGTTCGTCATAAAGCTGCGTCATTCTTGCAATTCTATGACAATTCTAGAAATTCGTCATAGAATTGGATAGATCTATGATGATAACTGGTCGTCATAGAACTGCTTTGGCATGCGTGGCAGGGGGCAGCTACGCTGGCGGGTGCTTCCGTTCGAGATGCTTTCCATGTGTACATGCTATAGCCGGTTGCATTGAAGGTGGTTCGGATACGTGTCACCTTCTTATTGCACAACGTGGCCATCTCTGGTTCTTGCATGTTTTAGGTTCTTACTGGACCTCGTGTCGGGACCATGTTGTTCCACATGTCAGTTTTCTATTGGCACACGTGTCGTGCTGCGGTTGGGTCACGTGTCACTTCTTCATTGGACTAAGTGTCATATTTTTATTGGTCCACGTGGCGTGACCATAATACCCTGTGTGTCTTTCTTTTACTCGATCACGTGTCTCGATGCTGTACGTCCACGTGTCAGTATTTTATTGGGCCACATGTCACGCCCTGAGCTAGCCACGTGTCTTTTTCTGATTCGACCACGTGGTAGGATGGATTTGTTCCACATATTTTGTTTGTATTGGCTCACGTGCCCTGTCGTGGCTGTTACACGTGTCATTCACTAGTTCATCCATGTGTCAGATTCTTATTTAACGTGCCTGTGCCGAATCTATCACGTGCACACCAATCATTACATCAGAGAAAATAATTTCAGATCTACACTACTGCATAAAATGACTACATATATAATTATATTGAACCTGAATCAAATAATAGCAGTTCAACTCAGCAACAAACCACTGACAGAGTTCACATATCAAGCCGCCAAAATTTCACATCAAAACAACAAACAAACCACATGTTCACTGTATCAACAAGACCGAGAGTTACTAGCGCTTAAGAGCGTGATATGCTCACGGAGCTTATTGTACTCCTCGTGTTGCTGTTTGTTGAACTTCTCAAACTCCTTATCAGTGTTTTTTGCCTTCCTCTTCAGTTGATCCACTTGTTTGGCAAGGATGAGGACAGCTGAACTTTCTTGATGAGCAGCAAGCCATTCCCAAAGTCTGCAGCAGCTTGTCCCGATACCAAATATTCTTCAAAGAAAAGGTGTTATAGCTGGCCTAGGAGAGGACCTTGGAAACAACATCAACAATGAGGTTTTGCTCAGATAGTTTACATAGCTTCTGTGAAAACCAAGGAGTAAACATTAGGAAGAGGTCTTAAATTGCGAACCAAGAGATTATTTTAGTACAAGTAATGCATGGGTCTTCCTCGACCCTCATCGCCAACAGAGAGATTTATAAGCACAATGCATAGGTAACATATTAACTATTGTAATATTACAACTTCAAAATGATGGTGCCACTTTAGGCTCCTCCTACTTTTCCTTCTTTTATGGCAATGGCTTCAGCAAATTTCAAGGAAAGCAAATGAAGGTACTTACCACTGCTTCACTTGCAGCATCGTTTAGTCCCGTGTTGCTACTAGTATGGAAGTTGTTGAAGATTCCCACTGCATCAACATATTCATGAGGTCGATCATGTTCTTCATTGAGCACTTCTTGATCGTGTCATGTGTCCTTTCTGTTTTTGTCCTTCTATTAAAATTGCACATGCCTTTCTGTTGATACAAAAGGCATTGCGTATTTGATAAAAAAGAGTAACACAACCATCACTTACATATGCTTGCAGGTGGGCAATATAGGAGCGAGATCCTGTAACCTGGTGGCACTTGACTTTTGCATGATTTCGCTTGTTCTGCTCCAAGACTGCCTATAACCACAATTGTGTTAGACTAGAGCACAAACAGACCACATAAAGACTAGACAAGAAATAAATGAGTTCACACACACCTTGTTCTTGGAACTTAACCACATGTGGACAAGTGCACACCACTGTGCGTTATTCATGCAAGACACAGGAGAGGTATTTCTGATTTCATCAGTGGGGACGTCGTTAAAGTAAGATCGCTTGAACCTATACCGTGTCTGCCGTACAATAGACTGGAATATACTCATGCATGCTTCTTTTGTTGCTTCATTATTGTCATCAATGGCCAGCCTTAACTGTAGAAGTATGAATGCAAATTAAATCCATTACTAAGTTGCTCAAGACAGAGTTGAATGTCAACAGAGGATATACATACTTATAGATAGCTTGGCCACAAATCCATTGAGATGTTTCCGTTGCTTGTAATGTTTCCAGTGCGGGAAAATTGGTACTTGAGACCTGACTACTACACCTACCTCTGAGGCAAACTTGGCAGCTTGCAATGGATCATGTGGCCTTCTATTCCCCTTGACAACCAAGATGGGCATCCTTGTTCCCATTGATTGGGTGGTTTTGTGAAGCCGAACCCCCTTAGTTGCTTGCCTTGAGTTCCTTGCTCTTCTCTGTAACGGTACTACATAGTTTTCATACATTCAGATTATTAGAAAACTAACATGGATATCAAATAGTGTGAATTGATTTATAGACATGTCTAAGATAGTACCATCCTTCGCAAGTTTGGTCATTCTGCTGGTGGGTGGGTGGAGTCTCCTCTTCGGCATGGCTAAGGTCATCTTCACGTGACCAGTCCCCCACAGGGCTTTGTTCGCCTTGTGCGTGCTGACTTTTGGAGCTAGCTAGAACTACAAGATGCTGCAACTCTGCTGGACTAGTTGGCTTCACTCTCTTGGGTTGCCATCCCCTAGGACCCATATCGGTGCTGCCTTTTGCCCTGCTAGTAGGGACTTCTCTACGGCTTGTTCAACCCACAGCCTAAAATTGGAGAAACAAACTTAAGTGGCAAGCATGTAAAAATTGCATTGCTATCCACACAGCAAAGAATTGAATTGCACTGCTACCTAAACCAACCTCCCTCCCATCCTAACATGACAAGATAAAACAAGCACCTCAATTACAAGGGGTACTCGCTCTTCTAAATCTATATCTGTATCACCATATCCCTGAACACGTTCCCCTACTTCAGGGAGATATTCCAGATGTCAATATGTAGATCACAAAGGCATTTATTGAGTTAAACTTGTACCGAATGTCAACAAAACAGAGCAGGAGCATGCAAATTAGGCGCCTAAACTACAGCTTACACAGAAGCCATTGCTTGAATAAAGCACATTTGAACTCTTATACGAAAGCTATTATACTCGAATAAAGCACATGTGAACTACATCTCAACTAAGAAATATGTAACCCCGTCACTATATATCTACATGTCCCAGTTTCAACCACTAGAGTAGAACAGGCATCATAAAAGGAATTTGGGTACCTCTTCCTATTCTTGGCTACGCTGCATCATTGGCACCGCCCTCTTGCCATCCTGGTCATGGAAGTGGTGCGGCCGAAGTCTACGAAGGGGTAGCAGATCTAGTGTGGCAGTTGTTAATGATGATGCTAGGGCTCGGTCATGACAGGTGCTGACGTAGGGGCTCTGGATCCGGCATGTACCACCGCTGACGGTGGTCCTTCCGCCGTTAGCGGACTTGCTGTCGACGAAGGGGATTAGATCCAGATCCGGCTCCGGCTCCGGCTAGAGTTTAGAAAGGTATGAGAGAGGGTGTGGCTGGAGAGTGGAGAGGGAGTCAAACTGCTGTGTCGATTCGCCTAGCTAGGGTTCAGACAGGGGTGGCTAGGCTTTGGAGCGGGAGGAGAGATGATGCGGTTGGTCTAGCTAGAGAATGGAGATGGAGGCGGAGATGATGACTTCTTGCGCTTTTATGTGGCCATCACAATACCACAAATATCCTTGTCTAAAATTGATGGCGTGGTAAACCAATTTTCCACGAGGAGGGCAAAAGAGTGAGAGATCTAATTTTCGGTTCATGTTGGCGGCACTGCTGGGCGCGAGGATTTCATTTTCGCCCAAAATCAAATTTTTGCGTGGGCAGATCGCCGCCCCATTTGGCGTCTTATGAGAAGAGACTGAATTTTATATGTCGAATGGTATTGATATATACAGAGAAATACACTAATGTGTATTAACCGTTAGATCACTAATATTAATCCCTAAGTTTTGGTGGACCCCCCAAGTTTCAGTGGACGGCGACTCTTGACAGCGCTTGTGTCGGTGATGCACTTACGCGGCACGTGGGACAGTCCACTACTAAATGCATGCTCTGATCAGTACCTATCTTTTCATCTTTTTAACGCCGTTTCCATCGCCATTCGCCCCTCTGGCGCCACCCACCCAGCACCGCCTCCCCCGTCCCCCCTCTCCCCTCCACCTACCCCCTCCTCCCCACACGCCGAAACCTCTTGTCTAGATCCTTCCGTGCCACGGGGATCTACTACACCACGGTGATCTACCGCGCCGCCGTTTGTTAGTGCGCCACTCCTCCAGCGAGCAAGCCAGTAGAGATTGCCTTCTGGCCTCGGCACGGTGAGGTCATCTGCAATCTCCTCTTTTTTTCTTTATGAATTTATAGTGTTTGATGAAACACATGTGTAATTTTTTCTGATTGTTGTAGATGGCACGAGTTAAATCGAAGCGGGTAGAACTACAACATCGCAGAAAGAGCCAGAGGCAGGCAACCATTCTCTGAGAAGCAGAGGAACAGGCACCACCACAACCCAGAAAGAGCCAGAGGAAGGCTTGTAGTGTCCTAGAAGCAGAGGAACAAGCACCACCATAGCCCAGGAAGAGGCAGAGGAAGGTGGACAGTATCCGAGAAGCAGAGGAAGAAGCAACCAAAGCTATGCTAGCCCTAGAGTCCGAGAATTCTCGTAGGCAGACTCGAACGGCCCGCCGACAGCAGTAGCGTGAGAAGAGTGCTAAAATGGAACTTAGGGAGGAGGAGCTCACTGTGGAACAACTACAACAAATGACCAAGTTTCACTTTGAAAACCAGACCAGTCGCTTTGCACCTTCCTAGATCAAATCTGCAGCTACTCTTGGGGGCACACACGCTCACACTCATGGAGGTTCAATGTGTGCCACAATTGGTGGTATGAGGAGTAGTTGAGGAGGTAATTTGATGTGTGCCACAATTGGTGGTACGAGGAGCAGTCGAGGAGGTAATTTAATGTCTGCCAATGGTGGTACGAGGAGTAGTTGAGGAGGTTTGATGTCTACCAATGGTTCTATGAGGAGTAGTAATATTGGGAGAAAGAAAGATGTGGTTCAGTTCTATGACTTTCGGTATTACAGCTCAAAGAAGATACGGAGCATCAGGTTAAGTGATATTGAGTTCTAGTTTCCACTACTCAAAGAGCCTGGCACAAAATCATAGTTCTATACAGTGACTCAGGAGAGTTTCTTCAGGAGCTATTGTGCTAGAGGGATGGCACTAGTAGACCAAAGGATACTTGGTTGGGATGAACTTGAGAGATCAGCTGGTATACTCATTCGGCCCCTCTTTGAGCGGTTCTCGGGCTTCGTTCACCTTTTCAGTGGTATTGATCGAATTGTGATAAGCTGGGTGCATCAGTTCTATGCAACAGTGTGGATTCATTCGGAGCATGACTACATTGCTTTTATGCTCCATGGTTGGCCAGAGCGAATGTCCTATGACCGCCTATATGAACTCCTCGGGGTTGACACTTCAGATAGGAAGCTCCACGAGATAGCCTACAGAGATGCTTTGCCTCCATGTCGTAGCAGGGCTAGATATACTTTTCCTATAGACCAGGAGATTCGGCCACTCTTCATGGAGCCCTTCACCGATGGCTCCTTGCATACACCGGACAGACTGAATCTAGAGGCTTATGTTTTACACATGGCTCTAAGGAAGACAGTCCTTCCTCATGGCTGCAATAGGGAGTCGTTGAGCAGCTTGCAGCAGTGGCTACTACTATCAATATGGAGAGCCAACCAGTTTGACTTCTTACATTTTTTCTTGTCTAAGATCGAGGATGTGATAGCTGACGCTATCAGGACTAGACGGTAGCACGTGTACCCTCACATCATCAGCTATCTGCTACGCACGATTGACTCTGAAAAGAATGGGATGTTGTACAATGAGTCGACCTCCGAGGTTATGACCTACATGACAGCAAGTTTGGACGATCGTTGTCATGGACAACATGCCCTTAGGTCCGTTCAAGAGCTGTTACCCATACAGGACAGAGAAATACATGAAACGGTGGATGCAGCCCTAGAGCAGATAGAGCACCAGTCTGGGATTGGAGGAATTTTGAATGTACAAATGCAAGATTCAGACTCCGATGATAGTGGCTACCATGACCCTACGTCAGACGACCATGACAAGGGCAGGTCATCCTCCGGTGGTGTGATCGACAAAGAGATGGACGATGTTCCACCTACTACAGAGATGTTAGCCAAGCAGGCACTGCCTCCAGTGTCCATTCAGCAACCATCAGAGCTTGGATAGATACATGCTAGGCTAGTTGTCGGCTAGGAAGAAAACCAGAAGCGTATGTGTTGGTGTTTTATAAACTGGACAACAGTGTCGATTTTGAAGTCATTGGGCGAGGGCATGCTCTAGGGAGGTCCGAGAGCGAGGTCCTAGCCATCAAGAGTGCCACTGCCCAAGGCGCGAAAGCCCTTATGAGCAAGATGTCAGGCGTGAGCATTTGCCGTCAGCATCAATCTTCTAGGGTGTAAGGTATTGTCAAGGACTCCTAGCGCTTTTTGGGTGGCTAATTTGTAATGGACATGTTTAGTTTTTTTGCGCGGAGGACAGGTGATTAGCGCATTCTTTTGTCATTTGGCTACCTTTTCGCTTTCCTTTTCGTTCGAATTGGAATATGCTTCATCCCCTTTGGTCCCATGCTCATAGGTGCGTATTTTAGCCTGGGGGTTAGCCCACGAGGCTAGAACGGTGCATACCTTGTTGGAGTGGCATGACATCGAGGGCGGGTCATAGATCTGGCATGATGTGAGAAGAAAGTGAGTAGGTGGCTCATGGCCTTTACCCTCCTATCCCTTTCACCTTGAGAGAGCGAGTTCCCCATTCGTGTTGACGAGAAGTTGAGGCTCGGGTCATCGATTCATCGCGGTGAGAGGCACTATCAGAAAAGAGTTTGAGATGGATGGATCACTAGGACGATGACAAATGGTGCTATGCCATGGATCATGTGTGTGTGTGTGCCTATGAGTGTAACCCCCACGAGTGAGTCACGTCCGGCCATGGGCGCGGGTCGGATCGAGCCCCTCAGGAGTTGAGCGCTACTAGGACATGCTGTGTGGGAGTCATGTTATCCAGTTTTGCTCTGTGGGTCGGTCCTAAGTTTTCATGGCTATCGATGAGCCTATATATGTATGTGGACATGCTTGGGCAGTGAGGCTAAGGTCAAAGTGGATGTGACTGATTGATGTATTGAAAGCCACCGATGATCTGGTTGCCATAGCTTGGGGCGTGTTGAGCCCCCGAGTGTTTGCTTGTGGTGGAGCTATGCTAGTTCCCGGGCTATGAGCTGATGGGGTCACTTTTTTATCGCTTTGAGCAGTCGTAGCTGGTGTGGGTTGGCCTCCTAGGTAGCCTTGGGCTGGTCCTCACCGGCTTGATGTCCTCGGGGGGCTCACAGGCCCCCGGGGATGATCTTCTTATGTTCGGCTTGCTGTAGCTTTTGGCCAGGAGGGCTCATGCGTTTTGGTGCCTGGGTCCTCCTGGCTTGATGTCACCGTTGTCGCCACATCTCCATCTCCTGGTGTAGCTACCGCCTTTGATGAAGAACTATCACGATCAGTCGCTGTGGGAGCTGGCCTTGAGTGCAACGCAGTTCGGTCTGCTCGTCGCGGCACACGGTGCGCTTGGGGAGCCCGCTTCCTTGGATGCACGTGCTTCCAAGCGACAGCTGATAGTTCACCGTGGTGTGTCATGCAGCTTGCCTGTTATGCATGATTGGACCCTAGTTCTAGGATTGACCCTGGGTGGCGTGGCGTCGGCTACTCGCCGGGTCACTCGCAACGACGCCGCGTGATGGTAGGAAGTTTCGTTGTTCGTGTGCATCCTAGTTCATTGTGTTTCACTGGCGGTGAGGCTGCCTAAGGCGTGATTCTACCATAGGGTCCAGTTTTGCCATGCAGCAAGCCTAGACAGGGTATGCGTGGATGACGAGCATTGCCCCATCGATTCGGGTGATCTCATGGTTCCCTAAAAAAATGTGGCCACCGCGGGCCATTCCTCGTGTGAGGTCACCGTAAGCCATGGTCGTCTGGCTTCCTAGGTGGAAGTCTCGGCTATGGCCCATAATGAGAGAGGGCACTAGCCCCTCACGTGGCTGCACTCTGGGATGCAGCCCTCGAGGGCAGTTCTGAGAGTATATCCACCGTGGATCGCAGGATGTGGACCTTCAGGACGAATGTTCGGGTCACAACTGAGGGCGAATACGGGTGTCGGTGCTTTGGTGTGGTTAACTACATGGTTCCCCAAAAGGATGTGGCCGGTTGAGGCCATTCTCTGGGTGAGTTTATTGCGAGCCGTGGACCTTTGGTTTCCTAAACAGGAGGCCTGGCCGCGTCTAGTGGTGGGTGAGGGTACTAGCCCCTCTAGGTAGGTGAACTATAGGATGCTGCCACTTGAGGCAATTCTGAGAGTGTGTCCACTATGAGCTACATGTCCTGGATCTCTATGGTAGAGGTTTGGGTCATAGCCGCGGGTGGTCACGGGTGCTAGCCCTTTGATGCTGATGAACTCATAGTTTTTGCGGCAGATGTGGCCACCGTGGGCCATTCCACCACTGAGTTCACCGGTAGTGCGAGGAGCCATTGCTTCCTTCTCAACAAATGAGAGTGCACGATTGTCCCCTACCTGGCGCACCAACTATTGGTGTTTTGTAAACTAGACTAGTAAACTTATACGATTGCCACGCTGCTCTAGGAAGACGATGGTAGCATCCAATGGACATAAGGATTTATACTAGTTCAGGCTAGAGCTCTACATCCAGTCTTAGAGATGATCAAGTGCATGTTTCTCGCTTGAATGCTCTAAAGTTCTTACAATGGGGGGTGCAAGAAAGGTGGAAGAGATGGAAGGACCTATGTTATGCGAAGAGCTAGCCAAAGAGAAGCTACAGGAGCCCTACTACGATGGTGGATGAATGGAATGGTAGAGGATGTGAATCATCCTGAGATGGGTGCCCTAGCTACCCTTATATAGAGTTTGAGGTCAGGGCTTGTACAATGAGGTGGTCCTCCTGACCGAAGGGTCGAGAGCTAGAGGGAGGGCCTAGCTAACTTGTCTTGCAAGCTACATTGTCTTCTGGTGCACGTCCGGGCGTGGCTATCATCATGGTCTTCTAGCCATGTTACGGCAGGATGTGACATGGTGCTACTGTGCTAGCCATGGTGGCACTGTAGCCTCGATGGTGGTTCATCAGCCGTCCTGTGTAATGCGGTGTTCGTCGTGGCCTTTGTCATCATCTCCTGGTTCCCATGGGCATCGTACCTTAAGTAGGTAGCTACCCTAGGTCATCGTTCGCTTGGTCGCTTTGCAGGGCTAAGGGCCTTGACCCTGACCATCGGGGTCGGGGCTCTCTGCCGGTCTTTATGGCCTTTTCATTGAATCCCTTGTTGTGGATCCCATCCCGTAGTGGGTGGGATTGTACAAGCGTCTACTTGGTCCATATTTGGACGGTGGTTATCGTACCCATTTCCACCAAGGTGCGGTGTTGTCTCATTAGTGCGGCATGGCACAGGGATGGTGTCTGACCGGGCCGAGGTGACTGCCGTGCCCTCGGTCCTTGCGGGGTCAGTGCGGCATGCTTGCTCTTGTTGGAGTAGGCACGCCTGGCTGCGCTCGACCTCCCCCATCCCTTCCGCGGGTCATGATAGGGAGAGGTCGTGAATCTTGCGAGTGCCGTGTGACTAAGATAGGTGGAAGGGGTTGGGACTAACCCCATCTTTAGCGCCTAGCTTGCTCTGCTCGGCTCTTGCTTGGCCTCGATCATTTGGGCCCTTGCTGACTGTTGTGTTGTAGGCCACGTGGCCTGCTCACTATTCTGTGCCTTGAGACACCTCGAAGTCATGACCCCAATAGTATGGAATGACAAGAGATGTGTTTGAAAGCAAGTATTGATAAGCAAGTAGAGAGTGTGGTCCTTCTCAAAAGAGCAGATGAGCCAACAATCATCTGCTTTTTGTGAGGCCATCAACCAACAAGGCCAAAAAATCGACCTGATGTGCAATGTGTTCACTGGTTGCTTTAATCAACTGTACAGTGCCACAGGGGTTAAGGCTCCTAACTTTCAGATGCTTCAGTTGCAATGTGGTAGTCAGGTCATAATGGGGATGGGGATCTCAATCTTTCGTCAGGTAGAGGTAACTATCGTTGTGGCGGAGAAAGACACACCGATCCCGCTTCAGATCGAAAGATTGAATCCTGCAATCTTAGCACCACGACTCCTCTGGTTATCAACCAAGACTCGGTTCTGGTTGACCTTGCCAAGAAGGCTAACCCCTGCCTGCATGTAACATCCTAATGGGCCAAAGTGGGCCCAATCCAATCCACTTATGGGACGACGGCACTGTAGCAGAACGGATGGCTACTGCAGCATCCGAACTTCGAGGGTACTGTAGACCGAGCACTGTTCATCCGAAAAGTAGGATAACCAAATTTGGGGGTACTATTCACGGGGCACTGTAGCACCGCGAAAACACTGTGCGACCAGGTTTAGTACCATACTGGAAACTCAGGATTCGCCAGATCAACTTAAATACCAGGGCCAGGGACACGTAGTAACCTTCGGTTAACCGTTTTGAACGAAGCGAGGACAAAAGTTCAAGCGGGTTGCTACGCAGGTCGGACCACTCTTAGGAAGAGTGGACCAGGGCCATGTATGTCGGGACTGGACGTTACATTTGGTATCAGAGACGACTCTCGAGGTTTCACGGGCACGTGGGGACAACTACGCGGGCATGTTGTGTGCATGTGCGTGGACCCATCGTGGACACGACATGGCATGCACATGTGCCGGCACGGGGCCACACAAACGTGTTGAAGAGAGGCGGATCCTGGAATAAGTGTCCCGAAAGGGTAAGCTGGTCTGGCATTCGACGGGGACGTCGAATCCTTAGAGGGATGATTGTAACATCCTAATGGGCCAAAGTGGGCCCAATCCAATCCAGTTATGGGACGGTGGTACTGTAGCAGAACGGGACGGCTAGCGTAGCATCCGAACTTCGGTTTACTGTAGACCGAGCACTGTTCACCCGAAGCGAGGCGACAAATGTCGGGGGGTACTGTTCACGGGTTACTGTAGCACCGCGAAAAACACTGTGCAACCAGGTTTAGTGCCATACTAGAAACTCAGGATTCACCAGATCAACTTAAATACCAGGGCCAGGGACGCGTAGTAACCTTTGGTTAACCGTTTTGAACGAAGCGAGGACAAAAGTTCAAGCGGGTTGCTACGCAGGTCGGACCACTCCTAGGAAGAGTGGACCGGGGCCATGTATGTCGGGACTGGACGTTACACTGCACAATGAAGAACACAAGCAAGAGCAAGAAAGAAAACAACCAAATTGCATATGAATGATTAATCTCACAATGTTGGGGTCTCACAAACCGATGAACAGCGAAACTATTCTTGACAGATTAATCTAAGCAAAACCCAAACCCTAATGGAGGGGTGATAGATGTTTATGAAGACTCTAGGGTCATGCAAATACCCCTGGAGACTCCCCCTAATGGCCCCAAACACGATACACGATACACGGTCCAACGGACCAAAAGACGGTGTCGCAGCACTCTGGCAGATTCTGGACGCTGACTTGTTTCGACGATTTCCGTTGATTCCAAAGGGCTTTTGACATGAGACCACTTTCATTGCCTTCCTTATCTAATTAGATTTCCATCCATATGTGGATCGTCAAAAACGGAGCCCGAACGCGCCCGTGTGACCAATTTTATAACAGACTGGTCCTGGAACCCGAGATGGGCTCCAACTTCAGTTGGACTAGGCCTCCACCATGAGAAAGATGAATTGGACGCCCATGCTAGACCTCCTCCTCTCCTTGGCTTGTATGTGATGGAGTGATGTCCTCGTCATGACCCTCTCCTATGTTCCTAAGCAAGATAACATCATTAGGTAGTAGTCTATTCTCAAAAGTATGAAAAGGATCGCTTAAGAACGAGTTCACCTCTAAATTGAGTTGACGCATTCGAGCTCGGATCATTGGACCTTGCATAATGGTTGGAGGATCAGTGGGTACATCCAAAGGAGTGATGTCCTCATCATCCTCTCCCTCTTGAAACTAAGTCATCCTCGACTCAAGCTCATCTTCTTCTCCCAAATAAGGTTTCAAATCTGCAATGTTAAAGGTGGGACTAACCCCGAGCTCGGGTGGCAACTCAAGTTTGTAGGAATTATCATTTATTTTCTGAATTATCTTATAAGGACCAGCTGCTCTTGGCATTAATTTAGACTTACGCAGCTCAGAAAATCTATCTTTTCTCAAATGTAACCAAAGCAAATCACCCAGTTCAAGTTTAATTTCTTTTCTACCTTTACTATCAGCAATTCTATACTTTTTATTCATTCTTTCAATATTTGCTTTAGTTGTTTTGTGCAACTTACGAATGAAATCAGCATGCTCTCTAGCATCACTATGTGTTCTCTTAGTGGTAGGTAAAGGCAAAAGATCAATAGGAGCACGGGGGTTAAAACTATACACTACATGAAAGGGACTTACCTTGGTGGTGGAATGTTCCGCCCTGTTATATGCAAACTCCACATGTGGCAAACACTCTTCCCACATCTTCAAATTGTGCTTTAAAATTGCTCTCAACATGGTGGACAATGGTCAATTCACTACCTCAGTTTGCCCATCAGTTTAGGGATGACATGTTGTAGAAAATGGCAGCTTTGTCCCCAATTTATTCCACAAAGTGCGCCAAAAATGACTCAAGAATTTTGCATCACGATCTGAAACAATAGTAGAAGGCATACCATGCAAGCAAACGATTTCTTGAAAGAAAAGGTCAGCAATATAAACAACATCATCGCTCTTATGATAAGAAATAAAATGTGCCATCTTAGAAAAACGATCAACCACCACAAAAATACTATCCCTCCCCGTCGTAGTCCTTGGTAAACCCAACACAAAATCCATTGATATATTAGCCCAAGGAGTAGAAGGAACAGGAAGAGGCATATACAAACCATGTGGGTTCAACCGTGACTTAGCTTTTTGACATGTAGCGCACCGAGCCACGTACCGTTCTACATCTCGCCTCATTCTTGGCCAAAATAAATGTGTGGACAACACCTCCTCCGTCTTCTTGGCACCAAAATGTCCCATAAATCTGCCTCCATATGCCTCCTGCAACAACAAAAGACGAACGGAGCCAACTAGAATGCATAGGCGGTTAGCTCTAAACAAAAACCCATCATTGATCATAAACTTATTACATGTACGTCCCTCTCTACAATTCAGCAACACGTCCTTAAAATCAAGATCAAGCGCATATTGTTCTTTTATTGATTCAAGCCTAAAAATCTGACAATCAAGTTGGGACAGCAAGGTATATCATCTAGACAAAGCATCAGAAATCACAATATCCTTCCCTTTCTTGTATTTGATAATATAAGGAAAAGATTCAATAAATTCAACCCATTTAGCTTGCCTACGATTCAGATTATGTTGAGAGCGAAGATACTTAAGCGATTCATGATCAGAATGAATAATAAATTCTTTAGGCCACAAATAATGATGCCACGTCTCTAAAGAATGGACAAGTGCATATAATTCCTTATCATACGTGGAATAATTCAGAACAGGGCCATGCATTTTTTCACTAAAGTAAGCAATGGGTTTACCATCTTGCATCAAAACACCCTCAATGCCAACTCCACTAGCATCACATTCTAGCTCAAAAGTCTTACCAAAGTTTGGAAGTTGCAGCAATGGTGCGTGTGTGAGCTTGTCCTTCAAAGTGTCAAAGGACTCCTCATGTGCCTTTCTCCAATGAAACACCACCCCTTTGTTCGTCAACTCATGCAATGGGGCAGCAATGGTGCTGAAATCTTTAACGAAGCGGCGGTAGAATCCTGCAAGACCAAGAAAACTCCTCACCTGTGTGATGGTTTGGGGAACCGGCCAGCTTTTTATGGATTCAATTTTCATCTCGTCCACCTCAATTTCCTGTGGAGTTACAACATAGCCAAGAAAAGAAACTCAATTCGTGCAAAAGATGCACTTCTCAAGGTTACCAAATAATCATGCATCACGTAAAGCATTAAAAATAGCATGTAAGTGATCCATATGTTCAACAAAAGACTTGCTGTAAATGAATATATCATCAAAGTAAACTACCACAAAACGACCAATAAAAGCTCTTAAAACCGCATTCATTAAGCGCATGAAAGTGCTAGGTGCATTTGTCAAACCAAAAGGCATTACTAACCACTCATACAACCCGAATTTGGTTTTAAACGCGGTTTTCCATTCATCTCCAAGTTTCATTCTAATTTAGTGGTAGCCACTTCGCAAGTCAATCTTGATGAAAATTATAGAGCCACACAACTCATCAAGCTTGTCGTCTAGCCTAGGAATAGGATGATGATACTGAATAGTAATATTAGTGATGGCTCTACAATCAACACACATACGTCAAGTTCCATCTTTCTTAGGAACCAAAAGTATAGGAATGACACAAGGACTAAGGCTTTCATGTACATACCCACGGTCCAAAAGGTCTTGGACTTGCCGCTGAATTTTCTTAGTCTCCTCAGGATTGGTTTATAGGCAGCACGGTTGGGCAAGGTTGCTCCTAGAATCAAATCGATTTGATGCTCTATCCCTCTCATAGGTGGCAGTACCGGGGGTATCTCAGCTGGAAAAATTTCCTCATACTCCTACAAAAGGTTAGTGACAGCAGGAGGCATCGAACTAACAATATCATCAAGCAGAAACATAGCTTGTTTGCATACCAAAGCATAGCAAATATCATAATTAGAAATTTCAGCAAAGTCACATTTTGTTGCAAGCATAACACCAGCCTTCAATTTAATCCCCTCGGCCTTAGAAATAGATGTAGACTTATCCTTTTTAGGTGGAGATTAGAATTAGCAACTTACTGATTTTCAGATTGAACATCATTCAAATTAGCAGCGTGTTCTATATCAGCTTGTATAATTTGAGCAGGGGTCAAATGTACCAAAGTAATTTTCTTTTCTTTATGCACAAAAGTGTATTTATTACTTCTACCATGGTGTGTAGCATCATTGTCATGTTCCCAAGGACAACCCAATAAAAGTGAATAGGCTTGCATAGGTACCACATCACAATCAATAGAATCAACATAAGAACCAATGGAAAATAAAACTCTGCAAGTTTGTATTATCTTTGCTTTTCCAGAATCATTTAGCCACTGAATATGGTATGGATGTGGGTGCGGGCGTGTGGTCAAGCCAAGCTTCTTGACCATATTAGAACTCACCAAATTATTATAGCTACCTCCATCAATAATGACACATGCTCGACGGTTGCTGATGATGAAGAAAATCTGGAACAAGTTAAGGTGTTGTAGCTTCTCAGGTTGTTGTACTTGTGAGCTGAGCACCCACTGTACAATGATGCTCCTATAGGCCACCATGGCCTCGTCACCAAGGACTTCACTGCCCTCCTCATCTGTATCTTCGTCTTCTTCATCTTCAATGTCAGAGGCACTGATGTAACCATCTTCTGTAGCAATGTATGCCTACTAACTTGGGTAGTCCTTCTACACATGGCCAATTCCATGGCAGCGGTGGCACTGAATGCCCGAAGTGCATCCC
Organism: Miscanthus lutarioriparius; assembly: GCA_904845875.1. Classification (NCBI taxonomy): domain Eukaryota; kingdom Viridiplantae; phylum Streptophyta; class Magnoliopsida; order Poales; family Poaceae; genus Miscanthus; species Miscanthus lutarioriparius. Next base: position 5,156,902 of record CAJGYO010000016.1, on the reverse strand, counting down.
ATCGATGCAACGGATGAGGCACTCTTGGCAGACACCTGCAAAGAATTTTTTCCTGAATCAGAAGGTCATGCGGGAGGTGCCTTAGGTGTAGCGGTAACTCCAGAGGTTGCTGGTTGCTCGCTCGCTGGTGGAGGTGCCCGAAAAGTGGTTGGCTTGGTTAGCCCCAAAGATGGTGCCGAGCGTGGCGTGTATGTGGTGCTGATCTTGCTCTTGCTCTGCTGTTCATGCCTCTGCAATTCCTTTTTTGCAAGCATAGCGAACTGAAACAACTGGTTGACAGTGTGAAATTCATTATAATCAACAATATCTTGAATCTCACGCTTCAAACCCGAATAAAAACAACAAATGGAATCTTTGTTCCCCTCCACAACACTACAACGCATCAATCCCTTTTGAAGCTCACCATAGTAATCCTGTACAGATTTCTCTCCTTGTTCTAAACGCATCAATTTCTTACGCAAGTCTCTATGATAAGAAGGAGGAACAAAATGATCACGCATAGCCATCTTAAGTTCTTCCCATGTACTAGGTAAAGCATTCTGTGCAGCTAGCCCATTCCACCAAATAATGGCAAAGTCCTTAAACTCACTAGTAGCTTGTTAAACTCTATGTTGCTCAGGCACAAGGTGGGCACTAAATTTTTGTTCTACCGTCATCTCCCAATCAAGATATCCCTCGGCATCATAATGACCTAAAAAAGATGGTATTGTGAACTTAATCGTAGCATAAGGATCATCGGGCACACGATGATTATTACCTTGATGGTGGTGGACACCACCCATACCTGTCGTGTTGCGGCAAAGACATCATCGTAATCTTGCTTGACGGAAGGCTGCTCGATCTATGTTCCCATTGGCATCATACACCATGTCTTCTGGCAAGAGACCATCAGTGTTGCTGCCAAAGACGTCGTTGTTGACCGCCATAAAGGTTTCCAACTCAGTAACCTTGTCGGTTAGCGTGGAAATTCGTTTGTCCAATCTCTCCATGCTGTTGCCAATGTTGAGTTCAATGAGTGCGTTAGTGACGGCCTTCCTGACGGCCTCATTCATCCTTTTTTGGGCATTCTCTATAGTAGCTTGCAGTTGCTCTTGGCTGACACACTCATTGAAATCCTTAGGATTCTTATTTCTAGTCTGATCATCTTCTGCCATTGTAAACACAAAAACAGAAACAAACGGTGAAAATTATCCCAACCAAATGACTACGTGGTTGCAGTGGTGTCACTTTTCACAGCAAGTGGAAGCGTCTTACCAAGCTCTTACAAAGTTCTTACCAACGCAAGTAGTGGGCGGTACAACCGGCGGCTAGTTCGTGATACCTGTGAGACAGTGGCACCGAGATTGCAAGGGCCTTTTTCTATGCTGATCTAAAGAGTTTGTGGAACTTGGAAGGCACATAAAAAATAATATATATATTTGGCACATAAGTCAGTAACAGAAAGTAATGCTGAATTATAGTCCAAAGTAGTTGTTCTCGTTGCTGGTCTAAAATGTTCCAAGTGACAGGTGTGTGACAAACAAGTATGGTGGATAGCAAGAGCAACACGAACAAGGCACCAGACAACACACGCTAACACAGCTCACTTTGGCCTTCTCTATGTGCTCCTTTAGATATTGTTCCTCTTTTGCCCATATGTTTTTTCTATTTTTTGGGTTGTCGTTGTTTTTTAGGAAATTTTGACTTTTTCTTTTAATTTTTTTGATATTTTTTCACTTAGGAGCACAAAAGAAGTAAGGAAAAATTTCTTATTTGGCCCTAGTTTAAAGTTGTTTTTCTTTCTTGGTCCTGAAACAAAATTTATTATCCATTTGGCCTCACTTGAAGTTTCATTTTCTAATCTGACCTTACCGTCATCTCCTGCCTCTAACACCGTTAAGTGGCACATGAAAATACCAAACTGCCCCTGAGACATTATGAGAAACCAAAGGTCACCTAGGCAGCATAACAACATAATTTTGAGCACTTTGAATTCAATTTTCATAACACAAATTTTTAAACACTTTTTGATAGGAATGCAACATCTAGACCTCCAACATTATAGTAAAAAATGATGTCAACTTGATCATAGCACACAATTTAAACAAGTTCATCATCCTAAAAATTCAAAAGGGGCACAGAGCACATAGTTCAACATAGCGTTCGACACATACATCATTTTCACACATCAGTTTCACAGTGCACTAGTTCGACATATCGTTTGACGCATACATCAAGTTCATATTAAAAGCGACATTGTAGGCATATGAAAGTCACAAACTGAGCCTCCTTTTACTTCTTGTGCTCATTGCAGGGCTAGCAGGATTACATATTTTGCTTCTTGTGCCCATCGCAGGGCTATCAAGTGTCAGTGGCTTTATGGCAATGTCTTTAGCTATATTCTTCCGCTTTGTCTTTGTCTTAGCCTTGGCCTTCACAGTTTTAGATGTTGGTGTTGCACCACTTGCAAGCTCCGTAGATGGTTCAGGTTGATTTGAGCCTTTTTTGGACCTGTAAAAATGCATGTAATGGGGCATTCATTTTAATTAAACTTAGAGAGATATACTGTATAGAACTAACAGATATATATTATAGTATATAAATAGATAGAAAGATGCATGTTGCTACCACAACATCAACAATACATATGATGCCGATAGTATGTCTATTTGTCTGTCTATGCTGCTGCTGCAAATGACTTAATGTTTTGCCAGATCCAGCACCAATACGATTTTGAAGCCAAAAAATGTCTCAAATCAATCACTATGAATGTTTTGCATATGCACAAAACAGACAACACTGAGAACACAAGCAAGCTGGATCCACTGGATCACGGTAAAATGATGCTACTATTGTTGATGACAGCTCAGGCGCCAATAGACTCAATAGTCTGAAAGGAAATGGCTCTAATTGCAACACATAAAAACATACGACACACGGTTTAGAGAAACAAGTTGGATCCGTAGTACTCATGATAGAGATAGAGAAGCACTTTCAGTACAAATCAACATGTTTAAAACCAGGGAAAAGAATCTTGAGCAGCTAATGTAACGTACTTGAGTACAAAAACTCAATTGGCTAGTAACTACTCTAGAACCAGCGTTATAAGCTGCAATAGGCCAGTGGTGCAGTGTCAAAGGAACAGCATCCAGATAGAATCACATCCACTCAGGCTGATTAAGCATAATCTCTAGTCTCACAAGGAACAGGAACAGGAACCAGAGTCAAAAACCAATAGAAATCAGTAGTAGTACCTTGCTGATCCTGCATATTCAGCTGTACCTTGTTTGGACCTTTTCTTAGCTGCAGGCTCGATGCTTTGGCTCCTCCTACAAATTTAGATTTTAGTAATAAAAAATTTGAGCAAAAAAAATTGTACAAATAAGAATCGTACCCTGCTGAACCTGTAGATTCAGAAGCGCTATGCTTGCCTTTTTTCTTAGTTTCTGGTTCCACACAAATCAGAGTCGGTGATTGTTAACTCACCCTTTAAGCCAATTTGCTTGTACTGCAGATGCACCACCTCCTCCAATGTCTAGGTCCTCGTCTGCATCTCCGTCGGGCTCCATTCAACCCGCGTTGGCGTCGCAGGCCATTGGCACACAGAGAGCCGAAGTCTAGGCCGTGCACCCTGGTCTCCGCAAAAACTCTGTACTGCGAAAACTCTGTTTTTTTTCGGCCTCAACAAAGAACAATATCCTGATGGAAGTTCAGTACCACACAACAAGAAAAATTAAAACTCACCAACTTATCGAATAGCTCACTATCAATTAGATTATCAGAACTACTATATGAAATGAACAACCCAAATTAATGGGAAGACAAGCGATACATCATGAACTTGTAAATTGGAGATCGAACAAATAAACAATGGACAAAAAAGCAAGTTTGGAAATTATAGGCCAGAAATTCCGAAGCCTTCAACCAGAAATTCAAGCCCGAAGCACAATAGCAGCACGTCGGTCACCTCGAAGCTAAGACCGAATCACTGGATGAGATTGGAGTCCATGTGCTGTACAGGAACGAGAAATCCTCTTGGGAGGCTGACACCTGTAGCTCAACCGGTTTCATAGAAAACAAGCAGAGGGAGAGGAGAGACCGAACAGAGATGGACCAAGCAGCTGGGGCAACGGACCAGCTCCTCCTGGAGTCCAAATCTCATGGAACCAAAAACGCACGGAGGGAGAGGGAGAGAGGTTACGGCCACGAACAACAAGGAGAAAGGCCACGCACGACCTTGGCAAGCTGTGCTTGCAAGAACAATGAAGACCACGACCGGCCAAGCGAAATGTTCCCTACAGAGTGGACGAGCAGGCCACCTGGGCCTCACGGGCAGGCACTGCTCGGACTAGATTCACACAAATCAAGGAGCGCTCCTGTTGCCGGACGCGAGCAGGGCAAGGCGCTGACTGCGGCGTGGGGCTGCGCGACACCTAGCCGGCCTACAGCGATGCGGCTACGAGGGACGCGGTCAGGAGCTGCACTGCCACGGTCAACACCGTACAGGAGCGCCGACCTAGAGACCGAGCATGAAGAATAGAACGCTACGAACAGCAAGAGGCACAAGCGAAAAATCGAAGCAATCTCGAGCAAAACTCCATGATTTGTTCCCAAATTTCGCATAGATGAAATTCAGCTTGGTACAAACCTACCTCTAACATGTAAATCAGCAAGCTACCTCCAGAAACCTCAATCTAAAGAAACAACATCCATCTAGGATTAAGAAGCGCATGATTCACACACAAATTAGGAGCACTTGAACAAGCAGTAACAAATCACTACCAAAGTTGAAACTTTTGCACCCTATCCGACATGAGAACCAAGTAAGAAGCACAGACTTTCTGAACGAATCTGCTGAGAAGCAGAGAGACATGGAAGGGGAGGGAGGGAGCAAGGGAGGAGACGAACCAGATCCAAAGGCCAATGCGGAAGGGGAGTGACTTGCGGTAGGTGTAGCAGGGGAGCGCGTCGATGCGCCATTGCGCGAGCCTGGGTGTCACCTCGAGCCTAGGCCGCCGCACGCCCGACCCACCATGACCCCAGGTAGCCATGCACCCTTGCCTCCGCCCGACCAGCCGCCTGCTGAGCCTACGCGCCCTGGCCGCCGCCCCACAGTACCTAGGGTTAGGTTCCTTTTTTGTTTCAGAAGAAGAGAGCGGGCTCGGATGCGTGAAGAGACGGATGAGACCGAGAGGTCGAGATAGAAGAGAAAGGAGAGACACGGCTTCAGTTAGGGGTATTTCTGTCTGTTCAATAAAAATTGACAACTCAATGATGGTAAACTTTGATAGATCTCACGGTAAGACCAGATTAGAAAACAAAACTTCGAGTGAGGCCAAATAGGTAAGAAATTTTGTTTCAGGGTGAAGGAAGAAAGACAACTTTAAACCAGGGCCAAATAAGAAAATTGCTCAAGAAGTAACCACGGAAAGTATGAGCTTGAACAAGTGAAAGGCGTGGCATGTGGAAAATTCAGAAGACGTGCTCAAAATTGACAAAAAGCTTGTGACCACGAAAAGAGTATCTTGTGACCAGTTTTTGGCGAAAATAAAATTTTCCTACCAGTTTTTTTTCTGATCGATTTTGATATATGTAACGTCGAAATCCAAGTTCATATGCAAAAACTAGACCAGTTTTGAGAACTGAGTCCGAATTAGAGGATAAAACGGGAACAATACACGCAAAATTGGTCACAGCAGCAAGGATTTGATGGAAATGATGGGGAAAACACACGATCTGGACTCTAACACGACCTAACTAGCAACAAGACCTCGACTAGGACACAAACTCAACACGACAGACTCTGAAACTGAAATATGCAAAGGCTATGGCGCAGAAGGTTCTAGGACAGAAAAAAAACAAGTATGTCACTGGACTATGGGACGAATGTGAAACACTCAAAACTAGGGGATAACTGTGAACCTGATGGTATACCTTAGCTCTGAATACCACTTAATGGGGACGGGGACCCCGATCTTCCATCAGGTAGAGGTAACTATCGTTGTGGCAGAGAATGACACACCAATCCGGCTTTAGATCGAAAGATCGAACCCTGCAATCTTAGCACCACAACACCTCTGGTTATCAACCAAGACTTGGTTCTGGTTGACCTCGCCAAGAAGGCTAACCCCTGCCTGCGCAATGAAGAAAACAAGCAAGAGCAAGAAAGAAAACAACCAAATTGCAGATGAGCGATTAATCTCACAATGTTGGGGTCTCACAAACCGATGAACGGTGAAACTATTCTTGATAGATTAATCTAAGCAAAACACAAACCCTAATGGAGGGGTGGCAGCTCTTTATGAAGATTCTAGGGTTGTGCAAAGACCCCTGGACGTGCCCCCTAATGGGCCCAAACACGATACATGGTCCAACGGACCAAAAGACGATGTCACAGCACCCTGGTAGATTCTAGACACTGACTTGTTTCGACGATTTCCGTTGATTTTGAAGGGCTTTTGATGTGACACCACTTGCATTAGCTTCCTTATCTAATTAGCTTTCCATCCATATGTGGATTGTTGAAAACAGAGCTTGGACCCCATGTGACTAGTGTTATTACAGACTGGTCCTAAAACCCGAGATGGGCTCCAACTTCAGTTGGACTGGGCCTCCACCATGAGAAAGATGAATTGGATTCCCATGCTAGACCTCCTCCTATCCTTGGCTTGTATGTGATGGAGTGATGTCCTTGTCATGACCCTCTCCTATGTTCCTAAGCAAGATAACATCATTAAGTAGTAGTCTATTCTCAAAAGTATGAAAAGGATCGCTTAAGAACGAGCTCACCTCTAAATTGAGTTGATGCATTCGAGCTCAGGTCATTGGACCTTGCATAACGGTTGGAGGATCAATAGGTACATCTGAAGGAGTGATGTCCTCATCAGGTCATCCCCATTGTTGGTTATCTGACTGGTCCTGATAATACAGCTGCCCACCTAGGGTTACCCATTGCGACGATGCTACATAAGCAACGTTCAGCTTTAGGTCCTAATCAGGACGATGATCCACCTTCTTCACCCCCTTGGGTCATGGTGCAAGTCACCATGGAGGCCCATATAGAGCCTCTCAGGGCTTCTCCAATGCCCAAGATACCTAAGCCAGCTTCAGGTTGTGATGAGGCAGGTGATCCACCTTCTTCGCCCCCTCAGGTTGAGGTGCAAGCCGCCACGGGGACACATACAGAGACTCTCGAGGCTTCTCCAACGACCGAGATGCCTGAACCTGCTACAGCTCATGAGAGCCTAATCGACCTTTTATGCCCAATCAGGTCGCGGGGCCAGATACTGCGTGCGACACCACAGGGGCACATACATAGCCTCCTAGGGTTTTCTCAACAATCACGGAGCCTGATGTGACCACCGAGCTTACTAATCCTACCATTAATTGAGCTAAGTCGACCCTAGGGTCTGACACTACTACTTTAGTTCAGCAGACCGGAGAGTCCACCATTCATCCAGGTTACCACGTCACTAAGCATGATGAGGCATCAGATTCAGACGATGAGATTTTAGCGTACTCACCAAGTGAGATGCACTCACCAAGCGATTTCAACCTCAATAGCATCGTCATGACTTCGATGCCTGCTTTGTCGTCATCACCACATCCTTCGAATGCGTAGTCACCTTGATTCCCTGTCGAGGAAAAGAGTATAAGAGATTGGTGATCGTTCGACAGTCGAAGGGAGGGATGCGGTAGAAGGTGAGGAAATAGAGGCATCAAAATTTGGATTTAGAACGATTCTTGATGTAATAATTGAAGTCTTGTTTGTGACACAATGTCTATTTTATGGTCGACACAATGTCTATTTTATGGTTCTGTAATAAGTTGTACATGTTGAACCCTTTTTATCACTATGTTGCCACATAGGCATCAAAATTTGGATTTAAAATGATTCTTGATGTAATAATTGAAGTCTTGCTTACGACACAATGTCTATTTTACGGTTCTGTAATAAGTTATACATGTTGAACTATTTTTATCACTATATTGCCACTGTAAATTAAACCTAACATCTAAGTGCGATATGAGCGACATCTATCTAGTATGACTACCTCGTTGCAACTCGAACGTTCCTCCTAAGAGAGAACTACAGGGTCGAACAACCCCATTGCAAGTCAAGGAGTCACCCAGACACAAAATCTATTGTCCAACGCGTTACAATCATAGAGTAGGGGATTTTCTTTCATGCACAATCAAATCTTGCGTGCGTATTTAGAAAAGAGTAATAGATATTGTCCGACACGTTACAATCGCATAGCGTCGGACTTTCTTGGATCCGACCGTGAAGATCTGGCCCGGCTCGGAAAAGGCCATAGAGCTCAGGAAAGTGACCATCTGGTTGGCCATGGAATCAGCATGCACACCCCAACCTGGCGTGCCACTGTTGATGAAATTTGGTCAGTAGTCTACCGAGAGGTATACCCACGGTAGTAGATGATCAGTGGAGGTGCATGTAATAGGAACCGGATGGTGACACAAGGCACAGAGACAGCGATTTAGACAAGTTTGGGCCGTCTGATCGACGTAATACCCTACGTCCTGTGTCTTTGTTGGATTGTATTGAATGTGAGATGATTTTGAGGGGGGTCCCTGCCCGCCTTATATAGTCTGGGGGCAGGGTTATAAGTCGGTTAGATCTAAATCTATTCGGCTATATGGTAAGTATTTACAAGGAATACGAGATCTATCATATCCGAACAGATCCTTCTCTATCTTCAAGATTCTTTCCTGAAACTATGTGATGCATGCCGATCGATGTCTTGCATCACACGCCTTCTCCTTATGGGATGGACCTCCCCTGGTGGTGCGGGCCCATGTCTACTGCCGTGGGTACCTGAGGTTATATCCCCCATAAGTTGGGTCCGGGATCAGTAGAGACATAAAGCAATTCGAAGGGTTCACACATTCCCATGGCAGCAAGTTCAGAGGCGTTACAAAAACATGCCACATACTTTATGTCGAGCTAAAGTTGCCAAATGGATTGAAACCATCTGTGGTGATGGCAAGCCTCAAGTTCCTTGGATCATCTGCAGAAGTTTTGTGCTTTCTATCAAGGTCCTGCCATGCCTTCCCATTTGCTAGATGGCTCATTTCATCGGTATTCTTCTCTCGCTTAGTCTTGTACCATTCGGCGTCCGCTGCTATTCCTTGAGCAGCAAAGATCCTCTACAACCTCGGTATTAGAGGAAAATGCCTCAAAATCTTATGAGAAACCCGCCTACTACCATCTGCATCCTCCCATCTAGACTTTTTGTATTTTGGGTATGCTTGCAATTCCTCACAATTACCCCAAAACAACACATAGTTGTTCTTGCACATATGGATACTTTCATAATCTTGTCCCAATTCTCGAATATATTTGCATGCTTCCTCACTTGATTTTGGTACGTTGCTACTAGGGAATGCATCTGACAGCAACGCCAATAGTGCATCAAAATAGTTGTTGCTAACTCGATAGTGGGACTTGATATAGAGCAACCTGACAGGGAAGGAGAATCTTGAGAAGGTAGATCTAGAAGAAACTGATTGCTTCAACTCATCCAACACTCTTTCAAACTTTGGGACTCTTCTAGCCCGCTCTTCAGATGTGTTGACACCAGAATTTGGAAGAAAGATTATAGGAACTTGAAAGCTCCCAAGATCATGTCATCAAGGAATCGATTACATAAAGGTCGGTATCAGCTGATTCAAATGCACCACTAGAATCGGCTCTCTTCAGATGGCGCCAGCAGATAACTATAATAGCTACAATTGACGTCAGGAAAAAACATGTTGGACTCTACAAAAAGGGAAAGATTAAGGTCCAAGTTATCTTAAAATAAGAATGTTTTCTCTTAGGCCAAAAGTTATATTGAGTCATGCTTAAGCAGGATTCATGCGTAGGTTCCGGGTATAAATATTAGACCTCGGCTATTGTAAAGGAGAATCAATCAATCAAATACAAGTTACTTACTTTTTTGGCTCCGACCACCCCTTAGGAGTAGGAGTAGAGTAGATCTCGGTGAGTTCTTCTGCAAGCAGGGCTGCATCGGTCCGATCGACCTCCAGCTTGTCTATAAGTACCATCATGGCTTATACTTCTGTTCATACGGCTGCATCAATCCGATCGACCTCCACTGCGACTCTGATATAAGCTAATTATCGACTCTTGTTTAGTTCAAGTACGGCTGCATCGATCCGGTCGACCTCCACTGCTCGAACTAGATTAAGGTCAAGTTATCGGCTCTATCTAAGGGTGGCGTCCTTCGGATAGATTTATTAAGTTACCGATATTGCTTATTGCTTTCATTATTTATTTAATTACAGCAATATCACTTTACCCGATTGGGATTGATCTAGATCAGCCTTATATCCTATTTGACCCATCGTTTATTAATCTAAACTGATCTAATCTGCACCTTAAATGATGAGTTATGTTTTATCAGCTATTTTATATCAATCTTGATCGCGCATAGTGTGCGGTTAAGGCATGCCTGGTCTTGAATAGATCTACCGGCTAACAAAAACCATTCCATGGCCCATTATCATGGCCTGTGTGATTCTGCCTCACACCCCACTGTTAGCACCATGGAACGGAGACCGTTATTTGGTAGATTTGTTCCTGATAGGGCATGTCCTTAACTGTGCGTTATGCCTGAATCGGTTGTTTTAGCTGATATCGAGTGTTTTACATATATAGTTCACGCCATGAGACCGTTGAAGTAAGGGTAGGTTGAAGGACATGTTAGCCCCATGATCTTATTATTGTGTTATGGCCTGCATGATTCTGTCTCATGCCCCATTAATATTAGTAATAAGTTAGGGTCATCAAATCTATTGTTGTTTCTATGGCCTGCATGATTCTACCTCATGCCCACTGGTCATAGCGATAGATGAGATCTAACATGTTCATTAGATTTATCTCTATTAAATGGTTAAATGATGATGAGCTGTTTCTTTTATATAAAATAAGATTCGGTTACTTGCAGTCATTGGCTTAGCATAAACTGATTAGTGTTGACATCTTGTAGCCATTGACTAATATTTATCTAAATAATGATATTCATCCTGAATGATAACCGATTTTTTCTTCTATAATTTCATGAGCTCTAATTGATTTATTCTTATGAGTATGCTGGGATCGGCTATTTAGTCGATCTCCTTCCACATCAGCTCTCAGAGCCGCACATTCGGAACTGTCTGGCAACACCGGCATGTTCCGCTTTAAATTACTGATAAACTTTCTCTCCTTGTCAATTGCAGGGTCAAATTGACTGGTACATCTCGGGAGGAGTACGCAGGATCGACCACCCCTGCGTTGAAGCCAGGGGGATCTACAGCTCCATCGAGCAGACCCTTCCGGCTTGCTCGTGTGCCCGGCACGAGACGAATTTTCGTGCCAACACACGTTCTGGCACGCCCGGTGGGACCCCACAATCGTCATGGCAGCTTACAATAACAACGACATCCTTATGGAACCTTATAAATACCTACCTGATGGGGATAAAGATGTCATCAGCAAAGCTATAGAATAATTTCAGAACAAGTATTTGTTGTTCTACACCAAAACACATGATAATACAATTGTTCAAAAATATTCACTACCAAGAGTTCTGTTGCATGGGCAAACAGATGCAGATGAGACTGAAGATAGGCATTTCTTCACGAAAGCTATAAACAAATCTGTTCATGATGCCATATCAAACCATAATGAAATTTTCTTGAACACATTCCACAACACCATGAAAGAGGTGTTTCATGGGTTTCTAGTTGATCAGGTTGGACTGGCTTATTACAACATTCCATATCCATCAACCCAGGGGACTAATCAAGTCGGTACCAGCCATCAAAAAGCAGCACCAGCTGTTAATGATGATGTCCAGGTAGTTCAGAGTTTATCTGAGCAAGCTTAAGGTACTACTACGAATTAGATACAGTATAATCGTGGACCGTCAGTGCAGCATGTGCAACAGCCGGCAGGGCAAGGTCAGAACTAGATGATTAATTTTGACACATTAGGCCACATATAGTCATTGGCTAAAAAATAGCACCATCAATTTAAAGGATCCGTAAAGATATACATCCTCATGTCTACAATCAGAGACTTCAAGCAACAAACCAGCAAAGGACCCAACAGATAGAGACTCCACAGGGGTATCACTATGGCATAGATTATAACACCCTTCACATGATTCTAAATCTAGGGTATCAAGGCACATGAAATTTCAATCCACAGATGGGTCAGCAAGTGCAGAGAAATCCAAATTCACATGCTGACGAGTTGTTGCTAAAGGTGACCGAGATGATGAAGAATTAGTTCGGTCTGAAGCCAAAAGGGCTGACCTTCTCGTACAAACGCCCATATCTAGAATGGTGTGATTTGGTCTCTCTTCCTATAAATTATAGGCTCCCAGAGTTTACTAAGCTCACTGGCCAAGACAGTACAAGCACAATAGAACATGTCAGTCGGTATCTTACACAGTTGGGCGAAGCATCCGTTGAAGAAGCCCATCGAGTTTGTTTCTTCTCCTTGTCCCTGTCAGGGCCAGCCTTCACTTGGTTTTCATCACTGCCAGTCAACTCCATTGCCAATTGGGCTGACCTGGAAAAGAAATTTCATACATATTTTTATACTAGGACTCGAGAAAAGAAGATTACCGATTTGACAACTATAAGGCAGAAAACTAACGAATCGGGCATTAAGTTTCTTCAGAGGTTCTGAGAGACTAGGAATTTGTGCTTCTCATTAAATTTGGCTGATGATCAGCTAGCTGCTTTGGCCATTCAAGGGATACAAATATCGGCTGACTAATATTTGTCTAAATAATGATATTCATCCTAAATGATAACTAATTTTTTCTTCCATAATTCCTTGAGCTTTAATTGATTTATTCTTATGAGTATGCTGAAATCGGCTATTTAGTCGATCTCCTTCCACATCGGCTCTCAGAGCCACACATTCAGAACTGTCTGGCAACACCGGCATGTTCCGCTTTAAATTACTCATAAACTTTCTCTCCTTGTCAATTTTAGGGTCAAATTGACTAGCACGTCTCGAGAGGAGTGCGCGGGATCGACCACCCCTGCGTTGAAGCCAGGCGGATCTATAGCTCCATCGAGCAGACCCTTTTGGCTTGCTCGTGTGACCGACACGAGACGAATTTTTGTGCCAACAAGATGTCAACAGGTTTTGAACAAAATCATCAAAATCTGATAATATGTTATCGTCCCCGTCCTCATGCTCCTCCTCCTCCGCAATCCAACCATCATGATGAGATCCATGCACATCTAATGGCTTTATAATGTCAGTACATCCTCCCTCTTCCCCATGATGAATCCATGAGGTGTATGTGGGTGACATTCTGTGTATAAGTAAGTCATCCTTCGCCTCCTGCCAAGTTTTAACCACCTGGTTAAGACAATGTGTACAAGGGAAGTTTTGCTCTGGGTATTTTTGTTTAACCATATCCATGAACTCTTCAACTCCTACGATGAACGTTGGCGAGAATGGTCTCCCATTAGGAATCTAGGATCTGTCCATCTGTTGCAACAAAAGTATGCAAAGTCCATTAGAGTTTCGACCATTGGGTGGACAATGGCAAAACTAGTATTAAAACAAAGCAAACAGTGTTCGAGAACACTAATCTGTGCATTTGTTCATATCATAATATGGAACAGTCTGGTTTTCTATTTTTGTATGACAAAAGCATCGATTTTAGTTGAAATTCATACAGAATAGTCTTTCTTTATGTGTTCTTTACTTTATCATCTACAAAAAATTGAGTCATATAATCATAGAAGAAGGAACTCATACCTTTGTTCTACAAACTGGCATGGTTCGGTTGCAAGCCACTTCTGCCGCGGCACACACCTGATCACGCGGATGCCAATGCCACAACGATCCATTAGGAGAGCCCCGCCATGCCACCAAAAGGATGCCTGAGCCACCACAGCAGACCAGGGTCCTCCTCCGTCGTCGCCACCGCAAGTCCAGAGGGCATAGATTTGTTTCCACTTGCAGGGGATATATTCAATTTAGGTCAACTTGTAGGGCATCCACATAGCAAATATGATACTATAGCGACTCCAAAGAGATATCAGCACAGCCAGACGTCTAGCGCAGTGGTAAAGACGCTCCAATCCTTGGTCCAGATCCCATGTTTGACTCCCAGGTATCAGACTTTTTTTGAGAAATTAGACCCCGATAGCCCACATGGTACAAGTGACACGTAAAACATCGAGCCCCACAGGTCGGATGGAGATGGAGAAAGGTCCCATAGGTACACATGAACGTAAGCCTTGTGTCTCATAGGTCGGATGCAGAAGGACCGAGCGGAGACTTTTATGATGAATTGCAAGCGTCAAGTGATATGCAAGCCATCAGGTCCCACAGATTGGATGGAGATGGGCCGTCAGGTCCCATAGGTCGTATGGAGATGGAGAATGGTCCCATAGGTACACGTGACACGTAAGCCATCAGGTCCCATAGGTCGGATGTTGAAAGGTCCCGTAGGTACACGTCGGATGGAGAAAGGACTGAGCGTAGAGTTTTATGATGAATTGCAAGCATCACAGATGAGTAACTATAGGTCCCACAGGTACACGTCAGATGGAGAAGGGTCCCACAGGTACACGTCGTGTGGAGATATGATCGAGTAGAGACTTTTATGACGAATTGCAAGCATCACGGATGAGTAACTACAGATCCCACAGGTACATGGTGGATAGAGAAAGTACCATGTGGAGATCTATGATGACGCCGTTCGTTATAGATCGAATATTGTTCGTCACAGATGTGTAATTAGTTCAATGATGAAGCCCTATTCATCATAGTTTTAAAGGAGATCATCATAGATGAGTCACGCTAGTGATCTATGATGAAACCCTACGCTCTTCTATGATGTTTTTTGTGATAATGCCTAATTTCATCATAGAAAGGGGGGTTGCAGGATTGTTACCACTGATCTATGATGAAACAGAAATATTCATCATAAAAGTGATCTTCTATGACGATTTTAGATTCGTCATTAAGATTTTCGTCATAGAAGTGGATATTTCTAGTAGTGTATGGCTCATATGTGGGAGGAGAAGGGCAGGAGCACGCGTGAGTGGCAGGGAGGGATGAGGAGGGGAGGAGCTCAAGGTGGCCGCTCTGCTGAGGGAGGGAGGGAGAGAGGAGGCACCGCTCGGCTGAGGAGGGAGAGTGAGAGGAAGAGATATAGCAGTGCTAAACCCTAAGTTCATGTATATATATGAAGACGGCTATTGGGCGTCGCCTGGGCTTGTTGGTCCTTGGCTTTTTCAGAGGCGGGTCTTCTAGTGTGCCCGCCTCCGAAAATGGATTTATAGAGGCGGGCACCTTAAAACGACCGCCTCTAGAAATAGGCCATTTTTTGAGGCAGTTGTCTTAAGGTGTCCGTCTCCATAAATCCATTTTTGGAGGCAGATATTTCTTGACCGCCTCCGTAAATAAAAATGACCTCCTTCGTTAATCGCCCAGCAATTTCTGAGGCAGTTCAATTTTTTGACCGCCTCGGTTAATAAAAGGACACCGTCTTTCAAAATCATTTGTGTAGTAATGAGTAAGACAAGGATAAAAATTGTTATGATAGACAAATAACAAACCACAAAAGTAATAATTTATCTGTACTAGTTGGTGACACAAGAGTGTTGTTTGAAATTATTTTAAAATTCAGGCACCTGAAATATAGAAGTGTATTATTATTGTCATTTTCTTTGTGCAACATACTCCCTCTGTCCCAAAAAATGACATTTTAGCCTTTGAATCAAATCCTAGAAAGAAAGTCGTTTTAGGCATGGGTCCCACGTAAGATTCCTTTCTCCCCTATCCTTGCTATCCGCTCGCCCCGTCCCTCCCTCGTCATCCCCGCCCTCCACTCCACCGTCCTCTCATCTTCCTCTCTCCACCGGTGACCTCCTCCTGTTCTACTCCACTGATCGTCCTCCTCTTCTCATCTGCCCGCTCTCCTATTTTCCTCCATTGGTGTCACCTCTCCAAGCAGCGCCGCGTAGAGATCCGGCCCCTCCCTCCTCTGCTCCTACCCCGCCTGTGGCTTCCTCTTCCCTTGCGCTATTGGAGAGGAGTCCGAGACGGAGAGGGCATGGAGTCATCCAACAGAGACGTGGTCGTGACGGTGCCTCTAGGATGCGGCCCACTCGCCCATCCGGATCTGACCGACCCCAAAGCAGAGGTGGATCGAGCGACCGGCGCCAAGGCACACCAAGCCGACGTCGGGCAAAGCTCCTCCCCACGGCACCCATGTTCTCCATCGGAGACGCGCCTGTCTAGACCCCTCCACTGAAGCCGCGCCCATCCCGACCCCTCCGCCGCAGCTAGATTCTATGGATCCGGCCAGGCTCCGCTGGAGTCATGCCCGTCTCGACCCCTCCGTGGTAGGAGTCATTGGATTGAGTGGATTTGGCCAGGGCGAGATTGCGTCTGGCGCTTGGGTGGGCATCGACGGTCAGACAGGGAAGAAGAGGAGAGAGAGGATGTAGGGGTATTGTAGTCATTTGCCTGGCTCATTGGTTTTTGTGTCCGTTCCTAGAACGTCACTCTTTCTGGAATGGATAGAGTATGTATACTCCAAACAGTCCTATCGCAAAATACTCCTAATAGTATGGTTCTCTGGAATATTTATATATGGACTTTTAGCGTGATTTAATAATTGCATTAAAGTCATCAGTGTGGACGCAGCAGACGGGAGACGCGCTCAACACGTACACGATTAATAATTAGGGCAGCTAGCTAGGCTATGAGTAGCTCTCGCTCGCTCGCTCGGAGCAGTGGTTGCACCTGTCATGGGTCATTAATCGTCCTCGTCGTCGTCAACAGGCGGCGGCCGGATGCCTTTGAACCAAAGGAAAGTCAGCTCCTTCTAGAGCCATAGGCCAAAACCCACATAGCCATGGATGCATGACGACAACCACAGCTAGCAGCGACGAGGGCTTCATCCATCGCCACAGGCCACAGGTTACCCTACCTATACGAAGGAAGTTGGAGTCAAAAAAAAAAGAAAAAGAAGAAGAGAGGCTTACGTTATCAGTAAATATTGTCAGATAATCTACTGCTACCTTGTGTGAACACAACAAGGGGACGGCGGTGCCAAAAAGCCCTCCTGCTGTGATACTGTAGTCGCTGCAGGTGCAGGCATCGAACTGCTCACTTGCAGCACTGTAGGCACATGCAGTGGCCGGCGCAGAGTCAGCCCTGTATGTTATCTAGTCACTGTTGCAGCAGGGCAGCTGTACTAGGACTAGATGGATAGAGTTGTATAAATAGACTACCACGGCAACTCAGTAAAGAGAGTTTATATTTACCATCTCCCAGACAGGGCTTTGGCCAACGCTGGTGTCTTGTACTGTGTGTGCATGCTTGTCG
This sequence comes from Miscanthus lutarioriparius, assembly GCA_904845875.1. Lineage (NCBI taxonomy): Eukaryota > Viridiplantae > Streptophyta > Magnoliopsida > Poales > Poaceae > Miscanthus > Miscanthus lutarioriparius. The sequence continues at coordinate 5,139,540 of CAJGYO010000016.1, read as the reverse complement.
ATGCGGGACCCACAGGATACCCCGCAAGGGAGAGAGAAGATCTAGTTCAACTAGGATTCTTCCCATGTAATCTTAGTAATAGAACTATTAAGTAATCCTACTAGGAAATCTCATTATAAATCGACTAGGACTCTGGCCTCCTGACTATATAAAGGAGGGCAGGGCTCCTAAAAGAGGACGACAATTGTACAACATAACACTTCATAATCAATCCAACGCAAAGGCCAACGCCGACTGGACGTAGGGTCGTTACTCGATCTACGATCGAGGGCCTGAACCAGGATAAATCGACTGTCTCTTGCGTTTACCATCGAGTTCAGCATACGTCGAAGCCCGAACAATACTGCCCCAGGTACCCCCGTGGTAGGCTATCGGTGGTGAAACATCGACAGCTGGCGCGCCAGGTAGGGGCTTTCGGCGACTTTGCATCCGAGAGCTCGATGGACCTCGATAACATGATCTTCCCGATGGGATCGATTTTCATCTTCGGCTCATGGATCTGTGAGGCGGACAACTACGGCAAGCTTCAAAGCCATCTCCTCAAAGATCCAGATCATCATGAAGAATTTCCTATTTCGACAACTACGACGGATCAGCTCACCAGAAGATCCGCGCAGCTCATAATACCCGATTCGAATAAGATTTCACGGCTACACGCATCCGACTCGAATTCAAGCTCCGTGTCCGAGATGAAGTCTTATTCGAGTGCTTTCAAGAAACCGAGTTCTTTTTTGGCAAGATTCCAGAGCACAACTGAAAACAACTCGGATTATCCTCAGAGTTCTTTCAAAAGGCCGAGTTCTTTTCCATTTGGGCTCGACAACACGACAAAATCCTATCAGGGACAGTTCGAAAGGTCTTTCAATCCAACGCTTGGGATACCACTAACAGGAGCTCAGGAGGGTCTCGTGCTAACAATAACATCGCAAGACTGTATCATCCACTGGCCAGGTTCTGTTCCTGAGGATAGCGGAACCCAACTAGTTGGCACAACAACAACAGCTATTCTACCTTACCAAGAAGGAGACTCAATCTACGACGTCGAGGCGCCTACTGAAGTCATCAGCAACTCCGATAGTATGAAAACTAACACCAATAACGAAACGGCTCACGCACGGGAGGTGCTCATGGTTCGACGTCCTCGGTCACCATTAAATCCCCCAGAAGCACCAGATGTCAGGTCATCAGATGAATCAGAGTCCAACATATCACCCTTTGCCTAGGGCTACGATGGAGAAACTGAGAGTCAGAGACAGGCTAGAGAAAGGAAAAACAAGTTGAAGCAAGGGCGCCAACACCGCGCTAAGCAAACAGAGAGAAGCTCGGACCAGACATCTGAGTCGAGTTGGTGAATACGACAAAAGAAAATCACAACAAGAAGCCGAAGAAAGACGCACGGTGAATACGCCTTACGATAAGATTCGAGAAGCATTAGAAGAACTCAGGGCAACTTCACATCACGGAGAGAAGTATGAACAGCTCCAGGACTTGCTTCGGTCGACGATCCCAAGAACGCATGGAGAGAGAGCCTGATCAAGACTACCCACCAGATCAACAACCCACAGGCAAGAAGATCAAAATCAAAGGAAGTCCGCTTTTGAAAGACTTGGGCTGGTGGAAGCCATAACGGAGAAAGTAGGAAGGAACATAGTCGGGCCACCAATTTGAACAACCAAGGAAGACCAGGGAGTAGGGTGCCTACCTGACATGACCTCGCAGACTTATTCCCATCAAAACAACACTTGGCCGTAAGAAGGAGCCAATCCAAATTCAAAGAAGCCGAGCATACGATAGATTCCCTGCTTTGCAAACAAGGTTGGCATCGATCGATTACCTCACAAATTCAAACCGCCTAACCACTCCAAGTATGATGGCAAAACCGAACCAAGACAATGGCTCGTAATATATTCACAATCAATTGAACTAGCCGAGGAGACGATGATATCAAAACCTTATTCTTTCCCATGGCACTCGAAGCGATGCCCCTCCAATGGTTCGATAAATTGAACCTGTGGTCGATCGAAACTTGGGAAGACTTGCAAAGAGCTTTCAGTGAAAATTTCATGGGTATCATCACACACCCGATCACTCATGCGTAATCGAAAGGACTCAAGCAAAAGGGGGCGAAAGTCTCGAAATTACTATCGATGATTCGCGAATCATGGGCTCAAGTGCATGACATCACCGAACGAGAAGTAATTGAAGCTTTCTCTCACGGAATCATGGCTAGGTGGCAATTTCAAGACTTCGCAAAGAAAATCCGAGAAACAATGAAGAGTTCGAGACGAGCAAAGAGAAAAATGATTACTACGTAAGAAAAAACGAGAGAAAGGTTCCTGGATAGAAGCAACCAGACAACCCGGACAGAGCAAAATTATCGAAATAGCGGACATCAAGAAAGAAAACGTAGACCGGACAATACCGTAGCAATGGCCGACAAATCAAAAAAAGTTTTCCAAACCCGTAAGATATGATGACATTGAAAACATACGTTGCCCATTACACCCTAACGGAGAGACACACCATCGTAAACTGCTACACTTTCAATGATCGATACACAAGAAAAGATAGTAAGGAGAACACCAAAGAGGACAATCGGAAGAAAGATGAAGACAACCACGAGGACAAAGGATTTCAAAACCTGTGGAACGGTAGCGTTGATCTTCTCGGGGCTCCAGATCAGAAGCAAACATCAAGAAAAACTAGCACTCTGACTATCATGACGGCAGAACCGCTACACCAAGATATCTCAATTGGTCACAATATCCAATCCAATTTTCAAGAGAAGACCAATGGACTAGCGTGGGAACGCAGCCATTACCCACTAGTTTTAGACCCAACTATTGCCGGTATGACTCGCACCAAAGTACTAATCGACGGGGAGCTGGACTCAACATCATCTTTTCGTAAACACTAAGGAAGATGGGACTACAACTCACGGGATGATTACACCAACAAGCACTCCTTTTATGGAATAGTACCCGGCAAAGCAACCATGCCACTCGGGACAAGTTACTTTACCCATCACTTTTGGAACTCCTTCAACTACCGAACGAGTTTATCAAATTTGAGTTCACAGACTTCGATTCGTCATATCATGCGATCCTCGGACGCCCAGCACTGGCAAAATTCATGGCAATACCACACTATCCGTACTTATTGCTTAAGATGCCAGACCCAACGATATCCTTTCTCTTCGAAGCGATTTGAAGCGTGCTTTTGACTACGACGTTCAGTCAATCCAAATTGTGGCCAAAGCACAAGCCAACAATGGAAGAAAAGAAATAGCCACAATTGTCATGCGGAGATGAGCCAAGAAGAATTAGAAATACTGGCTAAAAAGCCCAATCATCACACACCACCAAAAGAAGCCGACGTCAAAGCAAATCGACTTGGGCACCGGCGATACCTCCAAGACAAAGAACCATCGCTGCTCACCTCTCGGCAAAATAGAACTCACGCTCACCAACTTTCTTTGGGACAACAAAGATATCTTCGCTTGAAGCCGATCCAGACATGCCAGTGTCCCAAGAGAGTTGATCGAGCACGTAATTGATGTTAATGAAAACTCCAAGCCTATAAAGCAACGGCTACGACGATTCTCACCCGACAAAAAGGCAAATGATTAAAAGGAAATCACAAAACCGATGACAGCCGGATTCATCAGAGAAATCCTTCATCCGGACTGGCTAGCAAACCCGGTCCTTGTGCAGAAGAAGAACACAGACGAGTGGCGTATGCGCGTCGACTACACGGATCTCAACAAACATTGCCCAAAAGATCCGTTTGGGCTACCACGCATTGACCAGATAGTCGACTCGACAGTGGGGTCTGCACTATTATCCTTTCTTGATTGCTATTCAGGGTATCACCAAATCGCATTAAAAGAACAAGACCAGAGCAAGACATCTTTTATTACTCCGTTCGGTGCTTCTCACAAGACCATGTCGTTTGGACTAAAGAACGCCGGTGCCACATACCAAAGAGCTATCCAAACTTGCCTTGGGGATCAAATCGGTGAAAATGTGGAGGCATACGTGGATGATGTAGTGGTGAAAACAAAGAACCCAGACACTATGATTGAAGATTTAGAGCAAACATTCAAAAACTTGAAGAGATGGAGATGGAAATTGAACCCAAATAAATGTGTATTCAAGTTCCTTCAGGGCAACTACTTGGATTTTTGGTCACCAACAGGGATTGAAGCCAAAGACCAAGCAAATTCGAGCTATAATGTAAATAGGGCAACCTAGAAGTATCAAAGATGTACAGAAACTAACAGGATGCATGGCGGCCCTCAACCGTTTCATATCAAGACTCGGCGAAAAGGGGTTACCCTTCTTTAAACTACTAAAGAAGACAAACAAGTTTGAATGGACAAAGGAGGCCGAATGAAGCTTTCAAGAAACTTAAGGCATATCTCACATCCTCACCAATTCTCACACCCCCAAGGAAAGACGAAGATATGATGCTATACATTGCGGCGACTCATCGCTTGTGAGTCAAGACGACAATAGTCGTGAAAGAGAAGAAGAAGGACGTGTATAAAGTACAACGACCCGTATACTACATCAAATAAGTATTATCTGAATCAAAAATCTGGTACCCGCATGTACAAAAATTACTCTCGCGCTCTACTTATCACCTCACGCAGCTTCGCCACTATTTCGAAAGCCACAAGATTACTTGTGGTGACAGACTTCCGCTTCGGAGACATCTTACACAACAGAGATGCGACGGGGCGATATCAAAGTGGGCGATTGAACTTGGAGCTCTTAACATCGACTTCACCCCACGGAAAGCAATCAAATCTCAAGCCCTTGCCGATTTTGTGGCCGAGTGGACAGAGATTCAGCAGCCTTTATCAGATACAATCCTTGACCACTGGAAGATGTACTTTGATGGGTCACTCAAACTAGGCGGAGCTGGTGCAAAGCGTTCTCCTCATTTCTCCGTATGAAAGCAACTCAAGTCGTCCTTCGATATTATGGCAAGCTACAAATAACGAAGCGAATATGAAGCCCTCATCCACGGGCTACGAGTGGCAATTACCCTCGAAATAAAGAGATTACTCGATATGGCGATTCAAAGAAGAGTCATCAACCAAGTAAACAAAGATTGGGATTGCACAAAAGAAAACATGGGTGCTTCTTTGTCTTTGAAATACGGAAACTTGAAAAACATTTCCAAGGATTAGAAATTTTACACGTCCTGCGCGATTCCAACATTGCAGCAGATGTCCTTGCCAAGCTCGGATCGAGATAGAGCAAAGGTTCCACCCGCGTGATTTATAGAAGAGCTATCGCCCCCTCTATCAAACAACCCGGTGAGACAACCCATGAAATTCAAAGCTAAAGGCGTTCAGATCTTGGTAATCAACACCTCATGGAGCCAAGTTTTCATCGACTATATCAAAGAAAATAAATTACCAGCAGATAAAGCAGAAGCCACCCAAGTTGTTCGCAGAAGCAAAAACTACGTTCTAGTAGGAGATAGACTTTACAGAAGAGCAGCATCATCAGGGGTACTCCTGAAATGTGTCTCATTTGAAGAAGGCAAAGAGATCCTAGACGAGATACACTCAGGTTGCTGCGGAAATCATGCCGCTTCAAGGACACTGGTTGGCAAAGCATTTCGCATCGGATTCTACTGGCCAACCGCTTTGAAAGACGCAGAAGAACTTGTCAGAAAATGCATAGGTTGCCAAATGTTTGCAAGACAAGCCCATGTGCCAGCTCACAATCTTATCTGCATCCCACTCGCTTGGCCTTTTTCCTGCTAGGGGCTGGATCAAGTGGGACCCCTGAAGAAAGCAAAAGGCGGCTTCGAGTATATCTTTGTAGCAATCGACAAGTTCACCAAGTGGATTGAATACAAACCACTCGTGAAGTACAGCGCAACCAAAGCAGTCGAATTCATCCAAGAAATTACGCACCGCTTTGGCATGCCCAATCGAATCATCATAGATCTAGGCTCCCCCTTCACAGCTACAGAATTCAGAAGCTAGGGACAAGACTGTGGTTTCAGTATAGACTATGCGTCTGTTGCACATCCAGAAGCCAATGAACAAGTAGAAAGGGCCAATAGACTCATACTAGCCAGATTAAAACCAAGGTTATACGAAGAACTAGTGGACTATGGGTCCAAATGGATTGAAGAATTACCAAAAGTAGTATGGGGGCTACGAACTCAAATAAGCAGAGCAACAGGCCACTCACCCTTCTTCCTAGTTTACGGGTCAGAGGCCGTACTGCCTGCCGAGTTAATCTGGACATCACCAAAGATAGAACAATACGATGAAGGAGAAGCAGAACACACAAGAAGATTAGAACTCGATAGCTCAGAAGAAGTCAGAGTAAACGCTACCCTCCAATCAGCCAGATACCTACAAGGTTTAAGACGGCACTACAACAAGAGTACCCATCCTCGATCACTACAAGTCGGAGACTTAGTGCTAAGAAGGATACAAAAGACTGACGGATGACATAAGCTTCTCAGTCCATGGGAAGGTCCGTTCATTGTCACAAAAGTCACCGGACCAGGCACATACAAGTTAATAACCAAGATGGAAAAGAAGTCAAGAATACATGGCACATCAGCCAGCTAAGAAGATTCTACGCGTAAAAACAACTCAAGATAAAACAGATATGCAAGCCACAAGGGACCAACATTCACAATCGACGAAGGACGATATTCTTCGACAACATATGTATTAGTTCATATTCATGATCAATAAAGATGATATTCATCCACAAAGATGTCTTGTCATGACTTCCAACGAGTTGTTTTCCTCAAACAAAAAGAAAAATGGTGAAAACATGCCCGAGCATCCCTACCGAGAGCAAAATAGTGAAAACACGCTTGAGCCCGCCGCCGATGAGGGTAGCTAAAAGCTAACACCAAACAAAAAAAGCAAAATGGTGAAAACATGCACTCGAGCATCCCTACCGAGAGCAAAATAGCCGAAAACACGCTTGAGCTCATTGATGAGGGTAGCTAAAAGCTAACACCAAACAAAAAGCAAAATGGTTGAAAACATGCCCGAGCATTCCGTACGAGAGCAAAATAGTCGAAAACACGCTTGAGCCCGCCGATGAGGGTAGCTAAAAGCTAACACCAAACAAAAAGCAAAATGGTCAAAACATGCCCGAGCATCCCGTAGAGAGCAAAATAGCTAAAAAGACGCTTGAGCCAGCCGATGAGGGTAGCTAAAAGCTAACACCCAAAACTAGTCAACCGAAATTGAACTTCAAAGACCCTCCGACTCTTCGTTCCGAAAAGCAAGAGGCTCGGGGCTACATCCAGAAAAGGAATACTTTTTCCTCGAAAAAAATACAAGCGCCACTCAAAAGGCGACATTCTATGCCGAGTCGTTTTTTACATAGCGTGGACGAAAGGTTGTCAACACAAAGATTTACATCTAACAAGTCACAAAGCGGGACAAAGCACTCGACGGATCATAAAAGAGGAAGAAAAGAAAGGTACTCGACAAATCGAGGGGTCTCGTCAGATAACACACGAGTTGTTTTGCGGAGCGAAACGAAAATGGGACAAAGTACTCAAAGAAGTCAAGTAACTTCGACCACACCCGTGCAAAGAATACATCAACGAAAACAAAGAATCTTCATTTAAAGAGGAGTGTAATATTACAAGAAGTCTGGTCAATCGGATCGAGCATTGTCATCGAGAAGGAAATGTCAATATTTAGACTATCTACAACCCTCTCGGCTAAACCTTCACCCCATCCTCTCAACGGCGTCAAGGTATTCTTGGCTTTCACCTCCTCTCTGCTATCTTGGACAGAGGCGCCTCGAGCAAGGACCCGGACTGGCTAGCACATTCTTGGTACATACTTGGGCACACTTCTTCGTGAACTCTTGAAACGAGTCGAATCCGGGAATGAATCTGCGCCCAAGATTGCCCAATCATCTGCTAGAGTCCGGGAGAACATCGACTCTCGAATGAAAAGATTTCCACAAAACGTTCCAATTTTCAAAGCCAGTCATGCCTTCCCTGACAAGCCTTCAATAGTTTTTTGGGCTCGCACAAGATCTCTGTCGACTCAGCTTAATCACTTTGCAAGGGCGAGTTCTTCCTCAAGATGAGTAATTACCTCCTCAAATTTATTATGACTAGAGCGGACAAGAGCCTTCATTTCATCGATACTCTCCGAGAGCTTCGCTTCACATTTCGGAGAACTAGACAAGACACCCAAGAACAAGTCAAGCAAAAAGTAGTCAAAATACAAGAAAAAAGCAGTAACTCATGGCACCTTTGCATTCATTCTTCAGTAGACTCCACCGCGGCATCTCTCTGCTTCTCCGTCTCCACTACCCGACCACGGAGGGTCTTCTCCTCCTTTTGGTGCATTTGACGCTTTGTCTCCAACTCAGCCCGAAGAAGGTCGAGATCGGTTTTCAGAGCGTCCACCTCAGAAGACAACTTTCTCTCATTTTCAGATGAGAAAAAGAAGCCAGAATGATCACGAGAGAAAGACTGAGCAAAAAGAGGCAAAGAGAAACAAGGCGTAAGGACAAAAAAAAACGAGCATGCAAAAGAGGAGTGGCAGTAAAACCTACCTGGAGCTTTTCACCAAAAGAAGTCACGAGGGTCGACAAGCTCTCCTAGGCTGCGGTCAGCTCCGATAACCGATGGGTGGCATCGAACTGTTGTACCACGTCACCGGAAAAAGAAGGACCGCCGGAAGCAAGAGAAGGGGAAGGAGAGGCCGGATGGGGCGAAGAAGGAACGACCAAAGCAACCTCCAGGGAAGCCGGAGTCAAACCCTCAGAAGGACCCGGCGCGACGGCCACAGTCACCTCCGGAGCGGCCAAGACCGCAACTTCGCCAGGTAGCTCTGAAGCCCCGCAGCAACTTCATCAATGTAATCTTTGTGAGTCCCGAGGCTCGGAACTCGTTGGTGCAATGGAGGCGAGAAAGAAGTCGATGAAGGAATGAGAGAAGACGAAACACTAAAAAGTGATAAAAGGAAGCACCGATAAGAACCAGAGGAAGGAAGATAGAAGCCAAAAAGATAAAGCTAGAATCTACTCACCCAACCACTTTCTTCTTCGCGAAGCCAAGAGAAGGCCTCGCAGGGGGAACCACGACGGTGAAAACGTCCCCGCCACCCGGTGACGGGAGCGGAATAGCCGACAACGGAGCCGCGGAAGGAGCCGGGGCTGGAGCCGTGGAAGAACTCCGTACTAGAGGAGCGGTAGAGCTCGGTACCGGGGCTACCAAAGAACTCGACACCGGAGCTTCAGAAGAAGTCGGCACGGGAGCCTCGGAAGAACTCACACCCGGCCTCCGATGACTTCAAAAAGTTCAAGACTAAAAGTCAAGACAAAGAAGAGAAATTCAATGCAACAGGAATATGAAAAGCAACTCACCGCCGCATGATGAGGGGTACTTCATCATCTTCTTCCTCCTCAGCCAAGGAAACTAGAGCACCTGCTGAAAAGAGGATAAAAAGTACTCGGATCAAGAGAGAAACAGGAAAATAAAAGAACAAAGAGTATTAAATGTGCTCACCTAAGAGCTTGCTAGCAACAACTGGAGTACCTGAGGGAGTATTTGGTTTGTGAGGCTTCTTGGAGACAGGTAGGCCAGATGAAGACCCATCCGTTCGCCCCCTCTTCGGGACACTGCGAGGACCGCGAGGGACTAGACGAGGAACATATTCTTCATATACATCAACAAATCCGGAAGAAACCCGTGAAGGGCGGTAGAGGTTTGGGACTTACTAATTGCGTAAGTTCCAAGCAAGTCTATCCTCGCGCCTTCGCCACTTGGGGGAGAACGTCGAGAGGGACCGGGTCGACAAAGTTCCGCCCAAGCTCCCGTGAAAAAGGATAAAACACCGAGACAAAGAAAAGCTAAGCAAGAACGGATGCGGCAAGAGTGCATAAAGTACTCAAACAAAAGATAGACAACTCACAATTGAGGCGGGTTGTTGGTGAGAACTCGGTGACAAAGCAGGGGAGGAATGACGCTCACTCCTTTCACCATCTTCCGAGACGCTCGAGTACCTCCTCACCAACAGCTCAAGAGCTGGGACCATGCGTGAAGGATCCTCATTGAATACTCAAAGCCAAGATGCTCCCGCTCTTTCAAAGGCTTGAACCCGTGAAGAAGAAAGCTCAAAACAATACCAAAGCCGGTCAAACCTGTTGTTTCAAAAGATGCTAATCCTATCAAGGAGTGGTTGGATCACTTGAATCTCATGGGTGATTCAAGCTTCTTGTCCCATCGGTCATTCACCACAGGACCAGATCCGGGATGGACGGCAAGGGAAGGGATCAAATTGGCAACAAAACCACTTAAGGCACGCCAATCTTTTACAGAATCAACCAGTCATAGTCAAAAACTTAATTTTGAGACTTCGACGAAATCGAATCCATAACCGCCAAGAACGCCGGTTTCTTCACGGCGGGGTTGAGGTTTCAGATTTAAAGAAAAGCAAAAAGAGACAGAGAAGGAGGGATTCCAAGGAAAGCTTCGCAAAGATGAACGAAAACAGAAAAGATGGAGAACGGCATTGGGGGTTAGGTGGTTCAGACTAACCTGAAATAACCAAGAAACTGATGAAGGAAAGCGGAAGCAGGAAGGCAAAGTCCGGCGCGGACAAAGGAAACGAAGAGGACAATCTCACCAGGACCCGGAGCTGGAACCCGATGCTCGCTCGAAACTCTCCATTCAAATGATGACTTTGCTTTGGATCAAGCCATCGCTAACGAGCTCATGTGGTGGTCTTCGCTTGTTGTTGGAGTCGGCCAAACCTTCCGGAGCAGCCCTCATAGCCATGAACTCCGGTTTTCGATCAAAGAAAGGGATGACTCCTCGTCTACGAAGGTCGCCTGAGACTTGCTTGCGGTTTTCTTCTTTCCATGAACTGGCGGAAGCAAAAAAGGCACTAAGGAAGATGAAGCTAGGATGATGGTGCTCGGGTGATGGCGACGATGATGGCGGCGGATTTAAAAAGCTAGGGTTTAAAGGCAAGAGTCAAGCAAAGCAAGGGTCTTTAAATAGATTTTTCGATGATACAAACGCCCACAAGGCCCGATAAAACACAGATGTGGGAACGCGACGGTCCATTTACCGACGCAGCGACTAAAACGACGGAGGGCACAAATCCACACAACAAAGACAAACCAACAGGCGATTTCAGACTTATCCGTCCAAAGACCACGGTAGGGTTATCGAGATCGCTACAAGAACAACTCGTCAAACCAAGAAGAAAGAAAGAAGAAAGAAAGGGCTACCTCACAAGGAACAAAAGAACCCGGTTATTTAAGAAAGAACTCGGTAATCTCATGAACAACAGGGGATCACAATGTAAAAGTAAAAGACAACTCGTAAGACAAGATTCGTTTACATTACAAGCGACTTCAAAATAGAAGATTTCAAATCTTAAAGACAAGATTCGTTACATTACAAGCGACTTCAAAAATAGAAGATTACAAATCTTACAAGACCCAATGAACTCGGCACCACGAAAAGCAAGGTAGCAAAGAGGAACACGGACACGGCTAGGCTCTAGAACGACTACGTGTCCCAAATTGCTACTCGGAAGGACAAACCGCCATCAGATACACTGTTTTCTTCAAAGGACGGACGCAGTGCATCCAAGGCGGAAATCGGCAGCATGGCAAGACAACATGGAGCAGAGAAGGCCGGCGGGCATCTGTCTACCCAAGACCGATGTGATGTCGCATATGGTGTTGATCTGCACCGATCTCAAAGACAAAGACGAGGAACAACCCAGAATTGCTAGATGAAGAAACGAAGCCCACATCACAAGACTTCCTCCAACTACCACCACGTACATCCCGGCACAATCTTTGTCCGTGGGATTAGCCTACCTCTAATCCCTATCACAAGACTTCCTCCAGCTACGACAAGACACACAGAACTACAAAATATGCCCGGGGACCTGCTCTACTTCACAAACTACCATGTTCATGACCACGAAGGTTTCAACAGAATATCCAATAGATGAAAACAAGCACTCCGGGACAAGATTTATAGACCAAAGGAGCGGCGCACATGGACTAGGAATACCAACGAAATAAGCCTAACAAAGGACACAAAGAAAAAGACAGGACTCAATAATGGATGACTCAAAGTAGAGGAAATAAGATTAAGACTCGAAGGCGGGCATATTCGGAAGAATATACCAAAGACAAGACAACCCGTGAACAAAAGGCATTTACACTCAACCACCACCATACAACTACATCCGACAATGACAGACTATCAAAGAATACGCCAAGACCTCGCATCCGAGTTCTTCCCTAACAAAACAACACGGATATACGCTCGGGGCTTGGCGAAGATCATAGCTTAATCAACACTAAGCTAGGGAGTTCGGCCTTCATTTCAACTACTCCCGGGGGCTCGGAACCAAAGACAAAAGACCAAGAGTACAAGAAACTCAAGACTACAATGACGACGACACATCAAGACTCTTCATCTGACTTCTTTTCTAAAGAGAAGAACTCGGAGAAAGCACGAGGCTGCGGGATACATAGCCCTAGATTTTTTTGAAGACAAGAATCTGGACCCTCCAACTTTTGCAAGCAAAAGCAAGAGGCTCAGGGTTGCACCCACCCAAAAAGAACCCGGACATAGGCTCGGAGGCTGCATGCCGCGAAACTACTCGGATGATGGTTTAATCCAAGACTAAAGGGCCGCTTCGGAAAGATGCCACAAAAACTACTCGGATGATGACATAATTCAAGTCTCGTGGACTACTTCAGAACATAAATTTTCAAACAACATAAAGGATCAAGACCCTCCAACTTTTTGTTCCAAATAGCAAGAGGCTCGGGGGCTACACTCAGTGAGTGCACTTTTTCTTTGAAAAGCGCACGTCACCAAAAGACTTCCTCAACGCAGACCACTTCAAGACATTACGACAAAAAGAACCCGGAACGAGCCATATTCGAGTTCTTTTTGACAAAACTTCAACGAACAATCAGAGCAACTTCAAGACAAGATCCTCCAGCTCCTTGTTCCAAATAGCAAGAGGCTCGGGGGCTACAACCAGATGGATGTACTTTTTCTTCACAAAACACTCACCACTCCAAGGTCCCAAGAAGCGCTACAAGGTTTCACTCCAGAAAGCACTCAGATAACATTTTGTTCCTACCTAACAAGACTTGAAGGAGCAAAGCGAGACTTTCAGAGCTCAACCATGAAGTGCTCGGGGGCTTGTCGATGCGGGACCCACAGGATACCCCGCAAGGGAGAGAGAAGATCTAGTTCAACTAGGATTCTTCCCATGTAATCTTACTAGAAAATCTCATTGTAAACCGACTAGGACTCTGGCCTTCTGACTATATAAAGGAGTGCAGGGCTCCTAAAAGAGGACGACAATTGTACAACATAACACTTCATAATCAATCCAACGCAAAGGCCAACGCCGACTGGACGTAGGGTCGTTACTCGATCTACGATCGAGGGCCTAAACCAGGATAAATCGACTGTCTCTTGCATTTACCATCGAGTTCAGCATACGCCGAAGCCCGAACAATACTGCCCCGGGTACCCCCGTGGCAGGCTATCGGTGGTGAAACATCGACAATGCTCTGTTCTCCCTTCTTCTTCTAGCTCTAGCCATAGTGTGTGGGGACGGACAACGCTTGTTCGTGGTCGGCACGGCTAGTGGGTGCTTGGCAACACTAGCGGGTGCTCGGCAAGACTGGTGAGTGGTTCACTCACCTGAGCCAGTGATCTTGTGGGCCAACAAGTGGTATCAGGGCTATACAAGCGCCGTCGTCAGACTAACCGCTGGCGATGATGGCGGTTCGGAGGTGGGCGACAGCAGTGGCACTGTTGTGGCTGCCCAACCATGACCGGAGGTCATTGTTCACATGGTGCGGGAGGTCAGCGGCACCAGTTGGCCGACGCTAACTCGCACCAACTATGGAGAGTGGTCGGTGACCATGAAGGTCAAGCTCAGAGCCCGACGGCTCTAGAATGCTGTTGACAACGGCACCGATAATGAGGAGGATGACATGTCAGCGTTGGAGGCTATCCTTGTTGCTATACTGGCAGAGTATAGGGAGCCATTGGGGGTGAAGAGCTTAGCTAAGGAGGCGTGGGAGGCTATTGCGGCGATGCGCGTCGGTTCTGACCATGCAGAGAAGGCGATGGTCCAGCTTCTGAAGCAGGAGTACGCCAACCTCAAGTTCAAGGATGGTGAAATGGTGGAGGACTTCTCCCTCTGCCTATAGACGCTCATCAGCAAGCTAAAGAGCCATGGTGTCACCATCGACGAAGAGGAGGCGGTCTCCAAGTACCTCCACTCCGTGCCGACAAAGTACATCCAGGTCGCTCTCTCCATAGAGACGATGCTGGACTTGTCCACCCTCACCATTGAGGATGTGACAAGCCATCTGCAGGCGGTGGACGAGCGCCTAGAGTAGGCGACAGCAACAAAGGACAGCGGAAAACTCCTGCTGACGAAAGAGGAGTGGGCTGCTCAGAGGAACTTCAGGAAAGCAGCCTCCTCCAACCGCGGTGGCGATGGCAAGCGCCGCAGCAAGGCTTCTTCGAAGAAGAAGCAGGTTGACCCCAATGCCTGCCGACGTTGCGGGAAGATGGGTCATTGAGCATGGGAGTGCCTAAACCACAAGCAGGAGAAGAAGGCCCAAGCTCACTTGGCGCAAGCCGATGATGAGGATGAGGCCACTATCCTGATTGTGACGTTCTATGCACTGCATGATGTCTAGGCCGAGGAGAGGGAAGAGGCAACGATGGTGGAAGGACCTAGGAAGGCCCTGAAGATTGTCAACCTCGACGAACCATGCGCCCAAGTTCACCTCGGACGTGTGGGCGCCGACCAGGAGCAGCGGTGGTATTTGGACTCTGGTGCCAGCAACCACATGACGGGCTCTAAGGCATCCTTCTCCGAGCTTAACGATGATGTTATCGGTACGGTGAAGTTTGGTGATGGCTCAAGGGTGGCAATCCAAGGGCACGGCACCATCATCTTCAGGTGCCAGAATGGGGAGCACCGCGTGCTAACGGATGTATATTACATCACGTAGCTACGTTCCAGCATCATCAGCATTGGTCAGCTGGATGAGCACGGTAGCGAGGTACTGATCAAGGACGGAGTCCTTAGGATCAGGGACCGAGAGCAGCGACTTCTCGCCAAGGTGAAGAGGTCCCTGAACCGGTTGTACCTGCTCGACCTAAAGGTAGAGCAGCCGGTGTGCCTAGCGGTAAGGCACTCCGAGGAACCATGGATGTGGCATGCCCGGTTCGGACATCTCAGCTTCGACGCGCTTGGTCGACTAGAGAAGATGGTCTGAGGGCTACCCCACATCAAGCATGGAGGAGAGCTGTATGACAGCTGCTTGGCAGGGAAGCAGAGGAGGCTATCTTTCCCAAAGGCGGCCAAGTATCGCGTGAAGGACGCTCTCGAGCTCGTCCACGGTGACCTCTACGGGCCGATCATGCCTGCTACAAACGGTGGTCGGCGGTACTTCCTCCTGCTCGTGGATGATTGCAGTCACTACATGTGGCTGCAACTCCTAACAAGCAAGGACAAAGTGGCGGTGGTGATCAAGAAGTTCAAGATGCGCGCGGAGGCCGAGAGCGGCAAGAAGCTCCGCGTGCTGAGGACTGATCGCGACAACAAATTCACTTCGGTGGAGTTCGTTGCGTACTACGTGGATCAGGGTGTGGGGCAACACCACACCACGCTGTACTCGCCACAACAGAATGGCATGGTGGAGCGGCGGAACCAGACGGTGGTTGGCATGGCCCGATCCATGATGAAGGCCAAAGGCATGCCGGCAAGGTTCTGGGGAGAGGCGGTGACCACGGCGGTGTTCATCCTCAACCGCGCTTCGACCAAGGTCATGACGGGCAAGACGACGTTCGAAGCTTGGTATGAGCGTAAGCCGAGCGTGTCCTTCCTCCGGACATTCGGCTACATCGGCCATGTTAGGAAGACAAAGCTGAACCTCACCAAGCTAGAGGACAGGAGCACACCCATGGTGTTCCTGGACTATGCGGAGGGTACCAAGGCATACCGGCTCTACGACCCACGCGGAGACAAGGTGCTTGTCTCGTGCGACATCGTGTTCGACGAGGAGGCAGCTTGGGACTAGAGCAGTCCGAGCACGGGGCAAGCTGGCAGCTTCACCAACACCTTCATCGTTGAGCACCTGGTCATCCACGGTGGTGGAGATGCTAGGGAAGAGGTGCCGAGCACTCCGAGAGGAGTGCCGAGCACTCCTGAGGCAGTGCCCAGTACTTTGGGAGGGATACCGAGCACTCAGGGAAGAGTGCCGAGTACTTCTGGAGGGATGCCGAGCACACCAGGAGTGGTGCCGGGAGGTTCTGCAGTGGTGGTGACCACTCCAGGACGGGTGCCGAGCACTCCCATGGTGGAGCCAAGATGTCTTGCAGTGGTGCCAATCACTCCTAGACTGAGGCTAGGCACTCCTACAGTGTGGCCGGACACTGCAGGAGTTATGACGAACTGTCCAGAACTAGTGCCGAGCACTCAAGGTGTTGTGCCAAGCACTCCGGTGGAACAGGGAACTCCATCGACGTCGATCGAGTTCGCCTCACCTTCAAGTGACATCACTGAGTTCGTGGATGCCTTCCACGAAGGTGGGGAGGTGCGGTTCCATAGGCTGGACAACATTGTCAGTGGCATAGGTCCCTCAGGCTTGGCGGGTAGGCTGCTCAATGACGTAGAGCTGCTACTCGTCAGTGCAGAGGAACCACCCACGTTCACGCTCTCCGAGCGTGATGGAAACTAGCGACGGGCGATGCTAGAGGAGATGAAGGCGATCGAGAAAAATGAGACTTGGCAGCTCATCGATCCACCTCTAGAATGTCGTCTGATCAGCCTAAAGTGGGTGTACAAGGTCAAACGGGACGAGCTCAGCGCCATTGTCAAGCACAAGGCGCGCCTCATCGCCCGAGGCATTGTTCAGCGCGAGGGCATAGACTTCGAGGTCTTTGCGCCAGTAGCGCGCATGAAGTCGGTCCGTTTGCTACTAGCTTTGGCAGCAGCAAAGGACTGGCGCGTCCATCACTTGGACATTAAATTGGCCTTCCTCAACGGCGACCTAGCGGAGACGGTCTTCGTCAGGCAACCTCCAGGTTTCGCCGTCAAGGGAGAGGAGCACAGGGTGCTCCGACTGCGCAAGGCGCTCTACGGGCTACGGCAAGCCCCATGAGCATGGAACGCCAAGCTTGATGCCACGCTGGGCGAGCTTAGGTTTCAACGGTGCGCAACCAAACACGCGCTCTACACGCGGTGACAGGGGAAGAAGGAGCTCGTCGTCGGCGTGTATGTGGATGACTTAATCATCACTGACGCGCGCACGGAGGACATCAACAGCTTCAAGCGAGAGATGACGGCTCGTTTTCGAATGAGCGATCTCGGCGCACTCTCCTACTACCTCGGCATCGAGGTGAGACAGGGGAAGGAAAAACTCATGCTCGGTCAGAGCGCGTATGCTTCCAAGCTGTTGGAGAGGAACGGCATGGCTGAGTGCAAGCCATGCGTAACTCCGATGAAGGAGCGGGCCCGGCGGCGAAAAGCCAAAGACCGCGAGAAGGCAGATGCAATACTCTACCGGAGCATCGTCGGCGGTCTGTGCTACCTAGTCCACACGAGGCCGGACATTGCGTTCACCGTAGGCTACGTCAGTCGCTTCATGGAGGATCCCAGAGAGGATCACTGGGCTGCGGTGAAGCGGCTACTGTGCTACGTCAAGGGGACGGTGGATCATGGGATCATCTTCCCAAAGACCGGCGGGAGTAGGCTACAGCTCACTGTGTTCAGCGATGCAGACATGGTGGCGGACATCGACGGACGACGGAGCACCTCTGGCGTGCTCGTCTTCCTCGGGTCGGCCCCAATTTCATGGTTCGTCATTTGAAGCGAAGGTGGTGGTGCTATCTACGTGCGAGATGTAATACGAAGCGGCGCTGCTACACCGGGCGTGCCAAGTTGTATGGTCTGCGCCGACTCTCGGGCGAAGTTGATCGCGTGGAAGCTCACTACCAAAGCGCGATGGTGGACAACCAACCCGTCATCGCCTCGCGAAGAATCCGATTCTGCTGGCAAGAGTAAACACGCCGACGTGAAGTTTCACTTCCTCGTGGATTGTGTCGATGGAGGGCGATCGTCATCGAGTTCGTCGAAACTGGTCGGCAACTCACGGACATCCTTACCAAGCCGCTCGGACGTCTTCGACTCACAGAGCTGAAGGAGATGATCGGCATGGAGGGGGTACAAGGGTTAGCAGTAGGATTAAGGGAAGATTGTTAGATAATCTACTGCTACCTTGTGTGAACACAACAAGGGGAAGGCGGCGCTAAAAGGCCTCTGTTTGTGATCTTGTGATACTCTGAGTCGCCATAGTGCCTTGACGCTCGCTCACTGCGAAAGATCAGAGGCATATACAATGGCCAGTAGCAGAGTCACCTTCAGATATGTTATCTAGTCATCATTATTGCAGAAAGCGGTTGTCTTGGGACTAGATGGGTAGAGTTGTATAAATAGACTACAACAGCAACTCAGTAAAGATAGTTCAGATTTGCTATCTTCCAGACAGGGCTTCGGTCAACGCTGGTGTCTTGTACTGTGTGTGAATGTTCTGTTCTCCCTTCTTCTTCTAACTCTAGCCATAGTGTGTGAGGACGGACAACGCTTGTTCGTGGTCGGCATGGTTAGTGGGTGCTCGGCAACACTAGCAGGTGCTCGACAAAACTGGTGAGTGATTCACTCACCTGAACCGGTGATCCTGTGAGCCAGCAAATATAAATTTTGTCGGACGTCGTCACAACTAATCGGGATCATTAAAAATCATCGGACAAAGTAAAAAAAATCAAAATTGAATTTCAACAAATTTAAATACAATAGTACGCTAAAAAGGATGTATAGAGATCGATAGATAGATTATTTTCTATCGGCATCTACGGATAAACAGTATAGAAGTAGACGGCCGGGCTGGTCGACCGCAGAAGGATGGGTAAGTTTTTTGTGCATTGATTGGGCGGGGAGCCGGGGATGGACTCACTCTTGGACGGATTAATCCGGTCAAATGACTGACCTGGGCACGTGTTAATGCCCGGACACGGAAGGGATCGAAACCGACGAGAGAGCAGCCGGTCAACCTTGCTCGATCGCGCGCGTAGTACGCGTCAAACGCCACCGCCACCAGATTTATGCCGCGGCAAGGACACGCGTCGCTACTACGCCCCGGCCGGCCGGCCCGTCGATCGCGGATTAGATAGAGCGGTTATTAGGCGCCCTCGATCGCTAATAATCCTTCGCGCCAATGTCGAGGATGGCACATGCATCGTCCGCGGGTGGGGGGGTACGGCGTTTTTTTGGGGGGTTCCATTAATGCGATCGAGCTGGAGAGCTGTGACGGCCTGACGGGGGGAGGACGACGGAGTCGGAAGCTGGGTTTGCAAGCCACCGGCCGGCGACAGCGACCGGCGGCCGTGAGCGCGTGCGTGGCGTGGATGGATCGGCGGCCGGCCATGCATGGACGGCCGGTGGCGACCGAGCGCCCGGTCCCGGCGCCTTCGCGGAGACTCAAAGTGCACGCGCGGGAGAGAGATGGAGAGTTATTGCGCGCGGCCGTGCGACGGCTGCGTCGCAACGACGATCGAGGGGCAAGAGGCAAGAGCTCGGCCGGCCGGCGAAACCTTTTGTGGGGTGGGGCTCAGAAAGGGAGGTGTCGAGGGACGGCGGTTGCTCGACTGGGCAGCTAGCGCTGACAACGGTAACTCCATCCACGGCGGTCGACATGGACGGCTGCATCGTGGACCTCTCGCCGTCTTGGCATCCGGTCGGGGATCGTTTCCATCGGGGCAATGAATGAATGCCAACCCGGTGTCGTTCAGTTGATTCTGATACGATCCGTGCACGTGGGCCCAATCAGACCCAACCCAAATACTAGATAGCAGTGCACCAACGCCAAGTTAGGGGCCCACTAAGTAATGATGGACCAGCCCATTAAGTTAGGGGCCCGGTTTTTTTCTCCCGAAAAACAGGAAGCCCATCCGACTCTACGGCCCAGCCCAATCACCTGTCGAAGGCACGTAGCAGCCCGCGGGCCGCGCGCTAAAACCCCTTGCAGATATTTTTAGTCTCATTCCCCTAAAAAAAAAGATATTTTTAGTCTATCCGATCCCGTTTCCGGTTCCGGTTCGGACCCTTCTATCCGATTCTGTCTCGCGTTCCTCTCGTCGCTCCGGCAGCTCCCCGCGCCGACAAATGGCGCCTCCCGCCTCTGCATCGGCGCGGCCGCTATCCCTCCCCCTCACCGTACCTCTCTCCTGTTACCGTTCCCACGTGCTCCCCGCAACCTGCTATCGCGTCTTCCCCCGGCGCCGCGTCGCGCTCGCGCCGGCCCGGCCTGGCGCCGCGCTCCTATCCAGCCTCAGTGACGCTCGGGAGGACGAGGAGGAGGAAGAAGAAGGGGATTTCTATGAGGAGCATGAGCAACAGGAATACGACGGTGAGGAGGAGGAACAGGGTTACGACTCGGAGAACGAGGAGCTGGTCGAGGTGGGATACGTGTCCGGCGCGCACGGGGTGCGCGGCGACGTCCTCGTCACGCCACGCACCGACTTTCCGGAGCTCCGCCTCGCCACGGTAACACCGACGTCGATTGGCTGTGGGCTGTGGCCACTCCAATCCCAATGGCAATGCGACTAATTGGCTGACGTTTCTCGTTTGTTTGTTTGTTTGTTTGTTCTGACAGCCGGGGACGAGATGGCTGAGGGCTCGGGCTGCTGGGAAGCAGCAGGTCAGGGAATTCAAGCTTATTCGGGGAAGGGCCCACACGGGGAAGAAGAGTTGGATCGTCAGCTTTGATGGCGTCGATAACCTGGACGAGGTCTGTCTGCTTTGCATTCCCCTGGAGTCATTTGCCTTTTGCTGGTTAATCTGTGTACGGTGTACCTCAACTAGTCTAAGTGGTAGTGTAGTAAGCAGCCTTGCTCAGTTTCTAGGATGAGCAGTCCAATCAATTATCCTAGCTGTAATACTTGTTTATAGTTAGTGGACAGCTTGCCGGAAATCCTTGACTTACTGCAAAATCGTGTGCTGCACTGTTTCTGTTCCTCTCAGTCTGCATATGAGATGTACAGTCACAAATCACAACAGCTGGCCGGCTCAAGTTCTGTGACTGGGCTTGGCATGACTTTCAGAGTAGTCCAGTTCAAACTATCGAATGTTGTGTTAGGATCGAATGTGTGTACCTCACTGTGACCCGTAGATCCGGTTAGGCTCCTTGCCTGTCTCTGTTGCAGCGCATCGGCAAGCGTAGACGCCGATGCCGTCGGTGTACCAGACGTCGTAGTGGCGAGGAGGTGAAGTCCAGTGCTGGTACTGCAGTGGTCCGATGGTGGCCCTGCAGTGGGAGCGACGGCGGTGGTGGCGGGCTCATCTCGTCGCTGGCAGCACGTCTTTAGATCGGATTAGGGTTTTCTTTGGTGGGTGTGACGGCTCTGGCGAACCTCGTTTCTTGAGCTCAGTCCCCACTCCTCTATTTATGTGCTGTGCGACAGGGGCCCACCAACCAGTTAGGGTTCGGCTCCCCCGATCAGGGAGCAGAGGCAAGGGCCCAATAGGCCGTTGGGCCTATTGGTGGAGATCAACTAACATTCTCCCCCTTGATCTCATTCCATCTTTTATTTTCATATCATTTACTTTTGTTCATTCCATTACAGATTAGCTCATAGAGCATGTCTCATCGTCACGGTCCATTGCCAATAGACTTAATGAGATACAACTCACTACTACTGCTACAAATAGATACTTATCTTTGGGCCTTCTTTTGTCCAGAATATTTTAGGCTTTCCTTAAACCCAAGCTAGCTACATGTTCTCTCCGAGCACCATGTCCTCTGAACATGTTGGGTGGTAAGCCTTTTGTAAGTTGGATCCATGAGCATCCTTTCTCTTCTCTTATATGCTCAAGACTTATGACTTGATCCCGGACTTTATCTTTCACAACATAATACTTTATGTCAATGTGTTTGGCAAAGACCACTTGACTTATGTTGTGAGCATCCCAGATTGCCAGATTATAATCGCAGATTACTTTAGTGGTCTATAGATGTCGCCAACCACCTTCAAACCGGGTATGAACTTCGTTAGTTAGTTCACCCGCCTGCTGCCTCATAACATGCTACAAACCGTCATACATTGTGGACGATGTAAATCGACGGTTCGCATTGAGCTTTTCCATGAAATAGCTCCCCTTTGCGAGATGATAGAAAATCCACGTCCTGGATATGCATTCACTCTCGCATAATCGAAATCTGAATATCCCACCATGTGGAGTGAATCGAGATCTTCTATATGTCATCATGAGGCCTTTCGCTCTTGCAAATAATGCAAGACTTTCTTTACTAATTCCGGTGTTCTATTCCGTAATTGTGCTCGAATCGCCAAGTAAAACCCGGTAACAAATGCCAATTCAGGGCGTGTACATACTTGAGCATGTTGCAAGCTTCCGACAGTTGAAGTATATGGAACCACTTTCACTTTATCAATTGAGCTCATATTGGTTCCTGGGGCATTGAAAATCCCCATATCTGTCGCCCTTTACTATGGGAGCAGGTGAGGGACTACATTTGTGCATACTGAATTTCTTTAAGATCTTTTTCATGTATGCCTTTTGCGACAGTCATTATACCATTTTCTTCTATCTCGGTGAATCTCGATCCCTAGAACGAACGAGGCTTCCTCAAGATCTTTCATATCAAGTTTTGAGAACAAAACTACTAGCAAGTAAGATATCATTTACATACAGGATAAGGAAGATAAACTTTCCAATCTTAAACTTTGCATAGACACAATTGTCCTCTACATTCTCTTTAAAATCCAAAATTCTTTATTGACCGATCAAACTTCAAGTACCACTGTCTTGAAGCTTGCTTTAATCCATAAATGGATTTCTTTAGGCGGTATCCCATTCGTTCTTTTCCTTCCATGACAAAACCTTTCGGTTGTGCCATGTAAACATTTTCCTCCAAGTCTCTGTTGAGAAATGCCGTCTTTACATCCATATGATGTAATTCTTAATCGTAATGTGCCACTAATGCCATTATGATTCTGAAGGAAACTTTACATGAGACTGGAGAAAATGTCTCATTGTAATCAATCCCTTCTCTTTGCATAAAGCCTTTTGCCACAAGTCACACTTTATATGTCTCTATATTTCCTTGAGAGTCATGTTTAGTCTTGTAGACCCATTTACAGTCTACTGTTTTGACTCTTTTAGGAATTATTTTCAAGTCCCAAACTTTATTGGCATTCAATGATTTCATTTCATCTTCCATGGCCTCAAGCCACTTTGATGACTGATCACTACTCATGGCTTCTTCAAACGAGGCGGGATCATCCTCCATTTGAAATTCTTTAGTGTTGTACACTTCATAATCAGCAGGAATAGCTGATTTTTCAACTCTTTGAGACCTTTTAGGGGCCTCCACATTTGGCACATCTTCTGTTTGAGGCTGTTGTTGCTCCCCCTCATGTGTGGCAATTGGTTCTATTGGATCCTGAATAACAGGTTCCTCATTTTCATTCATTGTTGTCATAGGTGGGATAACAACAGTCTTTGGTACCACAAAGATATCTAGCACAGTCGGTCTGACTATAGCGGTGTAGTGAGAGAATTGGCTCATGAATCATTGGAGTGGGCGCTTACACCCGCTTCGCTTTAAGGTCAATTTCTCGAGCTACCATGCTCCCCTTTATCTTTTCATCCTCTAGGAAAACAGCGTGTCTCGTTTCCACAAACTTTGTGTGTCTCTCTGGACAGTAGAAACGAAAACCTTTTGACTTTTCTATGTAGCCAAACAAATGGCAACTTACTGTTTTGGGATATAACTTCTCAATGTTTGGGTTAAATACTTTAGCCTCAGCAGGGCTCCCCCACACGCACGCAAGTGGTTTAGTGAGGGTACTTTTTCTATCCACAACTTATACGGCGTTTTGGGCACCGACTTTCCTGGTACTTTATTGAGAATATGAATGGCCGTTTTCAACGCCTCCATTCACATGCTCAACTGTAAGGTGGAGTAACTTATCATACTGCCCACCATATCCATCAAGGTACGATTGATTCTTTTAGCTACTCTATTCTGCTGAGGTTCGTCCGGTGTAGAATAGTGGGCTACTATGCCATTCTTTTAGGGTATGCTGACCGTAGTACTCTTCCACGGTCAGACCTGACTATCTTTAATATCTTAAATTTATCCAATACATCTTTTCTTTCTTTGATTGGATAAATATAGCCGTAATGGGAGTAATCATCTGTGAATGTTATGAACGAATCATAACCATCCACACTCTTTACAGGAAAGCTGACCACAGATGTTAGTGTGAATAATCTGTAAAATTCCTGTGCTTCGTTTGTCATCTTTCTTTACATACTTTCCTTTTATGCATTCTCTGCATTGAACTTAATCTGAGAGCTCTAATGGAGGAAGAATATCATTCTTAACTTGTCTTTCTATTCTTTGATTGGATAAATATAGCCATAATGGGAGTAATCATTTGTGAATGTTATGAACGAATCATAACCATCCACACTCTTTACAGGAAAGCTGACCACAGATGTCAGTGTGAATAATCTGTAAAATTCATGTGCTTCGTTTGTCATCTTTCTTTACATACTTTCCTTTTATGCATTCTCTGCATTGAACTTAATCTGAGAGCTCTAATGGAGGAAGAATATCATTCTTAACTTGTCTTTCTATTCTCCCCCTTGAAATATGGCCTAAACGACAGTGCCATAATTTCGACAACGCATCGTGAGCTCTCTTATGCTACCATTTCCAGAGTAACACTCTGTGACCAAATTTTATCGCCTAAGTGGCATATGTCTTTGAAGAGCCAAATGAACTGCTCTTTATTCTATCGAGGTGCTTTCGGTGACCAGTGTCACATTCTCGGGATTGAGCCCACAATTGTAGGTTCAATCATGTTCTTTATCACACCAAACATTTCTTGTTTGCGATGACCCACTTCCTATGCTCAAAAGCCATAGGATATCTTTTGGGATTCAAAATCCCTTTCTTTAGTTGCCCAAGTGGCATCATTCTCTTTGTCTCCCTCACCGGTGCCACAAACTCGATGGAACACGGTGAGGTGACTACCCACCCACCTCAAACAAGATGAAAACCAGGTCAAATCTTTTCTTAACATAAAATTAACACCATTTGCATGCCTTGATTCCAACGTTGGTCAAAATCAAAACATACAACTATTCTTATACACTAATTCTACATCACCGTTAAAGTAGAAATAGAATTAATGCATAAATCTTTAACTTTCATAATCGCTTTTTTACACACTAATTCTACATCACCGTTAGGCGAAATAGAATTAATGCATAAATCATTAAAATTAACATATGTTCTTATACACTAATTCTACATCACCGTTGGGCGTAAGTAGAATTAATGCATAAATCATTAAAATTATCAACTTTTTCTTATACACTAATTCTACATCACCGTTGGTGAAGTAGAATTAATGCATAAATCATTAGCATTACGATATTGTTATTAATAACGTTGGTGGAAAACAACAACATCATAATCATGTCAAAACTCTTTTCTCCAATTAAATACCACATTGGTTCAAAATAATTGGAGAATCAACATTTTCTTTAGCAATGAAAAACTTTCCTTTTCTCCAATTAAATACCACATTGGTACAAATTAACCGGAGAATAAATCATTTCTCTAGTCGTGGAAAAACTTCTCCTTTTCTTGAATTTTACCCACGAGGAAAATTGTATTTTCTATTTCCTTTAATCCATTAATCAATTTCGAAAAATAAACATTTCTTTGGAAAAACTTTTCTTTTCTCGATTTAAAATACCTTTTTATATTTTCTTTAAGCCTTTTATCCATTTTCCAGAAATAAAACCTTTCTTCAAAAATGAAAAAAGCGAAAAATATGACTCAATTGTTTCACTGTTCTTTTCGCCCAATGTCGGCAGCAGCAGGGCCCACGGCCCATGCCCGCATGGGCGTTTCCGCCTTCTCCAGCGCCCGTGCCGCAACTGGGCTCGGGCTGAATTCGCTCATGGCTACAGACTACTTTGGCCGAAAGCTATCCATTCTTTCATCACCGTCCGATCTCATCCGACGGTCAAGCGGAGATCGGGCCGATCAAAAAGGGCGACGCGCGCCTCCCAAAAACCCTAATTCATTTGCGCCTCTGCTCTCTCTCTCTTCGTTTCTCTTCGCCGCTTCTCCTCTTCTCTCTCTCTCACACAAAGACCGAGGGCGAAGCGCAAATCGAGCGCCGAAAGGCGGTGGAGCAGCGAGCACGGCGGCGTCGCCGCCCCTCGCCGGCGTCAGCGTTCCCAATGGGTGGTGGCCTTGCCGCCGTCAGCAACTTTAACCATGGCGTCCTCCTTGGCCGAAAGCTTCGGCGAAAACCTTCCCATGGCTCGGTCTTCTTCTCCTCACGGCCAAAAAACAGCCATTACCAAAGGTGCTGCAGCGAGATCTCTTTCCTTTCTTCTTCCCCTTTGGTTTGAGTTATTTTCTCTGCTTTTCTTTTAACTTGTTCATCCGAAAAGAGGATCTAGGGTTAGGGTTCATTGAACCCGATTCGTATTTTCTTTTGTTTCTTTCCTTTTCTTATTTGTGCCAAATCCCTTTTCCCTTCCTTGTTGCGAGTTAGGGTTAGGGTTCCGTTGAACCGATTCGGTTTTGATTCAAGATCTTGAGATAGGCCCTTCCCACGGTCATTTCTTGGGTTAGGGTTCGGCTCGAAGTGCCGAGAGCCCTCTCTGTTCTCTGATCCGAATGGATCTTGTTTTCTTTTCTTTGTTTGACCGATTGGGGTTAGGGTTTGTGTCACCGCTTCTTTTCTCTTCTTTTGAATTTCCTTTCTTTTCTTTTATTTCTTTTCTCATTTGGATTTAGGGTTCGGCTCTGCTTAGTCTTAAGGCGAAATCTTTCTTTTCCCCTTTCTTTAACCCAATTAGGGTTAGGGTTAGGGAGTGTTCATTCTTTTACTGTTCTTGCCGTGTCGATGCGGCACTTTTCCCATGTGATGGCGGTGGTGACCGGGTTCCATGACCTCCGCCACCCCGATCCCTTTTTTTTTTCTTCTTTTACCCGGTTAGGGTTAGGATTACAGAGGCAACTGGCTCGATACCATTGTTAGGATCGAATGTGTGTACCTCACTTTGTGACCCGTAGATCCGGTTAGGCTCCTTGCTGCCTCTGTTGCGGCGCATCGGCAAGCGTGTAAGACGCCGATGCCGCGTCGCGGTAGTAGACGCCGTAGTGGCGAGGAGGTGAAGTCCATCTTTGATACTGCAGTGGTCCGATGGTGGCCTCTGCAGTGGGAAGCGACAGCGGTGGTGGCGGGCTCATCCTCTCATTTGGCGGCAAGACGTCTTTAGATCGGATTAGGGTTTTCTTTGGTGGGTGTGACGGCTCCGGCGAACCTCGTTTCTTGAGCCCATCCCCACTCCTCTATTTATGTCTTTGTCTGACGAGGGCCCACCAACCCGATTAGGGTTGGGCTCCCGATCGTCGAGGAAGCGAGGCAGGGCCCAATGAGGCCGTTGGGCCTATTGGTGGAGATCAACTAACATGTTGCTCTTCATTGAGTTTGAGTTACTGCTCTAGGTTACGTTTTCTGACATAATTCATTTTCCTCTCTCTCTTTCAGGCTAGGCAAATAGTTGGTTCGGCTGTACTTGTGAAAGCTGGAGATAGGCCAGAAATTGAGGACGATGAATTCTATTCACTTGACCTTGTTGGAATGAGAGTTATTGTGAAGGTACATACATCTTTGTTTTATTTTTCAAGATATTGTCCAATGCCGCTTCATTGGCTGATTTCAGTTACAAAATTAAGATACTCCCTCTGTTCCAAATTATAAGTTGCTTTGACTTTTTTAGTACATCAAATTTGCTATGCATCTAGACATAATGTATATCTAGATACATGGCAAATTCGATGTACCAAAAAAGTCAAAGCTACTTATAATTTGGAATGGAGGGAGTACAATGTAGGAAATTTTAAAAAGCATGCCCCGTGCACTTTTATACTACTTGATAAGGGAAACTTAGGTTGATGCCACTGTAAATGGTTGGTTAAGACTTAAGAATGATTTGTATTTTAAAATAGCTCCCTCCACTCCCTAAAAGTAGACACAACAATTATGATCTTCATTTGATACTTTTTCAAAACTGCTCTGTCCACCCCCTGCAAATAGAGTAGTAAACACCACAGCCAAAATGCACACACAGTATCCTCTTTTTTTTGCGAGAAACACAATATACTACTTATTGTTCCAGGGAAATCTTGTTATCAAATTTAGTAACTGAAATCATTTCACAGGATACAGGCAAGCTCGTTGGAACAGTTGGTCAGGTTTTCAATTTCGGAGGTGGAGATCTTCTACAGGTGATGATTGGCTCTGCTGAGGGTACTGCTGTTGATCAAGATTCAGAAAGTCAAGATTCAATTTCATCACGTGAGCATGTGTGGATACCATTTGCTGAAGATATTGTACCTGATGTTGATATGGCAAGCAGAGAAATGTGGATTACACCTCCGAAGGGGTTACTTGAACTCAATTCTCGTTCTGATAAGAGGTCGAAGAAAGAAAGGCGTGCGATGGTTAGGTCTGCATCATCCTTTTCTTGCATCCATGCTCGCGTCTACAGCCATGATTTGCATCTTAAAAGAAACAAAGAATGTGTCAGGTTCATAGTACTGAAATGTTGATAGCAGCAGATGTCCTGGCTATTGAAGATTGTAGGTATTTATGTTGCATATAGTATAACAAATCAAATTATACAATTAACTTCCATGCTTCAGGTCCTAACAAAAAACAATATGATGTTTGGTGTTTGATGGTTTGTACTGTGTTATTTTTCAAATAATTCATGACCCAGATTTGATTGTTACAGGAGTGGAAGGACAGGAAGAGACTTCAACGTCGTGTAATTGCAGGAAAGAAGGTGCTCTCTGAAATGGACCAGGTCCATGTTCTGGAAGGTTTGGTATCAGGGGACAAGATCCAAAAGGCATCACTTGCAGAGCAGATTGGGAGCATTGACTTTCAATTGTTCCGACATGCAGTGCATTGTGCTAGCAAACAGATTGAGAGGTATCGCCCTTTGTTCGACATCCTACCAAAATTTTCTTCAAAAGAAACAGGACAGTATGTTTATTTACTATATACACATGTGACACTGCCTAGGTGCCAGATATGCAAATCACTCTTTGTTTGCTTTTGGTGGAAGAACAGCCTTTAGTCAAAAAACTCCTAATCATAGTTGCCCTTCAAACTTGTCAATTTCAGCTCTTCAAAGAATTTGCTGGCTAACTCTTCACTGTCAAGAAAAAAAGTGGTCAAAATACCATATAAGACTCTCATCAACCTTGGGGACAAAGCTGAACATGCTGCATTCAGCAGTGAATTCAAAAATGGTCTTGAGATTCTTCTGAAGTCCAAAGCAGCTATTGTACTTGTTAGAAATGGCCCTGACTCTGATGCCGAGTTTCTGAGTTTGCTCAATTCTTTTAGTGAGTTAATGAAGGTATGCATTCTTTTTCATTGTCGTTAATTGTTGTTCTATAGGTGCAGAATATGCTGATGTGAGTGCATGCTCTATTTATTTTCATACATTGTTAACAATGTAGATTTGGTGTCCTTGGGTGTGTGCGTCCTCATTAGCTAAAATATCATGTCATAATGTTTTAAATTGAAAGTCAAGATGTCCAGAAATAAAATAGACAAGCAGTCAACCTGGTACTGTTCATCATGTGCTGACAGTGACACTTGTGTTTTTTGAATCTCAATGTCAAAGATGGATTTTAAAATGAATTGTTGTGGCTACACATTACTTTAGGTGTACTACATACATGATTTTTTTTATGAATTTCTGAAACATTGTAACATGATATTTTAGCTAAAGAGGACGCCCACACCCCAGGACACCAAAACATTGGTGTATTGTCAATTCCTAGTATGCTTAATTTCCCCAAAGAACATAATAGTAAATATAGGAAAAGTGGAGAACTGCTACTGATCGCTACTGTTGATACTGAAGTTGAACCTGCCCATTGGTCCTGTAGTTTTCAACTGTGTTTGAAGTGGATAGCTCCTTTTTAAATGGGGAATATACTTGACAAATATGTTGTCGAAATGATTAGTCTGTTTAGTCATGAAAAGTTGGAACCATTGTCAGTAGCTTGTTGCTTATTTGCTGCATGCATGCAGTGCTGTTACAAGTTATGCTTACATGATGGCAAATGGTTATCGTATTTTTGTCTTGAATAACAATTGATGGATAAGTTTGATCCTTTTTTGCTTGACACAGGTTGTAGAAAATAAAGTTTCTCCCCCTTTTATTATCGTTTCCCCAGCTGGTCATGTGGAATCAGTTAGGAACTGCCTGGTAGAGAATGACTATTTTGGTTTGGACACTCAAAAGGTACATGGCATTGTCTCGCTGCGGTCTCCATCCTAGTTCCTTCCTCCGTGCTTCCTATAGGCTATAATGCTTCTGAAAACATTCACAGGTGTGGGTGCTGGAAGAGCTGGAGCTTCCAGTTGTCAGTATATCATCCGAGGGAAACAAAAAAAAGGTTCTGATGAAGTCTCCCTGGGAGATAATAAAAAAACCAGCAGGATCCGGTGGTATCTTCAGCTTACTATCATCAAACAAAATATTGGAAACCCTTAATGAAATGGGTGTGCAGTATACACAGGTACGATCATGTGCCAGTCATCACCTAACTTTCTTCTCATCATACATCCAATTGCATTAACTAATCGTTGCAAGTTACTAGGAACAAATCACTTTGCTGTATGGAACGACAAGAAGAGATATGTTCTAGTTAATCTTGTAAATTCCTTCGAGCTCGGAAATATGAGCTCAAGGATTCTTATTACCTGAACCGACTTTTACCATCTTGTTGCAGATCTGCAGCTCATCCAACAGGCCATTCATCGGGCACCCTTTGCTCTTTGGGGCTGTTGCTTCCCGCGGGGCTGATGTTGGTATCCAGCTCTCCAAGACCGGTGATGAAACGGAAGACGATTTCGACGTGATCCTTTCCGTCGACCAGCTGAACAAGACGTGCCGAGATGTCACTCAGGTCAGATTCTCCGCTCTCCCGGAACAGAACGCGCACGGCGAGCATGTCGACGGCCAGTGGGTCGCGGTCCAGCCGGAGGTGGCGAATTCCCTTCGCCTGCAGGCCGAGGTTACGAGTGTCTTAAACTCTTGCGCTCCTGATAAGCTGTGTGTCATGGAGATTGTTGAGCAATAGAAGTTTCTTCTTGCCAGTGTACTGTACATAATCACAGTTGCTTGATAGATGCGTGACGTTTTTCTTTTGCTATTGTTCTGCACCTGCTTTATGAATTTTTAGGGGAGCATCTAGGCAGTGGAATACCACCCACTGATGAACTGGCCACCCACTGCCGATTCTACTCCCCCAGAAGGATATATGATAATAACAAAAATTCCAGCCTCGTGCCCTATTCAGACTTAGGCCCGTTGGGTTATCATGAGATTGTTAGTTATTACATTAATCAATGTTATCTTAGAGCCACTGTGAATACAAATCTAGATTTGACGTAATTATTATTGTACACTGAATATGCATATAATTTGATGGACCCATGTGTAATGGCCATTTGGAAAATTCCATCTATAAACATCATTATATGATTTAAATGTTTATAACTGGAACAGAACATTTCAATTGGTTAAATACAAAATTAAGCGTTGCACTGTACACCTATCCACAAATTTCCCTTAGCCTTCTCTCCAGATGGATAATCTTCCCCCTTTCTTCGAAAGGGGCAGGCAGTGACCCGTGAGAATTGTCGACCGCCCTCCTCTTCACTTCTTGCGGCATAAGGAAGATCACTTCACAACGTTGGCCCGAGATCATCCCCATTGCTCATCAAACAAGAGCAATGAAGGCGACACGCTATTTCCCAGCCTGAAAATCCTTTCCGGACACCTGCATCGTTGGTCAGGTATGCGCGTGCTCCGAATTTCCAGGCATGGGGAAGGGGCAGCTGGAGCTGGCGAGCTGCACTCCGGTTCCCCATCTTATTACCCTCCCCAAGGGCATTGCTTTTAGTACAAACTTGTAACTCCATAGTGAAGAACACCGGCCTGACTGTACCCACCAGCGACCGCTGCGATGCCATTGAAGGGAGCAACGCCATGCAGCGTGCTCCTATGGAGGGTGGCCCTGTCTGTTAGATCAGCTTTGGGCATGCCCCTTGAGACATAGTACTGTGACGGGCGTATGTCCCGGGCCATCTCAGGTGCTACCTTGGCATCCATGAGATGCTGCCCTGTCCTATACTGCCTCCGGTCTTTCTCACGCTCTAGCTGATGCTCCTGCCTGTCGGAGCTGTTCGACTTCAGGTGGTAGCAGTAGACTGACGAGGTGTTGGTTACTGGAGGAACAGCTGGATTCCTTGCCACCCGTCGCGCAATGTGTTGATCAGTGACGCTAGCACTCTCGAATGGTAATACTGAGCCTACCACTCTTCCTGGTCTAGCTGCAAGATTGGCAGAGATGAAGCATGTCAGAAAAATTGGGAGTCAGGTCTCAGGAGTGACTGAAAAACAGATTGTTAGGTAGCCATAAATAAGGAAATGCAAACAGTTACCTGCTGGAATCCTTTGAGCAACCTGGGAGGATGCTGTTGGACCTTCCTTTGCAGGAATTGGAGTGGAGTGAACGGTTGTTGTCCTGCAAGCAGCAAATCAAGGTCAGCAGTCAAGTTTGAGTGAATTTTCTGTGACACCCCAGGCCAACCGATCATCTGATAGGGTTTAGGGTCTCTTGGGATAAATCTTTCAAGAAACACAATCATTACACTATCCTATATCTAGTTGACAAATCTTATTGAGTAACTAATACATTACCCTGGTTAATCAATTTCAACAACCAATAAATGGCAGCACAAATCATTGAGAGGAAAAGAAGATTATGTTACCTTGGGAGAGATTCGTGCTTCCTGTCAAGCGTGGCATTCCTCCCTCCATTTTCTTCTAAGCTAGCAAATTGCCTACGGAACCTGTCAACAGCGCTGCAAAATAAAAAATATTCAAGAACTATCAAGGATGTATGTCATGAATATTACCGCATTGAAACAAAATAACAAGAGGGAAAAGAAACTAAAAAGATATAGTCAAGGTAAGAACCTGGGATATAGAAAGCTCGTTTTTTCAGAGTCGTTCTTGTAATCCTTCAGAAGTTGAGGATGGTACTGCAGTATCTCCTGGAATATAAGTTCCTTGACGTCCTCTTTGGTAAACTTCTGTTCGAACTCAAATTCCATTTTCGAAATTGGCTGACAGGATGGTTCCCTCTCCACTTTTGCAATGCCTTTAAAATAGGAATCAGCCAACGCCTGGTCATGCATACAGCACAATTATTTTAGAATATAATTCTGCAAAGTAACACAAATAACAGCAGTGTAAACATAAAATCTATGTTTCATTACGACAAACCTACCTCTTCAGCAGTTGGTCGATCCTTAGGATCAAATGCTAGAAGCCTTTGTAAGAGCTTGAGCGCCGAAGGATCTGCATTGGGGAACTTCTCTGAAAAGGGTATTGGCTGTTTCCTCCTCATGCTGCTCAGATACCTCCTTGCTTTCTCATTTCGAATCTGTAGACGAATGAACAAAAACATTTGAGACTTAGCAATAATTTATGCTTGATATTGAACATGTCTCAATATTTCCATAAATAATAAATCATACCTGTGAAATAATATCTGCTGATGGCATGCCCAGGAGATCAGTCATCAAATCCAACTGGTGAACCACATTTTTACCAGGGAATAAAGGCTTCCCAGTCAAAATCTCCGCAAAAATGCAACCAATGCTCCACATATCAATAGCCGGTGAATACTGCACAAGAGAATCAACTTAATATCATCGGGATAACATAGGCATTTCAAACTAAATATTGAAGGTGGAGGAAACCAAAAAAAGACCGATACGACTTAACAAAACAATAGTATGAGAAAAAATTGAGTACCTTACTAAAGAAAGATCCACACAGCTCAGGAGCCCTGTACCATCTAGTAGCAACATAGTCCT
The DNA here is from genome assembly GCA_904845875.1 of Miscanthus lutarioriparius. NCBI lineage: Eukaryota > Viridiplantae > Streptophyta > Magnoliopsida > Poales > Poaceae > Miscanthus > Miscanthus lutarioriparius. Next base: position 5,105,397 of record CAJGYO010000016.1, on the reverse strand, counting down.
GCAATCAGGGCAGACAGTGAGGCTCAAGTTCGAAGTAGGACTCTTTGGTACAGAACACACTAAATCAACAATGTTGCTCATAACTCATAAGAGGCTTTGATAAAAATGCGATGCTGTGAATCGACTATAGTAGAACTGTAAAAATAACATACCGTCCAGAAAACTGTGGTAGGAGAGTCATTAAATGCAACCCTTGCTAGCCCAAAATCACATATCTTGAGTTTGCAGTTAGCATTTGCTAATATATTTTTCGGCTTTAAATCACGATGATAAACATTAGCTGCAGAAAAATAGGCCAGTCAGAGCACATCTCAAAGTCACTCTATAATCGATATATATAAAGTAAATGCACATAAATGCATATGACATATTATAAGTGAAATCAGCACACACTCGCAGAATTTAAATAAGGAAGGTAAATGTTGATGTCAAGAGTATGGACATGTACACTTCCATCTAAGCACAGAGAATGTCAATAAATTTCATTTTCCTTTTTTCAACACAAAGAAAGCAACACTAAATAATCAGAACCCCAAAGCTTACTTGAGAAAGCAAGGGAATGATTGAGAATACAATACACACATGAAAGTAAGTCCTTATAAATGATTAGCACTAAGCCACTAAAGTTGAATTCGCGTGCAAATGCTAGTCAGAACCATTCATACTCCAAATTGCAAACAGAAAAGCACGTTCATACTACTAATTGAGAACAGAAAAGCAGCACATCGCACTATGAATGCTAGTCAGAAGACCTTTCAAGCTAAAATAAGGAATCTTTAAAGGTGCATACCAGTATGAATATATTTCAATGCACGCAGCATCTGATAGAGAAAGAACTGGTGGTGTTCCTTTGTCAAGTCATCGTTAGCCTTAATAACTTGGTGAAGGTCGGTATCCATCAGTTCAAATACAACGTAAATATCTCTGTAGTCCCTCCTCGACGGAGGTAACATGACATGTTTGATCTCAACAATATCAGGATGCCTTAGCAGCCGTAGAAGCTTGATCTCACGGAGGATCCTAGCAGCGTCGGACAGATGCTCGAAGATATTCTGTATCTTCTTGATCGCTACCTTCTCACCGGTATGTCGGTCAATAGCTGAACAAACAACCCCATAACTTCCTTTGCCAATGATTTCCTGAATCTTGTATCTGTTGGCATCGCCATATTCGCTGAAGAATTCCATCTCTGGTGAATTCTGTAAGTTTGAAAGAAGAAAACGTTAAGATTGCCTGCACAGCTAGTGAATAGCCTTTTTTTTTCTGAAACGTATATTCAAGTCACCCATTGCAGAACGTAAGCAATGACATATGACTTGGAAACTGCCAAGAAATTCAGCAGACAGAATTGCATGCTTTTCAAGTGTTAAAAAGCTGAGCCACCAAAATCGAACAATAGGCGCAGCAAAGTAGACAGAGGTGAGATCCCCAACAGGAACATCTATACCGACTCTTCCACATCTAGCAAGAGGCAACCACTTCTGCCTTCTGGCATACACCAAGAGAATCATTCCTATTACTAAATTAACCAATGGGATAGTACAATCTTTTAACCTGGTTTCTACTTACCGACAAACTGATGGCAAGTAATCCAACCAAACTCAAACGCAAAAGCTCTGCAGCATCTACCCTCTCCGACCCATCCCAGACTGACTTTTCCCACCGGTCAAAGAACTCCTGATCTCAAGTCTCAAACCCTTTACCAAGGCTAATGATCACCTCTGAACAGGCAGCACCTCAGCTTAAAATAAACGTAGTAGTAGACGGTAAATAATACCTCCCACAGTTGGCACGGAATATTTATACAGAACTAAGCCAGCCATCTATGTCCACAAAACGAAAGGAAATACTGCGACTTGGATTAGGATAAACATACCAAGTCACCCGAATCCAATACCCGCGTTTACCAAGACGACTCCTCGACCACCCGTCTTGCGTTGCGCGGTATACTCCTACTAAAGAATTACCGCTCCCGCTTATAACGATGGCGTGAAAAAAGAACCAGATTTTGGGGGATTTGAAACTGAAAACCTAGCTTTAAAGAGGGAGTGGATTTCTCGCAGATATATAGTACTACCAAGGAGAGGACTCTGGGGAAGACTAATAGTACTCGAATGATTCGGATAAGACGGGATCTCCTAACAAGGCAAGAAATCAGTACGGTAAATCCCATTCCCAGGAAAAGGCGTATTCTCTCGCGCAGGGAGCAAGCAACTCAGGATCAAAACCGCAAGAAATCCAAATCCCCCCAAATCCAGCAGCTCCTGCCGTGCCAAAATCCGGAGGAACACAGAGAGAAGCCGCATCCTTATCCAGTCGCCCCACACGAGCGCCGCTGCTCAGGGCACAGCTGTCCTTCACAGGTCGTCGTCGTCCATGGCACCAACAAAGGCAGAGAAGAGAAAAGAAGCAATCTTTTTCGCTTTGGAACCGAGCTCCCCACCTTCTTCCTCTGCTCCGCCTGCGCCATAGCACCGGCATTTGCCTCCGGCATCGTCAGGCCGCAGCCGTGGAAGACCTCGCGGGAGAAGTGAGAAAGCCCCTGCCGGCCTGCCGCCTGCCGCCTGCCGCCCCAATCCGCAGGCAAGGACGACAAGGTGGGGAGGGGGAGAAGAGGAGTGGACGACGGAGGAGCAGAAGCGGCGTCCCCTTGGGTTATATGAGCGCGGGGTGGGTGGTGTGTTACAATTGTTAAACAAGTCGAGGGAGGTGCGGGTGGACGGTCCTACCCCTTCCTCCGGCGACGGCGACGGCTGAACTGCGGCGATGGCACGCGTCGTAGTCTCCGGGAAGGCGTAGGGGTAGTTTCGTCATCCCCGCGTCTGATGCCGTGCTGGTCCTGACGTGGCTCTGGCGTTGACGTGGCTTTTTTTTTTTGTCTTGCTGGGTTTTAACTTAAATCCGCTAAGTGGATAATTATATTTTTTTGCTTTTCCACGTGTATGGGGTGGTAGTAATATCTTCACCGCCAGAAAATGGAAACAATATCCTGAAATTTGTAATTCCGGGTAAACAAAAAACGGCAATAAAGAGAAAGCAAAAGGTTGCTTCCATTTGAGAGAGAAGATTTACTTGGAATTGTGTGCACATACAGGCTTCGGCCGTTCGCGTGCCCTTAAACCCGGTTTGATCCGCTTCTTTTTTTATCCGGAACAGCATTTTTCTCTCACAAATTCCTCCAGCATTCCTCCAAACCATCTAAATTTCTCCAGAATTCCTCCAAGCGAACAGGCCCTTCGTACCAAATCACAGTACTACCACTATAGCATAAGTTTCTATTTTCATACTCCCTCCAGGTTGGTAAAGAAATCGTTTTGGACAAGGTTTTAGTCAAACATTGAAAATATAAATTACGAATAACTTTTAAGTGTTGAATGAGTTTGGAAATGATAAAACCATATGAATAGATTTGTCTTGAAATATACTTTCATAAAAATATACATATATCACTTTTCAATAAATATTTTTATAAAAATAAGAAGTCAAAGTTACGTTTTGTAAATCGTGTCGCTGTCCAAAACGATTTTTTTTTACAAACCTAGAGGGAATATTATACTACTGTACATGAGCTTTATTTCAATCTTTGGCAAGCTTTTTTTTTTTACAACAATCTTGGGCAAGCTTTTTTTTACAACAATCTTGGGCAAGCTTTAGGGCACTATCAGTGGGACTGTGGGACACTACCGATGTGCGGTGGAATATGCTTGGCACTCGTACGGAGACACTTTAGCTAAATGATGAATGTGCCCGCGGACCCAGCCCAGTGCAAGTACCATCCGGCACGGTACGATCCCGTTAGCGACAGGCCCCCCTCGCCGTCGTCGTCGTCCCCAGCTCCCCTGCTGCTGCTGGTGGAGTGGAGTAGGTGGCGCGTTCCGTTGGCGCTGTAGCGTGAGGCTGATGCCCCAACCGATCTTTTTGTTGCGCCATTTCCATTTTTTGTATGGCACACATGCAGTGCTTTGCGCACTTGTTTAAGCAGCAGCTCGCTAGCTTGTTGCTGCCTTTCTGCGGTAGTTTAAGCACGTACGCATGCATCGGATTCTGCGATGGTTTTTCCTCCCGGTGGTTTGCATGCAGTTGCAGCCTTGCAGGAGTGAGGAGTCGGTGGTGAGTCGTCCGACCGAGCTTGGGCTGTGTGGTCTGTGGACAGGATAACGTAGTTTATTGCGTGCTTCCCCTGTCGGTTTCAAGAGACAGTTTGCAAATCGCAGATCTTGCATTGCGTGCAGGGTTCCAGTAAGGTAGAGTACTAGCTGCTAGCTTGCTAGTAGGGTGGTTGTTGCTGCATGCGTATTTTTATTACCTTGATTGATCGGTCTCTTGTGACTCTCGGTAACGTTCGGTGAACGGTGACGATCGAAGAGACGAAAAGAGATCTGCTGCTTCGATCCCCAATACAGACGGCAGACAGTAGCATATGTCCATGTCAATTTGGACACAAGAAAATCAAGGTGGGAGGGTTAGAGGTACAATGACCATATGTATGATTTTATCACAAATCATTGTTAAAGTTAAGATGTGCCATAGACGTACTGATCAGTATTGTGTTTAAATAGAGGTGGGTAGATAAATAATGAAGAGTGAAAAAGATACACCGGAGGTACCATAGTTTATATTTGACGCAACTCGGAAATGGTTAAATGGACTTATATTCACGATTGGAGGAGGGTTTTTTATTCTTAGCTTGGCCGGTAGATTAGGTGGGGTGCTTCAATCGTATGTTCTGATTTGCCAAATGCTAATAGGACGGATTGATTTGGAATACTTATTTTGAAGGGCATAACCGATGGACGAATTATATTTTTCCACATAGGAAATAGGGACCAATTTTAATTTTGTGGGTATATGTATACACAAGGCTTGCGCAAAGATAGTTTAGTGGCCCACTTTGGAACATCCCAAAGAGAGGAGCTGTGCTGTCAGTGGAACCAATGTACTAATTATGTATACATAAGACTTGCGCAAGATAGTTTAGTGCCCTACTTTGGAACATCCAAAAAAGAGGAGTTGTGCTGTTCGGTGGCACCGATGTACTAATAATATGTTAATAATATGTGTGGCAACAAAACACACTTTTGTTGCCTGGGTCATGGTTGGGCTCAACCCGTCCAACCTAGCCCTGAGTCCAATCCATTAGCTCTCATGTCCTTTATTCAGTGCCGCTATGTTACTGTGCCGAAGTAGATGACGTCCCAAGCAGTCGCGGCTGGCCGACTAAGCCAAGGGCAACCTCCTTCCCCCTCCTCCCCCGACCCCATTTGATTGTCCTGGCAACCAGCAAGGAAGTTCGACAACACCGTTCAATTTGGCGTGCCCTCATGAGGAGGTTTGTGCCTCGATCCACGTCCTCATTTGGACAGCGCGTGAGATTTGAGGTGAGGAGGTCTACGTCCTCGATGGGGCTAGGTTCAGCGACGGTGACGACAAACTGCGGGGTCACCACCGAGCGGGTCAAGGGTTGCGACGCGGTCAGCCCTTCCCTTGAATCCGATTTGTTCTCACGGCGGCGGCTGCATCGACTACAATGCTAGCTATATATCTGGAAAATGGCTCCGAGGGGTGAAATAAAGTCATTCCATGGCTCGATTGGAAACAAACTGGCAGACTCAGTATTAGGATCTAGAACCATCCCATGACGCAATCAAAACACCGGCAACTAAAAAATTCAGGTGCTATAAATGCCACCGTGAAGATCAAATAGCACAATCACGCTACAGCATTAGCGATACGTGTGAACAAAATAAACCTTTCTTTTGAAAGCATCCAGGCGGAAAAACGCAAATAAAAAGCTATAGAAATGAGCATGTGCCAAGCATGCATGCGTCACCAAAATAGTTTCCTAATAATAACGTCGATGTCTCGGTTCGCGTCGCGTGTTCGTCCAAAGTCACCCGGGCGACGTGGCACCACTAAGAATCACTCCTGCAGTCTTTTTTTTTTCCCACTCAGTAGTCTCTGATACTACTGCTAGTGAGAGTCACCACCTTTCCTCAGTTGTCAGTTCCTCCGTCACCACGGCGTGACCGGCTGACCGCGACCTCGCGACGTTGAGGCGCGCGCGAACGAAAGCAAGCGATCGAGATCTGGCCGCGGGTCCGGGGCCGGGCCCCGATCGGGATCTGCTGCCTCGGCGGTTGCGGCGGCACAGCGATTAGAATATACCGCGGCGTGGAACACGCACGATGCTGTTGCCGCTTGCTGCCGGTTGCCCCGTGCCCCCGTGACGAGCGAGTTGGGCTCTGGTCCCCCGCTGCACGCGCGTGAAGCGAAGAAACGGAGTGGCTGCAGCGACGCGAGCTGCACTGGGTGATCGATGGGCAAGCACATGCCGAAATCCATCGGGATCTCGCCAGCCATGTGCGGCCGCGGCCCGGAAGCTCCGGACGACGCCGCACACTACTACAGAAATTATTATTTTTAGGGCGGCTCGTAACATTTTATAGGAGCGATTTAGCTAGTCGCCCATATCAAACCGTCTCTACAAATTATATATTTATAGAGACAGTTCTCAGGCCGTCTCTACAAATTGATTTATAGGGGTGACTCGTATTATCAACCAGGACGGCTGTAGTACCAGCCGCCTCTATAATACCTATTTGTAGGGGCGATTTAATCTAGAACCGCCCCCTACAGTACGTTTTTCCGCAAAAAAAAATAAATTTACAATTCAAATTCGACCAGAACACTGTTTGTTTCCGCGTATTCCATCCAGCGTTCGTGTTGCCGAACGCCGAACGCCCAGCGTTTCAAACCGCGTTCGCGTTGCCGAACACCCCGCGACCAACGTTCCAAACCGCGTTCACGTCGCCGAACGCCCCGCGACCAGCGTTCAGAACCCCTTAGACTACAAGCACAAGAATATTATATAAACTACAATTACAAGTCCAATTCATTAGAATATATACAATCCATCGTTTAATATACAAATTCCATACACATTGTTATCAACGTCCTAGAGCTAGTCTTTCAGTCTCACGAAAGTATTGGTACTGAGGATTTCTACCTAAGTCAGACTCTCGGTCATGGTAGACGTCTTTAACGTGTACAATCTGGTCCAATATGAAATTGCAAAGGTCGCCGACGAGCTCTAAGAGTTGATCATTCTTGTATGGGTCTCTTTTTTTCATTCCTTTCTCTTCTTTTCTACTACAAGAGAATAAGTTTCGATTTAGTATTTCATTACATGTACAAAGTTTTTATACTACGGGTAAAGAGGTTAAAACTTACCCTTAAGGAGTGTCTTCTATAGCCACCGGTGTTGCTCATCATAGAACATATATAGTATCCACAATGTACACTCCTAGGCTTTTGCTTGAGGGCACTATGTGTTTTACATATGAAAATATTAAGTAATGCTTTTGTCAGCCATGTAATGGAGTACTGAAGAAGTAAGTTACACTTACCGCACATAGTATTTTTATAGCCAGCTTTTTCTTTCTTGCTGGATCATGCCTTCCGTGATGATTAGTGACATAGAACCTAAATGCCCTGTTCGAATTGTTTTAGCAAATACAACTTGTTAGTATCAAAAGTGAACGTTACAAGTATGTATACAAACATATAAGCTAATGAAGATTGTCGATATATATACATCTTAAGAATCGATATGAAGTCTTTGTATGTCACCGGGTCCATATCTATTGAATCAAAGACCCATGTCATGCTCCTCCCAACATCGATAGCTATACAAATTCAGTGGTTGTTGCATGGATTTAATCATAGAACTAGATAAGCTCTTTTGCATCGAATAAAATATATCAAACAAAGTTTTAAGTATAGAGTTGAACTTACTCGAAGTTGTATGGTAGCCATATAGTATAGTGTTGTTGGAGAGTTTTGAAAGCCAGGACAATGTATGCCGCAACCTTAAGGGACTCTTCCCTTAGTTTCGCCGTACGGATGTGCTCTTTCTTCTGAAGAGTCTTTGCAGCAGCTAGCTCTTTGGCATCCAGTTTCCACTGTTTAGGGTAATTAAAATTTGTTTGGGCTATAGCTTGAATGTCTAAATATCCGGCTTTCATACTTGGCATTTGTTTGACAATGTGCACTTGCATTCTACAAATCACGGCGTGGGTTAGTTACAACAAAATTCAAAGATTACATTCATATCATATCGGGAGGATAAGGCACCACATGCGAATTAGATTCATCTCCATTTCTCCTAGGTGAAAGCAGTGTGCATGTCATTGAAGTCAAAGACAATTTTCTCGGCTGGGCTTCCAAATATGCCGGTGGGAAAGCATGCTTGTATGTGGTCTATGCTCGTTGGGAGAACACGCAAGTACCAATCATAGAACATTCTCATTCCAAGTGGTAGGCGCTGGATGTCCCGGTTTGGTAGAAAGGGCTTGCCTCTTTCATATGTTTTCGGGCTATCATTTGATCATTTGATGGCATCAATATTTGGATACTGCTTTGCAATTTGGTGGAGTTTGCTAGTGACGGCCTCCTCAGAACCCCGTGATAGGACTTTTTTAACTTGGTTCTCAGGCTTGAACTGGTCATGGGAATACTACTTGGACACCGACGAGACGTCTTTCATCGGAACATAAACTGGCCTTATGGTGATTGGATGCTTCTTTCGAAGTTCCCATTCAGGCATGTCCTCATCTTCTTGTGCATCACCTTTTTCAGGAGGCACTCGTTGTTCATGTATCGGCTGTGCTTGTTGAGAAGATTGTGGCATCTCACCATGCACTTGCTCGGTACGAGCTGGAGAAGGTTGTGGCATCTCATTAGGCACATGCTCGCTAGGAGGCGGGAAAGAATGTGGCATCTCAGGAATGTGGTGGTCATGAGATGGTGAAAATATCTCTCTGACCTCAACAACTTGCTCCAAATTTAGGAGAGGAGGAGGCGACGAAGAAACAGTCAATATAATGTCCCGTTTGTGCCAGATGATGAACTGTCCCATAACACCTCTGAGTAACACTAGCCCCTCGGGAGTTGCGTAGTCTATTCTCCACTGCATGAACTCGGGCTTCACGGTATGCACCTCGACCCTAGTGTAGTCCGGTGGTATCTTATTATTGTGGTGTAAGCCATCGGGAAGATGTGCCACACCCGTTGCCACCTCCATCATAGTGTTCTGTCGGCCGCTGAGAAACACCAAGGTGCAACTAGTTGGTTCCCGTATACGATCGACGGGGGTTGTGGCTGTAGTGAAACCTTGGCTGCTAGCAACTTTCGGAGGGCTGCCAACTAATGCCAGTTCTTCCGGCGACGTCACTAATATCCGTGGCTCCATAGATAGTCCTTGCTCCTCCAGCGCCTTCGCAACTATAGCCTTCACTTGGAGCTCAAGATTAGTCTCCCGGTCTCTGCCATGTTTCTTGTACATATGTCTGTCCTCTTCGAATCCTTGCTTCCAGGTCATCCTTTTCCCTAGCCCCTTGGTGCGGCCTGTGTGCTCCTTGTTTTTCAAGCCAAGGCTAAGCTCGTTCCTCTCTCTGAGCATATTTCAGTATCTTTGATACTGTCTCTTGGGTCTCTGGCTTATCAAACTTAAGATTACCGTCGGATGATTCTGTACTCCTCGTATATATCCAATTCCTTGAGTGTACCTTCAAATTCGTCACATCAAGATTCCCAGCAGCTACGATCTCTTCGTCCATCTTACTAAACTTCTCTTTCTTGGCATAGTAGCCACCGGGGCCTAGATGATGGTGGTGTTTGTTCCTCTTCGCCAGCTTGGTATTACGGGCACTGAGCTCCAATACCTCCGGTGAAGTCTTCTGAGCCACGAGCTTCTCCCATTGACTAGAAGTTATTTTACCGAACTCGTTGAAGGGAGTTAACCCTTTTTGGATATACTTCTTTTTGAGCTCCGACCTCCAACGTCGGAATGACTCTCTCATCATCCTGAAAGCATTTTTTACTAGTTCGTGCTTACCCTCCGAAAATCTAAAATTGAGCTTTAGCTGCCTATCCCATAGTTCATCCTTTTTGTTCTCTGGTACCTCTTTCTAGTTAGGGATTGCTGGGTTTAATTTATCTCTTACTAGGGCCCCGATCGTATTACGGAATCATCCTCTTAATTCTTTTGGCTCAAGGATCTCCCCTGCTGGCCCGACCTCCGTTATCACATAGCATGCCTTATCTGGATATAAATTTGCTTTTCTTTCTCCTCGTTTGCTCTTAGGCTTGATAGTCGTGGTTGTGTCTTAAGGCTGTGGAGCAGAGGCCTCAATGTTTGTCTTTGTGGTTGTTGCCTCTGCTCTCCTTTCCTCTACTCCGTCTTGTCCAGCGAGATATCGCGGATGTCGGCGTCATCTTTTCCGAGTTTCAGGAGAGACCTGTATATACGATAGGTCAAAGTGTTAGCAGAGGTAACACAGCCAAATCTTTAGCAAAATTTACAAGCTAAGACTTTTTCCCTACCTCCTCGTTCAGGTCAAAATCCTTGTCCAAATCTTCCTCCGTTAGCCTCCTTCTGGTTTCACGTGGGAAAGGATCCTCGGGGCTTACATATCCCTCTTCTGAATCATCATCATCATCAACAACTTCTTTGCCTTCAGCAGCCTCTCCTGCTCTTCCTTTTGATCCCCCTTCCTTCTCGTCACACTGCTCCTGAGTAAGCATCACTTCTAGATCATTTTCTAACTCGTTATCGAACTGCTCCTGAGTAAGCTGGTCCTCTAGTGCTTGCTCCTCATAGGTTGGCTGCTCATCATGCTCGGAGCATCGGGCTACACTGTCTGGTGTTCGCGACATTATTTTGCTCTTTGTTCTAATAGATGTAAGAAAGTGTGTTTTAGGTACGCGAGAAGGTATAAGAAATCAAAAAGGTCTATAAACCAAAGTAGTCCTATAAAACAACAATATATCAAAAAAACGAGTAGTAGCAGTAGTATATGCCTCAGAAACATGTCAATCATCATTTGATCATGAACTTGGAGTATCAAGGCATCATAACAGAGAAGAGAGGAGAAGATAATGTTAGGGCGACTGTTAATGATGCCAAGTTCCTCACAAGTTCTTGATCATCAGCTCATATTCCATATAATGTATGGACTTAGAAAATTTCATCATCGACAAAACAAAGGAGAGGAGAGGAGATGAGAGATTTGGCAAAAAAAAAGCAACAACTGCTTAACAAACATAGAGAGAAAAATGTGTAAAAAAAACAGATGTTGTTTCCCAAACATAGAGGATAAGAAAGGTGGCAAAAATAGAGGAGAGGGAAGATTTGACAAAAAAAAAACAGTTACTGCTTCCCAAAAAAAAAGCAACAGCTGCCATACAAGGGGACCAAGCAAGCAAAGCCCACAGCACGCTCTGCACAGCCATCTGCTCAAGTTATTAACTGAACTGAGATTTAACAAAAAAAAAATTGAAATAGTTCACACTTGTATAAATGAAAGCACAGTCAACACACACAGCCACATTAAAAATAGAAATGAATGAAATTGAACAAAAAAGACTACTAAACCTAAACCACAAATAATCTGCAGCTAGGGAGGCTGTAGATTCTAAGGGAATTTGAATGTCATGACATATTTCAGATTCAGACCACTAAGGGAAGTTCAAATTTGGAAGTTGAAATAGAGTGCTGACGATAATTTACCTATTATTGTTGTTTTCTATTTAATTACAGTTTGTTTTGAGAAACTTCTATTTAATTACAGCTGTTCTATTTAATTACAGCTGCTATACTTATTCTGAAGTCAAGAACAAACGGCCCGGTTCGGGAGTCTGCGGTGAGTTGTTTCAAGAAAATCGAAAGAATGAGAGCACTACTTCAAAGTTCGAGTAGAAAATGAACCTATGATTTGTCACTTTGCCTGTTAATAATGCCAAACCCATAGAAAAACAAAGTGGAAGGACGGCAAAAGCAGCGACGAAAAAAAAATGGAGCAAATCTCCCGAGGATCCTTTGGTTAGTGGCACCAAATAACAAACAGAAAATAGATGTAAACTTGCATGTACAACTACAAGGATCGTGTTTTGAGGGTCACATAATGCTGTGCCATCAATGGTTGGAACAAATTGGTGATGTGCTTTTGGTACAATGCAAACCTGAATGCATTATCACATCTTTTACGTGAATTGTGCTTTGCTTCCACCGTATCCGTGGGGGGCAGCTTAGCGATATCGAGGGACAACAAGAACATCGGTAGTAGTTTTTTTCTTTTCTTTTGAAGATCAAGAACAAATGAGTCGGTGCTCAATTATGCATTCAACAGTTGATTTTATATGGTAGTGACAACCTGACAAGGATTGAATCATTGAAAAGAAAAATAGATAAATTTGTATTAGGCATGATATGTTAGCCGCCAAATTTCGATTGTGACAAGTGATTTCAAAATCCTCTACGTGGATCACGGAGTTAAACGGTGATATGCTAAAATTAACATCAACGACAAGAAACAAAAAAATACTGGTGCCGCGTTACAATGGTACAAAATTTACTCTGTAAATGAAAGCACTTTTACAATGACTCGACTTGGTGGTGACAGATCTCATGAACAAATTTAGTTCAGGTTGTGAACACAAAAAGGAGACAAATTGAGGTTACAGTAATGATATTTTTCCAAAGGTTCTATGTGCTAGTGGAAAATTGACCATGCACAAATAAACCGTGACCACTTGCCCCCATCTTATTGGCTCCCTAGTTGCCATCACAATTGTGCAACAAACCAAAAAATAACGTGTCTTGACAGATGTCTAGAATATAACAATGGGCCATGCGTTAGTGCGGTAAGAGTAAGAGGCTAGTCAAGAATCTGGAACGAATTAGTTAGGACATGAAAAGCAAAAGTATATAAAAACACAAACACACAGTGATTCGGAGAGGAATCAAACAATGCGAGAACTACTACTATGCTTAACTAAAGGTATAGCTTATACATGAAGTAATCTAAACTTCTTAAAATTGATAGCATCATGCCATGACCTTTTGCTTTAACATATAAGATACTTTGAATTAGTGAATCAACAGATAGTGCCACCGGTGGATAAATCAAATAACACAATACAAACTACTAGTTCTACTTGCCCTCGGTTTTAATCACTATGTCTATGTGGTCTAGTCTTGGCACAGAGCTCATTATGAATATTTGCAACCAATAACTATGATTCAGCTTAAGCAACAAAACTTGCCTGGTTTTAATAAATGTACATATTTCATTCTGGACCACTAGGGAATGGAGAAGGGGTTGGGAGTACCAGAGAAGACCCGACAGAGAGGGGGCCCCGGCATGGTGTCTGTGGCAGCGAGTTCGGTGGTCGAGGTCGGAGAGGGAGCGCCGGTGGCGGGGACACCAGCTAGAGCACGCGTCCGAGCCGGCGGAGCTCAAACCCTAGCCCCCACCGAACTCGCCGTGGAGATGGGGCGCGCGGCGTTGTGGCGGCCCGGGGATGTCGAGCTGTGGCCCAGGGGTGCGGAGACGGGGCGCCGGCGTCGGGAGAGGTCCGGGAGGTGGCGGAGAGGGAGGCGACGGCATCGGGGATGTCGAGTTGTGGCCCGGGGGTGCGGAGAGGGGGTGCTGGCGTCGGGGATGTTGAGCCGGGGGTGCGGAGTGGTAGCCTGACAGCGTCGGGAGGAAGAAGAGAACGCCCAACAATTTGTCACCCGAGCACCCCAGCTTATATACCAATGACGATTTGTAGGGACGGTTCCTGATCCAAATTACCCCTACAAATACATTTGTAGGGGCGGTTCCTGATCTAGCCGTCCCTACAAATATTCTCTATTTTATTAAATTATTAATTCTATATTTTTTATATCACAAAAACACAAAGTAATATAAAAATAATTGTATATATGCACAAATATAATATTTTGTATTATTCTTTATATGTAGATATATATATATATATATAAACAATTGTAGTCAAAATAATATAGAAAACAAAAAAAACAAAAATTAAAATTTTGAATTTTAAAACTTTGACTACAATTTTATGACATTAAATGAAATAAAATGAAAATATTGTAAACATAAAAGTTGTATAACTCATCAACATATACATCTTTTATGTTGGTCATCTTGTCATGTGACTTTTTTTGAACGATTCAAAATTTGAAATTCAAACAATTTTAACTTAAAATAATATTTTAAAAGAGTAAATGATTTCAGCTGAAAAACTCATGAATACCCAAGTTGTAGAACTCATCAATATATACAACTTTTATTTTGATCATATTTTCATTTGACCAAAATTGAACAGTTGAAATTTTGAATTTCAATAAATAACAACTTCGAACAAGATTTTAAAACCTTAAATGATTTCAACAATAAAAGTCGTGAACATAAAAGTTGTTGAACTCATCACTATCTATAACTTTTATTTTGGTCACTTCTTCATGTGATAAAGTATTAGTAAACATTGTTCACAAATTCACATATGACTCATAGTTTCATGAACTATACGAGAAACATGTTGATTTGTGAACAATGTTTAGTATAACTTTGTAAGATGAAAAAATAATCAAAATAAAAGTTGTAGATTTTGATGAGTTATACAACTTTGGAATTCATCACTTTTTCAGCTAAAATTATTTAATGGTTGAAAATCTCGTTAGAATTTGTCATTTTTTTATTTTGAAAACTTGAGTTGCTCAAACTTTGTCAAATGAAAAGAATGACTAAATCAACACAGAAACTTGATAGGACATGATTTTAGAAAATTTTAGGAAAAAAAATCATCACATTTGGAGTTAGTATGAGGAAGAAAGACTAGTTACAAATTTTACCCAGAGATTAAAAAGAAAAATCACAACTGTTCATGATGATCAATAATGAACAAGTGTGATTTCTCTTTTTAATCTATGGCTCAAACTTATATCTAGTTTTTCTCTCTTATATTAACTCCAAATGTGATGGTTTTTTTTCTAAAATTTTCTAAAATCATGCTCTATCATTTGAGTCTAGTCATCTATCTTTGTCATTAATTTTGAACAATTCAAATTTTGAGTTTCAGAAAATGACAGCTCCAAACCTAATTTTCAACCAATAAATGATTTCAGCTGTAAAGGTGATGAATATAAAAGTTGTTGAACACATCACTATCTACAACTTCTATTTTGGTCATCTTTTTATTTAACAAAATTTGAACAGTTTAAATTTTAAATTTCAGAAAATGACAGCTTCAAACCTGATTTTCAACCACTAAATGATTTCAGCTATAAAGGTGATGAATATAAAAGTTGTATAACTCGTTAAGATCTCCTACTTTTATTTTGGCCATTTTTTCATTTCATAAAATATTAAGTGATTTCATAAAGTTTTAGTCTTACACACATACATAAATATATAGTCTCACACGCATGCATAAATGAAGTCTTACAAACACACACTTATACAAACACTTCAGGTTCAACAACTAGCTAGCCCGTTGTAACGACTTTCCCGTTGACACATTTTCGTTCCCATGGCAATATGTCTTTGGATAGGTTCTTTTACACAACACTGATCTTCTTAGGAAAGTCTGTGAATAGCGGCATCTCATCGTAGGTATTGTAAGCTTCAACATCGTCCACGCCATCAACTTCGATAATGTGCTGTTTCCCAGAGGCAACCACGTGCTTTGTCTTCTTCTTCGGGAGGAGGTTACTTTGTGGGTCAGACATATATAAAACTTATGCGACACGTGAAGCGAGCACCCAAGGGTCATCTTAGTAGCCTAGATTCTCGAGGTCCAGGACTCTCAATCCGATCTCGTTCAGTTGGTGTTGTTTGATCCAGCGGCATTGAAACAGGGCCACCGTTATATCCCTTTCATAGTCAAGTTCCCATATCTCTTCAGTGATGCCAAAGTATTGGATCTTTCACCCCAATCCATCGAGAGCCTCTATTCGAACGCCGCTGTTTTGGTTCACATATTTACTATCCTTTGCATGGGTATAGTACGTATACCCATTGATGTCATAAGCATTCCAAGATATCACTTATCTCGATGACCCCTCCGCCAACCTACTGATGGTAATAGAGTTTATGGTTTCTCTAGACGGTATGTTTGATCCTTCAACCATGTAGTTAGTCGTTGCTTGTGCTGTTTCATGACCCAATCATCCGAACGACCATTTCTCTCCGCCATAATGATAGCCAAGTGTTCATCAATATACGGTTGCATCAGTTGTGTACTCTGCAAGACACTGTAATGCGTCTAACTCACCTCTTTGTAATCATGGTCAATGAACACTTTTCTACCACTGGTGCCCTTCCCAGCCAGCCTACCCTTGTGACGAGAATCAGGTTTACCAATTCCTTTCTGTACTTTTAGGTACTCTTGATAACACTCGATGACTTCTTCAATACTGTAACCCTCTATCATGGAGCCCTCTAGGTATGCTCGATTATGTATATATCGACTTAGAACCGACATGATCCGCTCATAGGACCACATTTCATGCAAGTAGCAAGGGCCCAACGCCTGTATCTGATGAACCATGTGAATCATAAAATGGGCATTATATCAAAAAAACAGGAGGTAAATACATCTCTAGTTGGTTTTATGTCTCCACCATAAATTCATGTAGGTCACTCAGCTCTTGCTTGCCAATCGTCTTCTGTGAGATCTTTAAAAAGAAGTAGCACATGCGTGTGATGGTCATTTTCAAGAACTCTGGCTTTATAGCCCTGATTGCAATAGATAGAAAAACACTGCCAGCATCACATGGCAATCGTGAGCCTTGTAGTGTGTTATTGACAAGTCCTTCATCGACACTAACTTCTTCATATTTGCTGAAAACCCAGTCGGGACTTTGACCCCCCTTAGGAAAGTGCATATAACTCTCTTCTCGTCTGGTGTTAGGTTGAAGCACGTCGTAGGTAGAGTGTATTTTTTATTAGCCCCAGGTACCGGGTGAAGCTGTGGCATCACGTTTAGCTGCACCATGTCTTTCCATGCTTTTAGACCATCCTTTGACTTGCATGTATCCATCAAGGTAGCAATGAGACTCTCAAAGACATTCTTCTGCACGTGCATATCATCAATGGCATAGGGAACCTCCAAGTCTAGCCAATAAGGCAGATACTGAAAGAAGATCGATTGTTTCTTGAAAGGTACGCCTTCGACAGGAGGTGTGCTTCTATCTCTGTTCGTCCCATCTGGATTCTTCTTTCCATAGACGACGTGTATGTTTTTCACCATTCTATACACGTGTTCTCCGTTATGACTTCTCTCCGGAGGGGGTTCAATCTCCGGGGCGTTGTCATAAAATCTAAAGAATAATTTGTTGCGGTACTTGTGACTTGTCTTTAAGAAGCGTCGGTTACTTAGGTAAACTATCTTCTTGGATACATCCAGGTACACCCATGTAGTACCATCCAAGCAAACCAAGCATCCTGTCTTTCCTTTGATCTATCCAAATAAAGCAAACAACGTAGGGTAATCATTGGTAGTAGCAAATATTATTGCTCTACATATGAAGTCCTCCTTTCGGAATGCATCGTACATCTGCTCCCCATGCCTCCATAGCCTCTCCATTTCTTACATCAAAGGCTTGAGGAACACGTCTATATCAATGCCTGTTTGTTTATGGCCAGAAATAAGATTAGTGAGAAGGTACTTTCTCTTCTGACATAACCATGTTGGGATGTTTTACACGGTCAAGATCACTGGGCAAGTGCTGTGGTCGCTCATCCTCTCATTGAAGGGATTCATTCCATCTGTGCTCAAGCCAAACCGTATATTCCTTGGGTCATCGCTGAATTCTTTGTGCTTCTCATCAAACCTCTGCCACTGACTACAATCAGCCGGGTGTGTAATCTTATCATCATCCACCTTGCGCTCATCATCCCACCATGTCATGAGCGCGGCTTCTTTAGGGTTTAGGAAGATACGTCTCAAACGGTTGGTCACTGGCAGGTACCACATTACCAAGGCAGGAATTCTTCTCTGTTTTGCATCGTTGCCTAATGGAGTGTCCTCTGGGGGCTGAGATTCTTGTACCAACTTTTTTGTACCCTTCTTATTCCTCTTTTTCCCCATGGAGGCTTCGTCCCCACCGTAAAGGTCATTGTTCTTGTATCGGCTGGTCCCACACCGGGGACATTTATTCAGTGACTTGAACGTTTCGCCACGAAAAAGTATACAGTGGTTGGGGCATGCATGGATTTTTTCAACCCCCATTGTCAATGGACTTATGACCTTCTTCGCTTCGTATGTGTTGGTGGGAACTGAGTTTAATTGTGGGAGCACCCATGACAGGAGATGCAATAGATCATTGAAACTACAGTCTAACCAGCCGTACTTAGCCTTCAGGATGAGCAGCTCAAGCACAAAACGTAGCAATATCCAATGTGTCGGACAACCCTTTTCAACACCATACACAGTCTCCTTCGGTATTTTTGTCACCTTTCCAAATTTTCTAGACCTTTCGGACTATTTAGTAAAATATCTGGTCTAAGGGCTCGAATCATGTCCTCCAAATCATGTTCATCCCCGACACGTGCTCCACCATCATTATTGGCACCACCTTCGTCGTTACCATCCCAACCACCAGCATCACCACCTTGTTCATTGCCAAACTCAAAATCCATTCGTGCATCAAGCTCTGTTGAATATTGGGACAAGGATTCTATGGTTTCGTCGTCGTATTCCTCCTCATCCTCGTCGTTAACAATAACCGTTTCACCATGATGAATCAACACCGTGTAGTTCTCAACAAATCATCGCATAATCAAATATAATCTGATGATAGTCACATCTGTCCATGGCATACGGTTCTTACAATCTTTACATGAACAAATAATTATATCCTTATTCTCTTTTAATGTCGTTGCATGCTTCTTTGCGGCTTCAATAAATTTATCCACCTCTTCACGAAAACCTGACTTGAACCTTAACAAACCATACATCCAAGAGTTCATGTACTCCATCTTTTACAGCAACAACAAAACAAACATTAAAGGACTACTTATTCAGATATATATAAAAATGAATCAAATTAATAATTACTTGAGAATAATTGTATATACTTCACATATATATGAATATAAATCTAATATAATTACATAAAGCATACAAACACAACATGGTAGAGAAAAATTAATTAATAGCCAATTTATCCATAAATAATTAAAATACATATTTATTGATTACAATAAACAATTTCAAAGACAACAATTAGCAACAATTATACTTTACAGAATATCTTTCACACAAACTCTAGTATAATTTTATCAAACATATGTTTACAAAAACGAAATTAATAAAAAAAACAAACCCTAGATCTAGATCTACATGCATATGAAACATGCATAAAACTAACTAATTGTTCACTAAAATCAAGAAACATAGACCAAATAAGGATATGATCTTGTTCCCCTCCCTAATTTACCCTAATACATTTAAAACTTGGGTCTAATTTGCTTCATAAGTAGCTCAAGCACCATAGAAGAAAGAGAAAAACAAAACTTTAATTACTTACTAACCAACCATTAAAACCTAAAAAAAAGTATGGAATGACATTTTCTTACCTTCTACAACCTCTCCATCAAAGGATTTTAGATCAAAACCTTCCCCCCTTAGTAGAGCAATTTTTGGGAGGTGCCCAAAGCCTCCCCACATTTGTTTCATGGGTTGGAGTGAATGACCCGAGAAAGAAGAATGTGCTGCAATTATTTTATATGTGGGTCATTTGTAGGGGCGGCTGGTGATTAAGCCGCCCCTATAAATCGGAGGTATTTATACGGGGGCATTTGTAGGGGTGGCTCAATCACCAGCCGCCCCTACAAATAGCAACGTCGGAGGTGGCTGGTGAGTGAGTCGCTCCTACAAATTAGACCTATTTGTAGGAACGACTCGTATCACCCACCGTCCCTGCTGTTCCATTTATAAAGACGACTGATATCTGAGCTTCCAAACACGTCGCTATAGAAACGGCTCCACCACCGACCGCTCCTACAAAACAAACAAGGACCGCGCCGCGCCGTGCTCCCTCCATCTCCGTCCGTCCGTCTCGTGTGTCTCTCTCTGACACACACAGGCGAGATGATGGACCATGGATGGGCGGGCAGACGGCACTGATTGAGCCTGGAAGTATCTCCGTCGGTCCGTTGCTCGCTCGCTCGGCGTGTCTGCCTGCACCCCACGCATCGTGATCCCGCACACCGCGTGCTGCTGCGCTGCACTGCCGGCTGTAGTCTGTAGACGTGTCGCGCCGCGCACGCGTCTCCTACGTACTGTAGGTTAGGGCGCGCCGATCGGCGGCGTGTGGAGACTGATGAATGAAGAAGCAAATGCAGGAGCAAGAAACACGAGGGGAGGCCGTAATAGCCCAGCGTGAAACATGCGCGCGGCCGCGTGTTTTTGCAGGTTGCCCACCACGGCGGTACCCCACACGGGACGGGAGGCCTCTCGGGCTCGGGCGGGCGCCGTGCTTGGTCTGCTGCTGGAAACACGTGGGGGGTGCGGTGGGAGCAATCGCGGCCGTCAGGCTATTATATAGTTTTGACCAGATACTAAAAAAATCAGGCTACGCGTAGTAGTCATACATTCTAGTATAGGGCAACGAGGTGCACGAGAGAGCCATAGACTGGCCGTGCAGCTGCAGGCACTCTCGGCTTCCCTATCAGCGATTTACTACTAGCAGTGTATTATTATTAGTAGTAGTAGTATTGCACGCAACTGTCGGCAATTGATCAGGGCCTGTTTAGTTTCTTCAGGAAGTCTCTAAAATTTCTGTCACATCGAATATTTAATACATGTATAGAGTATTAAATATATATTATTTATGAAACTAATTGCACAACTTGTGACTAATTTGCGAGACGAATCTTGTAAGTCTGATTAGTTCATGATTTGACAACGTGGTGCTACATTAAACATATGTTAATGATGGATTAATTAGGCTTAAAAATTTTGTCTCGCAAATTAGTCTTCATCTATGTAATTGGTTTTATAATTAATCTACATTTAATGCTCTTGTTAATATCTAAACATGACGTGAATTTTAGAGCGACCGACGTCCCTTGGCTAGGGCCATGTTTAGATTGCAAAAAATTGCAACCTGATGAATAGTAGCGTTTTCGTCTTATTTGGTAAATATTGTCCAATTGTGGACCAACTAAGCTCAAAAGATTCATCTCGTGATTTCCAACTAAACTGTGCAATTAGTTATTTTTTTTACCTACATTTAATGCTCCATGCAAGCGGCTAAAAATTGATGTGATGGAGAGAGAGTGAAAAAACTTGGAATTTTGATGTAAACTAAACAAGGCCTAGCTTTTCTTTCTCCGGCGTGCGTACTCCAGCTTTTCGTTTTGTCTGTCCAAACAAAGGAATGACTGGCCGTCGTTTCCTCATGAGGCAGCGGCACTGATTGCAAGCCTACGCGGTACGTTGTCGTTCCCTACGAATTCACACCCACTCCTACTGGCTACTGGTATCGATGACGATGATATTGATACCTCTAGCCTAGTAGGAGTACACCCATCATCATCATTCATTCCATCGGACAGCAGCGACAGCCCACAGCATCATCCGACGGCATGTTCGGCTGTGGCCGAAATGATCGTAGAATTATTATTGCTGGCTAGTTTGATGTGAGAAAAAAAAACTATTCTGACTAAAAATTTATGATCATTTACGAGCAAGGCCGCGAATCCGAGGTGCCGATGTGACGAGTGCCCATGTTTTTCTTCTTTTTATTAGGGAAAAAAAATCGGCGAAGAGTACTAGTATCACCTACCTATACCAGAGAGAAAAAAAAGTCTAGATGCCATAGCATTACTGTACGTACTACTACTACGTGGAAGACCAAAAATATCTGAGGATCATTGCGGCCATTGGATCGGACGGACCGCTCTGTTTCTGTGCGTCACTGCGTTCAGTGCAACGCTCCCGCACGCGCCAAGCAGGAGTCTACTACCACGCAGCTACTGCACCTGCACAGCTGCACTGCACACGCACCGAGTGACGGACGCAACGCAAGCGCCCGGACAGATTTGGTGCACGTGCTTGTTGCGTCCGCGGGCCACCGACGGTGACGTGCGCACGGCCCGCCCGATCGGGGTCCGGACAAGCGAGGCCCATGCCCCCAACCCCCCCGCCCCGCGCTAGCTGTACGTAAACATCAGGCGCGAGAGCGCGACGGCCGTGCGTGGCAGCATCCGCCCGACGACTCGAGCTGCTGAAAAGCACGGCCGTGGACTGCCGCTGCCGCCGCCGGCTGCCGTGCTTGCCGATCGATGCGGTGGTGACGCACAGAGGATCCGCCCGCGTGGGAGCGAGCGCGACGCCGGCATCACGCGCGGCGGTCGCTGTCGGGCGCTGGGCGCTGGGCGCTGGTGCGGGATCGGGGCCTGCTGGATTATTGCTCTTTTTTTTTAATGCTTCGAAGCGGACGTGTGTGGTGCGCGTGGGCAGCAACGGGGAGCGCGTTTGGCTTGGCGCGTGTGCCGGCTGGGGTCACCGCACCGGGAAATGGAGCCGGAGGAGGAAGCAACGGACGAAGCAGCTGCAGCAGTGTGAATTGTCGGGACCCCAGCATAACATCGCACACCCCCCGGCACTCACCTGCGTCGCTGCTGCTGCTTTCCGATCGAGTCCGAGAGGCGAGAGGGAGGGGAGGGAACAACAGGAGCCGCTACTTTGGCGCTCTTGCCTTTTTCCTCCCATGGCACCCCGTCCGTCCGGCGCCAGGCACCAAAACGATCTATCGGTGCCAATTGCCAATCCCGTCCGGCCGCAAGGTTTTCACTTGACGATGAGGATGGCGAGTACAGTTTTGCTTGCCTTGGCTTGGCTCCATTACAGCTCCGGCCGTCGACGTCCGTCCGTCCGGCGTGCTGCTCCTGATCGTCGGTTTATTTACCAGGCTGCCTACTGCTAGCTGCCAAGGCCCAGGGACGACTAAAGAACGGTAGCTGTAGACCTGTAGTCTGTAGAGCACGAGCGGCGGGCTGTATCAGTCAGAGCAGTCAAAGCTCGCTCGATCAGAAAACGTACTGGCCGTGCCGTGCATGTCATGTCAGCGAACATGTATGTGTATCGGGTGAGCCGGCCACGTACCGTGGCCGGAGAGCATACACATGGATGGGTGATGCCTCGTCCGGGCCGCACGTATACAGTGGGAGCTACGGCGACCGCAGTGGATTCCATTATTACTGATGCTGATCAGCTGATGCATGAGCCGCGAGCCCGCGACGACGAGACGGCTCACCGTGCGAGCGTGCATTTGCCGACGGCGACGGCGACGGCACACGGTGGTTCTTTTCGTTTTCTGTTTCTTGATGACTTCTTCTTCTTTAATTTGGTGCGAGTGCGACTGGCATATATGTATGTGAATATGTGATGGTGAGTTAAACGGGCCGGTGCTTGCCAGAACATTCTGACGAGAGAAAGTGAGAGAAAGAAATGGCCGGACTCGGACTGGGATGCGTGATGATTGTGTTGCGTCCCTCGCAGTTTCTACCGGGACTCCCTACTGCGAATCACCGTCATCATCAGTATCATTCATCATCTCATGACGTAAAAACAAAAGAACGACAAGAGACGAGAGCAGATGCATAGCATAAAGGATGTGGAAATGCAAAATATGCGATGCGTGGCTGCTGGATGGCTACACACAGCCAGCCCAGTGCGAACAGCGCGCGGATGGGCCGTGAGTTTGAGGGCTGTAGCCCACAGATGGTTTGCTCTCAAACAAGCCATGCTGTGCCTGCCCAGTTATATTCCATTGATCAGAGCTTTGAGTTTCAACTTTGTGATCGCGTGGAGGACCTATGTTTTTTTCGGTGTGACTGACGTCCGGACATTCAGACCCTGAACCCGTCCGGACGGAGCTCCAACGCCGGCACCCGCTACCTAATCTAATGCCCTTTCAAAAGTATTTATTTTTTTATTAGACACTAAGTACCTAAAAGAGTAGATTAAATCGGGTTGTTCCGTCGAGCACACTCCAAAAAAAAAAACTCGAAAATCCACATTTTTCTATCATAATCATAAATGAGAGAATAGAGCTTACAACATTCTTAGGCCATTTCTTACATCACGTTATTACAATAGCAGAATATTACCTCAATTGACTATAACAGCGGAATATAAGAGTTTTCAGCAGAAATGTATATAACGACGAGTTTAAGCGCTAAAATGAGGAACATTTATATACATGGAATGATAACAGGTTGTAAGTCTTTTCCTTTGCAAAAACATTTTGTGAAAATTTTGAATAAACTCTACGTCAGCAACGTAAGGAAATCCTCGCTGAGCCCATCAGGAGGTTTTCACACACAAAAGCCGTCTACCATTTCTCGATCACCTGCAACATGGTGAATAAAACCCTGAGTACTCGATTGTACTCAGCAAGACTTACCCGACATGAGGAAAATAAAAGACTCTAAGATTATACAAGACTTATTTGGCTTGTGGGTTATTACATCTGCGGAAGCATTACTAAACGTGCGTTTTTATATTCAATTTTATTAGCAGTCATCATTAGTTCATTAACTATCCATTCTATGTAGGCACATATGCTACTTTCAAGCAGGTGGTAAGCAATCAGAACTATTTTATCACCTTTCAAGTTTCAGTTCTTACTACGGTGCTAGACTATAGCTAAGTCGTTACCATCTCCTAGAAAACGGCGATTCGCGAATCAATGTATCCCAGCTGGGTACCCCGAAACACACGTCTCGCTTGTACCCCAGGCACAAACAAGACCAACCCGTTCCACTCCTGTCAAAGGGTCCATGTCTCCATCCAAACATGGACTCCAAGCCCCCATACTTAAGACCCGGTCTCAGCATGATGCTTAGATCTCCACCTTTCTCCGCCTCCAATCAGTCGGTCCGAAAAGAGTTGAAACCCACGACAAGAGCGTAACGAGCCTTCCTGCTCTCATAAGCAAGTATGTGCTCAGCATAATAAGTCTGTGACCTGACTACCATCCACAGCAACGGACGGTCCTCAATCGATACAGGCGGAACAAGTGCAATCCGAGCCTCGCTCAAATGCCTAACCAAGTCCAGATCCAAAGTACAATTCCACTCGACAATTATCATTCATATATATTCCATGTGATAGTAATATAATAACAACAATAATATCTTTCATATCTCTTGCGAGTGACAGATAATCACTCGACTTCTACCGGATCCTATAGCAGAGCAATCTACACGATCTTGACATACTAGTAGGACTTATAAGATAAGGATATATATACAAGTGGTTTCATTCAACTCTTTAAATCTTAATGCACAAGTATAAATAAAGTGCAGAATAATAGGGGTTATGCACCGAGGCTTGTCTGGATAAGATATAACCAAAAGTTAGCATTTTATCATGGTGACACGATCATCAAAGCACCATCCTTTCTGCTACTCTGATCATCTCCATGATCCATCGTTGTTTCTACTATGATATACGTGGATGCAACGCAGAGACGTAAATAATCAACGACAATCAAAACTCTTAGAAATACGATTACGCCTCTCAAGCTAACGACTAATGTACTAGGCTACATATTCACATCGTTAAGTATGGCTTTGTATCTAGAAAAATGTTTTAGTCCTACAATGCCAAAGGTATTTTGGTATTTTATTGATTAAATATATATTTTTAAATTAGGGCTCATTTAGCTACCTTAGCAAACTAATTATTATAGAGCTACAAAAATTTCAGTGAGCACCTAATAATGTTAGAAATTTACTGTGAAAGTTTTAGAGCCAACACTATCAATAATGTATCACAAAAATTTCTACAAGTTTATATCTTACAGTATTAAGCATCTCAAATTAATTAGATAACTCCTAAAAATATTATAAAACTATGTGAATAAAATATACTAGCAGATAGATCATGATTTTAGAAACCTAACAAAATTGGTTTCACAATTTTCGGTTAACTACACAATTTTATATTGAATGTACAAGTTTACCTTAAAAACTAAATTAGAAAATACTTTAGGAAACAAAAAGGGCCGGTGGCAACCATTCGGCCCAGCAGCCTAGCCTGGCCCAACGCGGGACGCGGGCGTGCGCAGCAGGCCGGCCCAGCAATGGCCCAAAGCGGGGAGTCCGCGCGCGCGTGGCTCTTTTGCAAAAGAGACCCTGATATTTTCTAAAATTATGTTGCCTTTTGTTTACTAACTCATTTCACCCCTGGCTTCTTCCTAATTTCCCCACGCACGTCCCCGAAGCAGGACGCGCGGCGAGCACGGGCACCGAGTGGTCACACTGGCCATCTAGGGTTCGCGCGGACTTACCTAGAGGGTCGATCGCAATCCCCGACCAAAGCGGCTACGCTGGGTGGCGGTGGAGAGCTGGGAGGCGCTCTAGCGCATGCTGCAGCGGCGGGCAGTGGTGTACGGCGGCGGCGCAGTCGTTCCGGTGAACCAGAGCAGCTACCAGCCTATACAATTAACGATTGAGCAGCAGGGACTTACTGTAAACCTGACCGTGGTGATGGTTTGACCGGGGACGCCCTGAGCATGGCTAGCCACGTACGCGCGGCGAGCTCGGCGATGAGCCGCGGCGAACACGGCCGCGTTAGTGGCGCTGGGGAGGCAGTAGCGGTTCTATTGGCGCACGCAGGGTGGAGAGGGAGTCAGGATGAGGCCATTGGTGTAGCTGGTTGAGCCCGAACGACAACTGTAGTGAGTTGCCACCCACAGTGGCCGAACATGGCCTTAACGGCTTGGTGGCGGGGAAATTCCAAAATTGGAGCTCGACCGGGTGCCATTCAAGGCGGGGTGGGTACAAGTAGCTGGGTGGGTTAATGGCGAGGCCATGGGCACGTTGAATCGGCCCGAGATGACCTCTCCTGCTTGACCGTGGACGGCGTCGTAACAGTGGAAACTACAGGGGAGGGAAAAAGAAGGGGGTCGGCCTGCTCTCGGCGTGACGTTCATAAAGGCGAGGGCGATTGGGGGTGGTACGACTGTCGTTACGGGGTTATGTGCACGTGGGAGCCGTGGCTGCGGGCATGGCTAAGTGCTAGTGCCATGGGTGCGCCATGTGCGCACGGCAGGGGACAGCCGCGCGACAGGGCGGCAGCGGTGGCTGAGGGGGGGTGCCGAGGCCATTGGCCAGCAGCAGGCGCCGCAGCCAGAGATGGCCAAGCCACGGCCACGCCGTGGCTATACCGAGGGTGGCCCCCACCAACATGTGGCCATGCGCGCGCATGGCCAAGTGCAGCCACGGCGCGCCCTGAAACGCGGTGACCACGCACTCCAGGCTGAACGGCCAGACAAAGTGCTATGCACGAATTTTAAAGCGTCAAAACGAACCGCTTAGAGCCCAGTTGAGATTAAAACCCGAGGTCAAGATTCTAGGAGACCCTAAGGGCTTCTTGTCCGAACAACGAGCACGACCGGAGCGTGAGCATCGAGGGAGATAGAGAGGTGCCAACGGGGGTTAGTCACACTAAGTGCTGGTTTATGAACGGAGTGCCTACGACATGGTTTACAGCGTGTTCCAATGAAGTTTGGGGAATTTTTATGAGAGCCACATGACACCCAACATAACAACCACCTATGCCGTGCTCAAGTACTCACTTTGATGCAATCAACAATACCAAAGCATGCAGCTAGTGTTTAAACATTTTAGCTAGAATTTAAATGTCAAGATAACATTGTCTTACTACTTTTCCCATACTTAGAAAAGTTAAGGTTCAATTCGAACTAACAATCATTAACACTTTTGTTATAATTTTTAAAGGGCCTAAACCCTATTAACTGCTACCAACAAGTATTTCATGCAATAGTCCAAACCTTATACTAACCTATAGGAGCAAAATATTTAAGCACCACTTAACTATTTTTCTCAATATAATTCGCCAAAAATGGTATTTTACACAATAGTTCAAGTGTTTGCCGACTTAACGAAAAGAGCTTAGCTTAACGTCAAATTTGATTTTGAGCTCCCAAAACAATGGTTAACACTATTCCCTTTCCAAACCTAAAGTTGCATTCTTATCTACACTATTTGCTCATCATTTTTACATAAGCACTATACACAAGTTATATCTTATTTTTGTTTATATAAATTGTTTTTCGGGTCAAACAATTAAAATGACTTATCCCATTTTTCTCGTTAGGATTATCATTAGCACTTTTGCACACCAAGTAAGTTAACTTGGATATTTATGTGAGTCCACAAAAGTGAGTCGCATAGGATTCTCTTATCATTTCACGTGCGTTATAAAATTTTAAAACCCAAAAACTTGTTTGGCTAATTCCTCTCGGTGCTAAACAAGCTCGTAACACCTGGGGTGTTACACCCGCGTCACATCGAACGCCCCCACACTCGCCTCAACTATATTTTTTCAGCGTGACTAATGTTCGGACCCTAGCCCTGTCCAGATGGAGCTCCGACGCCAGCACCCATGTCACATCGGATGCCCCCACGCTCGCCTCAGATCCCATGCCAGCAAATCGCGTTCGGCCGCCCATGACCCATCCCGCGCCTATAACCGCGTCCGGCCACCCATGACTCGATCCCATCCTAGTTGCGCCCCGATGTGAAGCCCATCGCGCTTCTCCCCACGCTGCGGCACCATCCCCGCCGTGCCCCATCATCCACCACGTTCTGTCTCAGCCGCACCCCTTCCCTCGTCCTAATGTCTCATCTTCTCTGCAACATCTGTCCAACCGTTGCAACATATGTAGTATACTATTGAAACATACATATATAGTCATTGCAACATCCAGTTGACACACATGAAACATGCGTCTGAAACAGCTGAAACATTTAGAGCATCGAGAAGAGGCGGAGGGGGCGGCGGATGACCAGCCGACACCGAGAAGAGGAGACATCGAGGCGAGGTAGCAGAAGGCGAGGAGGGGATCCAACACCCGATCTACTTTTGAAATATTTAGATGAAACATTTGCAACATACATCTAGAGTCAGATAAAACACTTGAAACATACGTCTGAAATATTTGCAGAAGAGCCTAAAACATTACAAAAGCCATTGCAAAGCATATGCAATATTCAGATAAAACACTTGCAACATTTGTGTGAAATATATGCAACATACGTAAAAAAACAGATGAAACATTTGGAAGAGACGCTTGCAACATGCATATGAAATCCCTAAAGCACTTGAAACATACGCTTGCAACATGTTAGGTGCGACACTCTACTGGACGGCAACCACCATGTCTGGCGAGCATTGAGGCAGTCGTGAAGTACGGCACGGTCATGACACCCTTGCCGTCTCTAGCCGCAAGAGGAGGTGATGAGGAGGACGTCGATGCCGACATCGACGATGAGGCGACGGATGTGCAGGAGAGGGACCTATGTACAACTACCCTTAGCGGAAGCCATCCGAGGATATGAGCAACCCCATTGGCTTGGTGTAGGGTCAAGATGGCAGACTACAGTGGGGTGAATAGTCCTTTCTAAAATTAAATGCGTCGGCTAACTGAAACAAATGTGGAATTAAAACGATCGGTCTAGCCAAGACTACACCCCTCTATCTAAGTTCACAATCACCTTATAAAGATCCTAATTAGGCAACAAAGGTGTCGGGCTAGCTAGAGCTCACCTAGACAATTCTAGTAGCAAAGTTACATAAATCTATGCAACTAGTACTCGAGCAACATGGGGAGCTCCTACACAATCTAGTAAGCAAAAACACAAATCTCCTAAGCTCACTAGCAATGATCAATAACAAGGCTACACAAACCAAATTAGAGAGCTCAACTTAGCTACACAAACTAAGCAATATGACTAATAAGGCTACTCAAGCCAATTAGTCACGCAAGAGAGTAACTAATTTACTACCAAAGTAAACTAGCTACACAAGGGAGCTACTTTTAGGCTACACAAGCTTGAAGGTAACTATCAAGCTACACAAGCTAACTAATTACAAGAGCTACTACACAAGCAGAATGTATGAAAAGTAAATACAACCTTGTGTTAGGGGATTGCAAACCAACGGGATGAACAATGTTGATACGATGATTTTTGTCCCGAGGTTCACGTGTTTACCAACACGCTAGTCCCCATTGTGTCGATCGCTCACTTGGTGGTTCGGCGGCTAATAGGTGTTTCACAAACCTAGCCCACACGTTGGGCGCCACAAGAACCTACTGAAAGTGTATCAAGCCCTTTAGTGTTTTTTGGATAATTGAATGACAATGTGATTAAAGGTCAAACCCATTTGCTAAGTGTTGGACATGCAATGGGTTATCTCATAGGTAATTGACGAAAGCCAAAATGATGTGTTGTTGTATAAACAATCTAGTTCAAATACAAGACAACAATGCAAATATAATTCATGCAAAGCTTATTCATTGTGGGATTTCGATGATTCATATGAAAGCAAGCTGATTAACAAATAATTAATGAGACATGAGGGATTACATATGGAATGGTCTTACATTCTAAAGTTTGCTACATTGAAAGACAATTATACAAATGATCTTAATGAATGATTCAACACCAAGTGTGACTTGATGGCTTAAGATGGTGAAGATAGCAAGGAAGGGCTTCGAGGTACTAAGCAAGGGTGAAAGGCAAGCAATGGCTTGATGACCGAGGAACCTAGCTAGGGTGAAGAAGAAAGCACTTCCATTTAGTTGAGGTACCAATCAAACTATGATGGTCACATTGAAATGGAGGATCAAAAACATTGGATGAATTGTGGAAGTGACTTGATACATTTGGAGTTAACTCACATTTGTTGAATGGAATCAAGTCACATGCTCAAGATGGCTATGCTCAAGGAGAAAATCAAATTGACATGATTGACACCCTCACTTGTCGAAGTTTGAAAGCTATGGCATTTTGGTTCAAGGGAAATCAACTCAAGCGCTTTAAATTCCGTTTTCATTTAATCCAGAGTTAATAGGTATGCCGTACTATTAAGAGGAATGCATCATGTTAATAGATGATTATTCATAAGTGCTCAAGCCAACCTATGTGAGGATCGTGTGTTTGAGAGACTTAAGAGCTAACTCAGTTTGCTATGGTCGGCAATACCTACCTGACGTGTACGGTATTGGCCTGACCGTGGTGACTTCTTCGTTGGTCTTTGTAAGGCTTGTTGGGAGTTCTGACAATCGTTGGGAGTACCTGTGGCAGAACCGCCTAATCTAATGCCTCCACGGAGTACTTGTCTTCCATTAGACACTAAGTACTCAAGGGAGCACACCAAATTACGTAGTTCCGTCGAGCACACCCCAGGAGAGAACCCAAAAATCCACGTTTTTTCATCAGGATCACAAATGAGAGAATAAAGCTTACAACATTTTCGCCATTTCTTACATCACTTTTCATGCAACATCAGAGTTATGAACAATTTACTTTAACAGCGGAATATAAACATGCAATCAGAGTTACAACGGAAATAAATACATATTCATGACATGATGAAACATTGATATATAAACATTGACAACAGATTATAAAACTTCCATTTATGAAAACATTTAGTGAGAGTTATAAATAAAAACTATGATCGCAGCATAAAGGAATCCTCTCTGAGCCCACCAGGAGGGATCCACACACAAGAGTCAGCTCTAGCGTTCGCCTGTCACCTGCAACAGGGGGAAATAAAATCCTGAATACTCAATTGTACTCAGCAAGACTTACCCGATAGGAGGAAAGAAAAGACTCCAAGGATATGCAAGGCTATCTGGCTTGTGGGTTTATTGCATCTGCAGGAGCATTACTAAAAGTGTGTCCTGATATTCAATTTTATTAGCATTCAGCATTAGTTCATTAACTAACCATTCTATGTAAGCATCTGTGCTACTTTCAAGCAGGTGATAAGCAATAAGAATTATTTTACCATCTTTCATGTTCCAGTTCTTACTACGTTGCTAGACTGTAGACAAGCCATATCGAATCCCTCGACGATTCGTGAATCAATGTGCCCAGCTAGGTACTCCAAAACACACGCCCCGCTTGTACCCTGGGCACAAGCAGGACCAACCCACTACCCTCCTGTCATGGGGTCTAGGTCCCTATCCAAACTTGGACTCCAAGCCCTCGCCTCTGAGTCCCGGATTCAGCGCGGTGCAAGGACCTCCACCCAAAAACCACCCTGAAAGTCAGTCCAGAAAGAGCCGGAACCCATGACAAGAGAGTAATAAGTCTTCCCTGCGCCCATACCTAAGTATGTGCTCGGGATAATAAGTTTGTGACCTGCCTAGAACCTAATGCAACGGTCCGTCCTTAACCGACACAGACAGGAAAAAGTGTAACCAAGCTATGCCCTATTGGCCGCAGGACACATCCTCTTACACCCACCAATACCCATACCATATCCCTATCCAGTCTCCATTTTTCCTTTTACCCTTTTATTATGAGTGATAATAATTTAGTAACAACAATAATATATTTCCTATCTCTCGCGAGTGACAGGCAATCACTCGACTTCTATCGAAGTCCTGTAGCATAGCAATCTACACGATCCTGTCATACTAGTAAGACTCATAGGATGAAGATATATATATATATATATATATATGCAAGTGGGTTTCATTCAACTCCTTAAAACTTAATGCACAAATATAATTTAAAGTGCAGAAAAGTATGGGTTATGCACCGGGGCTTGCCTGGGTAAAATATATACTAAAAAGTTACTATCTGTATCTTTAGATTATCCACTATCAACTGAATAGAAAGCCCAATGCATCATCTTCTGGAGAGAATACCATTACACCATCCTCAGATTCCCAATCATTCTTCAATTGATCCGTTGATCCATCATCGTACCTATATGATATACATTGATGCAAATGATGCAATGGAGAATTAACAAGGCAACAACAACTCTTAAAACAGAGTACATACTACGAACTAACAAGCTAACTCTAATGACTAACATACAAATCTACGTATCAACATCGTCAAAAAGGTGTCATTTCCCAATAAGTGTTTTATAATACAAACCCAAGTTGTTTCTTTATCCCATGCTATCAAATTAATCTTTATTCAAAATAAGGCATCATTATCTATCTGGCAACTGATTATTCTAGAGCTACAAAAATTACAGTGAGCAGCTAATAATATTAGGAATTTACTGTAAAATTTTTAGGGTCAATACTATCACCGATTTATCACAAAAATTCCTACAAGTTCACCTTTTAACAATATTAAGCATGTTAAAATAATTAGAGAAATCATAAAAACATACTGAACCTATGCGAACAAAATACACTATTAGATAGATCATGATTTTAGAAACTTAACAAAATTAGTTTCATAATTTTTGGACAACTACACAAATTTATATTGATTTTACAAGTTTATTTCTGAAACTAAATTAGCTAAATGTTTTCTAGAACGAAAAGGGCCGATGGTCGCTAAGCAGCCCAGCAGTCCCAACGTGGCCCGCGTGGAGCGGCCACGTGCGCAGCAGGCCAGACCAGCGAGCGGCCCGTGGCGTGGCGGTGACAAGCTGGCCCAACGGGCGCGCAGGCAACGGCCCAGGCGCGGGCGACACAAGGCCGGCCCAGCACGTGGGTGCCCAGGCACGCAGGCAATGGCCTAGGCATGGGCGACACAAGGCCGGCCCAGCACGTGGCCGGCCCAGGCACGCAGGCAGCGGATCAGCCCAGCGCGGACGAGACCAAACCGACTTGGCGGTACTCTAGCGATGAGGCCCCCGAGTTTTCCCAGAATTAACTAAGCCCTTTCTTGTAAAGTTATGAGTCAAGCATTTTTGCAAAATGAACATGATAAAGAATTCTATTTGCACTTGAGTCCCTCTTCTACCTCAAAATAGAGCATCGCAGGGGAGGTACTCCGCCTATCGGTGCTGTCGCGGTGGGGGTGCTGTGGGCGCGGTGGCGGAAATGGAGCGGCGCGGGGAGGTGCGCGGCCACGACCGGGCTTGGCCTAGCCACGGCATGGACCGAGGCAGAGCTCGACATGATGGCCACATGCGCCCACGGCAGAGGAGGTGGCGATGGGCGGCCACGACGCATCGGGGTGGCTACAGGGGGCAGTGGCCTGACCGCATGCGTGCAGCGTAGCGATGGCCCGAGCAGGGACCGCGGAGGCTCCCGAAGACACAGCTACCATGACGGGATGGCGAGGCACGACGATGGAAGGAGACTCGAGAAGGCAGCGCTGCAGAGTCGGAGGTCCAGCGTGGCTATGGGGCTCGCGCTCTCGCGCGCACACGAGAAGACCGGGCGACGGCGGAGACACGGCGCGGTACCCGGGCGTGCTTTCGTGTGCGACGGCCAACGACTTCGGCGCGCCATGGCGCTGCGGACAAGCGAGGAGGGAGGGCAGAATAAGCGCGCAGGAGGAAGAGCGAGGAGCCACGCGCGGACTCGGGCACACCTGCGCCTGCGGTGGCCGGGCAGCGGCGTCGGTGGCTGGCAACAAAGAGAGAGAGAGAGAGCGGACAGAGCCATGTGCACTCGCCACCCACCATCTTAAACACGGCGTGGGGCAGGGTAGCCTAGCACAACGTGGCCGGCAGGGCAACACGGCGAGACACGAATGAATTGGATGGTTGATGGATTCAGAGCAGGGGGGACGCACCACCGTATTCTAGCGGCCGGGACGGTAGTGAGGCAAGGACAGTAGCTGCAGCAGCAAGGACACGAGAGATCATGTAGCAGCTGAACACATGGGTGTCGCGTGGCTCTACTGGCCGCCTGCCTACACGTGAGATGACACGACGTGGATGTGAACAGCGATACATCGTCGGCAACTCCAAAAGATCTAAATCCTATTGACTTCCATCACTAAACATTTCACGCGATAGCTCATACTCCATACCAAGCCATGGAACAAAATATTAGGGGGTTATGTAATTATTTTGCGCTTTAAAATATAATTTTTGATTTTTGAGCTAGCAAAAACCCTAGTTAATAATATTTGTTCTCCAAAACCCAGGTTACATTTTCATCTACTCGACTTGTACTTCAATTTTTATTTAAATCCCAAACACACGTTATATATTATTATTGCTTTATAAAAATCACTTTTTAAGTCAAACTATTAACTTATCCATATAACTGGGGATTAGGTTTTTTATTTCTGCATTTGATTAAACTAACTCACTATACTCATAGATCTATTCCTCCGGCCGTAATCTCAGTGCTAAGCGAGCTCGTAACACCAGAGGTGTTATAGTTCTAAGGGTCGAAAGTCCTGGCAATCGTTGAGAGTTCCGACATCTCACAGTTCAACTGACAATGTGACTGTTGGGGTGTCCGGTATTGATACCAGATGTGTCCGGTATTCCAACAACTAGAAAATGGCTTGTTTTTGAGTGGGGTCTATAAATACCCCCAAGCCTCCACCTTTGAAGGCTGCTGATTCTACTAACTTTCAGACATGTTTTTGAGCCTTGAGAACACTCTCCAACTCTCTCTTAGTGAGTGATTGATTCAAACTTGCAAAATCAATCTTGTGGGTTGAGTGAGATTCAAATTGAGAGCAAGCCACCCTTGAGCACTTGTGCATATTTATCGATCTCATGATTTGCATTTGTTACTCTTGGACTCTTCGATCTTAGATGGCTAGGCATCGCCGAAGAGCACCCAAGACATTGTGGTGTGCCTCGAAAGTTTGTAACGGTTCAATTCCACCGCCATAAGGGAAGGAATCATCTAGTGAAAGGAGGAAAAGGAGTTGGAAAAGACTCTGGCTAAAGTGGCCTTCGTGGTCCTCTAGAGTTGAGCTTTGCTGGGTCGCTCGCAGCCCCTCAACGGAAAGTAGAACTCGATGGAGTCCGAAGTTCAGTAAAACAAATACCGTGTCTCGATCTCTCTTAGCTTGTGAGCAGGTGGTCAATGAGTGCCTATAGCTTGTGAGCAAGGAGGAATCAAACAGAGCAAGTTGGGCCGATGTCTGCAGAACCCACGTATACCTGACACGTCTGGTATTTGGGGCCAGTGCCCAATTCATTTGTTCTTTGCTCTAATCTTTGTGTTGCAGGCTTGTGGCTCCTAGACCTTTTTAGTACTTGTTATATTCTCTATGTTTGACTCATGAGGGGTTTATTTCTCTGATTTAGAATTCCGTATCATCGAAAATTCCTATACTAATCGTTTCTGCATTTTAAAGGGTTGATTTTTTAGAAACACCTATTCACCCTCCGCCTCTAGACGGCATCCTCGGTCCTTTCAATTGATATTAGAGCTAGGACTCACTAAAAGCTTTATCGCCGTAAGAAAAGGATGTCGACTCCTAACGAGTCGGAGCCAGTGCTTCTCCAAAATGATGCTTCAAACTTTCTACCTTGGTCAATTCATGTACTTAATGCTTTTAGGGCTATTAGTCCTCTTGTGGAGCATATTGTGGATGCAAGCATCCCTCTTCCGATAGCTGATTGGAGCAACTACAAAAATATTCCAAAAGAGGAAGAGAGATGCGTGTAACTCAATGCTCAAACAATTAATGTCATATTGAGTACATTGAGTGCAGAGGTTCTAGATGAGGCAATCTTCAATGGACAAACACCACCGAAGAGTGCTCATCTCATTTGGAGAAGACTTGTTGACTTATATGGAAAGTCCAAAGGTGATGAGGCATATGAGCATGAGTCAATGGAGGACATGTCCATTGAATCTTCATGCTATGGAGAAACCTCAAGGAACCAGCAAAGCATCAAGCTAGAGTAAGAAGTGCAAGCTGCAAGTGCTGCGCTGTCAGGCTGCTCATACCAGAAGTGTCTGGTATGGCCCAGACAGAAAGCTAGCCCTTGCGATGATGTTCAAGCTCAGTGGCGGCCAAGTGATGAATCATGTTCAGTATCTCAAGACACTCATCACTTGTGTCTCATGGCCAAGAAAAGCAAGAAGAAAGCTTCCAAGAAAGATCAAGTAAAGGAGATAGCACAAGTGGATGATCAAGATGAAAGTAATGTTAAAGTTGAAGACAACTACAACCTTGATCATCTCAACCGCAATGACAAGTTCGTCATCATGAAAATAGTTCAAAATTAAAGAATGATGAACTCAAAGAAGAGAATGAGAAACAAGAACAATCACTTCAAAAGCAAGAAAACTTTCTCATTTCCAAGTTGGAAGAACTAAAGGCATTGAATGAAAGGTATGAAAAATTGTCAAATGAGCATGCTTTAATTACTAACTCCTCTTCTAGTGTGTCACAACTAGAAAAGGACAACGTTGAGCTCAAGGCAAGACTAGATGAACTATCAAGCAAATACAATGTACTCCAAGCTAACTATGTTCATCTCAAGTGCTCACATGAAAAGTTGGTAGAATCACATATCATGCTTGAGGTAGCTCATGAGGTGTGATCACATCGGTAAAATCATCTCAACCTCTCACTCACACTCACTTGTACACCTTCTCAATTAAAAATTATTTGTACTAATGAGTGTGCTTCTCAAGCAAGCCAATCTTCGATGGAGCAAAATCTCTTAGAAAGTCATGAGCTCAAAGAAGAAGTAGAAAGGCTAAGAAAGGATGTGATTCAGTTGAAGGGTAAGGAGGAAGCACATCCTTCTCAAGATAACCATGATAACATGGTGAAGAAGCTTGAGAAGGGTTCAAACCTTGCTCCCACCCAAACCCAACAAAAGAATCATAATTCAAGCAATGTCAAAGCAATCAAGATAAAAAAACATGGAAAAACAATGTTGGTTGTGGATTGTATGGACATGAGTGGGCTATGTGTCCACACAAGAGTTGGGCCGACAAGGTTGAAGCCACCAATCAAAAGGCTTCTACCAAGGTGGCCAAGCAAATGAAGAGTGATGAACCAAGTGCTTGTCTCATGTGCAAGAGGTTGGGCCATCCTACCAAGAATTGCCCCCTGTACAAAGAGGCAAGAAAGAAGGCCCAAGTTATGACAAGAAGATGCTATGGATGCAATGAGACGGGGCACATGGTTGATAGGTGTCCCAACAAGCAAAACATGCATAGAGCAAATTACGAACGTATATGCTATACTTGTAGAAGAAAGGGGGGTCTAAGTTATGATTGCCCAAATGGTGAAATTCCTAAGCCAAACACATTTGGTTATGATAATATGGTTAGAAAGGCCACAACTGGAGTTAGCACTAGTAAGGTGATGAGTTCACCGCAAACTAGTGTTAAAGCCATTTGGGTGCCTAAGCACTTGTTGACTAACTCAAAAGGACCCAACAAGAGTTGGGTACCA
This sequence comes from Miscanthus lutarioriparius, assembly GCA_904845875.1. Classification (NCBI taxonomy): domain Eukaryota; kingdom Viridiplantae; phylum Streptophyta; class Magnoliopsida; order Poales; family Poaceae; genus Miscanthus; species Miscanthus lutarioriparius. The sequence goes on along the minus strand of CAJGYO010000016.1, from coordinate 5,067,397 downwards.
AAGTGTGCTTAGGATGTTGATGCAGGTACTTAGTGGTGAGATGAAGTCTTCGGGGTGATTGAGCAATCTAATTTGATACAGTCACTTATATGGTTGACCCAAAGAATAATAATTGATCATATCATCTACTTCATTCTCAACATTGGGAACAAGTACCTAAACCTTATAGGATAGACACTTTTGCTTGTAACTTGCTCAATAGATCACAAATAGTCATATTTGTGAAAGATTGAAAGTGGCTAACTAGTCTCTTTTAAGAATGCTAGTATTTGCCATGTGGTGCTCTTAATGGCTCTCTAGAAGAGCATTTTATTTGTTGAGATGCAGGTATACAAGAAGTACTGAAGCCTAACGAAGAATCACAAGCAAAACTTCACTGGTTCTAGTTCTGTCCTGCATATACCGGACGTGTTTGGTATGACAGTATAGCAGGGGCAAAACATCAAATTCTATTGTAACTGAGTTATTGATCCATATGAATGCATATATTCTCAATTTACTCATAATCTTGTGATTCATTTATCCAAAGTGGTTTGTGAGTATTTCTTAAACTCAATCTAAATATGGTATTTTACCTTGTGATTGGTCAAAATGGAAAATTGATTCTCTCATATTCATAATCGAATAAAGTGCTTGTGGCAAGTTATTCAAATTACTTGTGGCACTTATTGAGGGGAGCTCATATTTCTATTTTGTACCATCGCGGACTAACATTTTCATCGAGCATTCTTTGTAGTCCTTTGGATGAAAATTGATTTCAAGAATAACATAATCGTTTGAGAGGTAAAGTGAGCATAATGATGATCATATCATGTATTGTCTTGGTGGAAATCTTTGTGGGCTCAAGGCAAAGGTATGCATTTACATTTATGCATTGTAAGTGCATCTAAGGGCCTTTATATGTTAGAGTGTGCATTTGTGTGATATAGAATAGATGTTTTTCAAAATCACTAACTAGTATGTGTAGGTGGTATGGATTTGAAAAATTATTTGATTCTTGGTCTTAGTGACCTAGCCTTGTCATGTGGTGATTATAGCTCTCCTTGATTGATTGACTCGCTAATCACGCATGACATGGTTCTCTTAAGTCCATAAACCCCTATATCTCACTAAATCTCTCTCAAGTATTCAAAATCTTTTATATGCCATATATTTGGAAAAGAGAGAGCAATTCATGGCATTTGGATAAGAAAAGTGATTACATGTATATTGGATCAAGGATAGGTATTATTTTGGACTAAGAAATGTCTGAGAAGGGTTTTGGAATCAAGACGTGCGCTCGTAGGTGCAGCGTATTGGTAGATAGAAATGAATTCTGAATCCATAGTGAAAAGAAAAGAATAAAAGGTAAAAGATAAAAGAATAATGATACAAGGTTAAGCTAGGTTCGAAGTTAACTCAGCAACTGTTTCTTCGGCAATGGCACCAAAAATACTTGTTGGTAAATATTAACGCACACAGAATAATCTGCAAGCGCACGGATATTATACCGATGTAGCACTTCACCGGAAGTATCCTCGTTTTATATCGAACTCAAGGAAACGTGTGTGAGAATAATTAAATTTAACTTAACCCAACTTCACAATCAAGGCTTAGATATAGGAGTGTAAAGGAGATCACAAAGGTCTTCTAGTTCTAACTTTGGTAAGCTTTATCTTCTATTGTTCAATTCTGGGGATATTACTAAAGAAAATATAGGCAGAGTATGTTTCCTATAGCAACAAGGTCCTACTAGGCCTACACAATGGTGGAACTAGCAAAATAAGAAAGGGGGGCCACTCTAGCCAGACAAAATATGAGAACCGATAAAATGTATATATATATATATAATATAAATATCCATATAATCATAATATTTGTTGTGAAAACACATAGAAGTGGCTCTTTTAGAAAAGAGGATAAAAGAAACTAACTTTTTTTTGTTCATTTGAGCCTCACTTTGCGCTTCTTCATCGCATAGAAATCAATTTTCCTTTTAGGGGGCATTATTTTCTACCTGAATTTGCATAATAAAACTGAATAAAAATTTTGCACGGATGATCATTGCAAATTACCAATTAAAAAATAGAAATCGCATCATGTAAATTATACTTACATGGCTGCTTGCACCTGCAGTGTAGACTTGCTCGCTCGGCGCTCGCTCGCTGCTAGTGATGCTCGACTGCTACCTCCTAGTGCTCGACGCTTGCCTGCTCCTCTGCTCTCCGATGGGTGGCAATCAGGCCAGTCTTGAAGATTGATCTGCTGGAGTCTGCACCTCTAGCGATCTAGCGATGGCTGCAGCCTGCAACTCTACTTCTGTTAATGGGCAACTAGAAGGGACGCGAGCTGCTGAGTGATGAATCGTTGATTGTGCGGTTGCGCGGGGAACTAGAAGGGATGCTAGCAGGCAACTGGCGAGTCACACGACGTGATGCGCTTCATACGTGACCTTTCTGCTTCCGTTGATGGGCTGGGCCACTGACTCATGGAGGGGGGTTCTAAATTTTTTTTGCCACATGGGGGGCCATGGCCCCTGCTGGCCACCCCCAGTTCCATCTCTGGGCCTACAAACGGGAGGTGGACTACAAAGGATTCAACGAGGCTATAAGAGTCAGCCTCGCGAGCTACCACCGATCTAAAATATAGGGTACATCCATGAGTATCCGAGTCTAAGCACCACACTTACACTACAAATACTACTTTAACCCAGGAGCTACAAGGATTAAAGTACTCAAAAAGAGAGTCACAAACCTAAAGAATAATATGAACAAGATGTTTACTTGAATTAGAAGTCGATTACCAGAGAATCTTAGAATCAAGCTCAAGAAGAACTTGATTCCGCCAGGGTACAAGCCATAGAGAGAGCACCGACAGGCCAGGACTCCTCCAAAACTCTTCCCTCACACTCTATCTCTCTATCTCTAATACATGACTAGATCCTATTGAGGACTAATCTTCTCTTGACTGCTAGCTCTAATCCTGGTGGAAATATGAATTAGAGTTTTCGACCTTCAGGCTCTCAGGATCAAACACATGATGCCCTAGAGAGGGGGGTATAGGCAGGTATATATAGGGGCCTTCAAGCATCCTGGACCCTCGGATCAAACTGACTTAAAAGGACAGCGTACATGCAAACCCTAAGATGGTAGAGAATCGACATTCAAAGGAGGGACTGACTAGTGGGGCCCATAGGCGGGTGGGCCTGATAGTGGGGCCAACCGACCCCACATGTCATGGACACGTGGCCTGCTTTGGTGATTTTCCTTCTGGAGCCTTCTAGAGTCTTCCCACGTAGGTACCGTCGTGGATAAACGTGATTTCCTTTGATAAATAGGTCCTCCTTGGCGGTTTTCTGATTAAATCATGCTAAAAACACAGATTCACCAAAACTCATAGAAATTATCAGTTTATATCCCTAAGTCTATGTTAGTGATCTATTTTAGTCATTTATGCCTGGAGTATTGACGGTTTGTGATGAATGTTAGCTACCGTTAACAAACTCCCCCACACTTAGGCTTTTACTCGTCCTCGATAAAAGAATGGATTACTTAAGACATAACCTTGGGACAAGACATCAACATAAAACTATTCTCAGTCATACATGCTCTGTAGGATTCAAAGTGTCTACCATGAAACTTTGGTTGGTTAAAGAATAGAACAGGTTGAAACAGATCACCATTTTCCTTCAGTCAAGTCAATTGAAGAAATATTTTAAGATTTGTGAAAACAAAACATAGCTTACCTTCTCCTTTTGTAGTACTTTCAAATCACTCAATATATATGGTATTTTTTATCCTTACCAAGGCATTGATGTTTTTTACCTACTTCTAAAGGCTTACGTGGAGCTCAGGTAAGGATAAAAACGAGAATATACTTGCATTGCATAATTGTAAAGTCAAAACAAGGATCCGAGGAGAAAAATGTCACACTCTTAGATCAAGATGTGCATGTGTGTGGATATGTATATGGTGGCTAACCTAATTCTACTATGCTCCTTGAAACATATCTCTCTTATTGAAACTTTGAAACACTTTCAAGAGATCATGGGCTATCTTATTCTTCTTTCTCTTTTTTTCAGACGGGCATTTGAGTACCCATTGTTTTCAATATCTCAAACACTTGTCTATTTTTTCAATTCTTTTTATTTTCTTTCTTTTATGAATAACTCTTGCATAGCCCATGCTTCTTCTTCTGCAATTGAAACTTTTTTAAGAGAGACATTTACCAGAACTTAGAGCATTTATCCTATCAAACATATTTTTGTCTCTATTCCCAATGTAGGAGTAGAACATTTTTGGATGGATGGAAAACATGTTGTTGCATACCCCTAGTGTAGGAGCAACAGATATATGTAAAGTGTACGTGATCTTGATCTTGGAAGCATGATAAATTTCTCAACAAGGGTCATAAAGTTTGACCAAACTCAATACAATAACAAGTAGTATATGTAGAAGGCTCGATTATATCATGTATGGCTCTGGTAGGACATTGCTTTACCACAAAGGAGAGGTGTAGCTATCTTTTTTATTTTTGAAAAATTCTTCAATAACGAGACATCAGGAGTCAAGTTCTCAGTATTCTACTATATCTCATTCCACAACAACTTAAGTAACATGGGGTCCCTAATAATAAGTTCCCAACAATAGCAAGATTTCTAGAAAAAGTATTATGTGAGTCTATCCTTTAGTTATGACTGAAATAATCTTTTCCTTAGTTTTAATAGTTATTTATCATAGGATTTTTAATTCGGTTCGAAACGGAAAGCGAGATAGGTGAAAATAGAACATATTGGACTCAAACCTGACTGTGGACGAAGCGCGAGGCAAGCGTGGTTCTTGGTCCATTATTTTCTAAATTTCACGATTTTCATGATCAGATCTCGTTGTGGCGGTGTGCTTCCCCCACACTTGTTTCCTGTTTACCTTTATGCACAACATGTGGAGACAAAACACATATACAGAAGAAATAGAGAGTAGATAGTAATAACAAAATTTATTGATAGGGCACTTTATTACACAATCCAACCTAAACACAAACTTTCTACTAGCTAACACAAACTTCAATTACTCTAACTTTTGAGCTAAGCAAATGACCTAAACATTGACCTAAACTCGCCCTATCGGTCTACAACCTAATTTTAACTCATACTTCTCTTTGTTGACAACATAGCGGCTTAAGATAGTAAGCTCATATTCTAGGTTCTTGCGATAAACGTGCTCCTTATCTATCCTAAACTGCAGAGCATGGGTATAGCCGGTGAGGGTTTTGATCTTATCATGCAGCATAGCAATAGTCGGTCATTGGTGCTTCTCATCGTTCCCTGGAATAGAGGGTGGCGCCCTCTTCTTCTTCTCCTTCGGTGGCACGACCTTGACTTGTTCAGTAGCAGCATGAACGCCATCAATGGTCAAGCGAGGCATGACTGACTTGTACTTCACGCACGTGACATCTCCAAACTTATTAGTCTTCACCCCGGTCAGCGTCTCATTCACCTTTGGAGGAAGGAGGTTGATCTCCTTTAGGACCTTGATCTTCGGCTCCTCCGGCTGGCGTGGCTTGCCTTGAAGAAGTGGACGTGGCGACGACGGAGCAATCACCAGATGGTGAATGGCTTGGGTGAAGTAGGATTGGTTGGAGGAGACAGGAGCTACTTCTCGTGGCGAGATGATGCTTAGCGGTATGGGTTCATCAACTCCATAGGGAACGATCTCTCTACCGGCCATTGGAACTTGAGAGGTGGAGAGCTTTGGTGCTGCTGGAGGTGGAAGGCTTTAATGGAATGACTATGGAGGTAGGTAGGGGCTTGTTTATATAGGGGGGGGATCTTGCAGCAGGGGTCAAAATCTTATCCTATTAGGGTTTCATAACAAAGAAAAAACGAATGTGGCGGAAAACTACAAGATAGCAGAGGGGAAGGTTCTAGAATACACGGGAGAATTGACCGGAGGCGAGGGGGTTGACAGGTGGGCCGGCCGGCCAAGAGGTTGAGCCAACTGGCCCCACACATCATCTCCTTGTGGGGGGTTTTCTCTTGGTGGTTTCTAATGCCTAACTAATCCCGAAAAAGATATTCTCACGTTATGAAACGTAAAGAGGAGAGCAGTGGTGTAAATCTATGGAAAAACAAGAAAATCTACCTCATCCAAATCCTCAGGTGGTTTTTAGGTTCAAGAAAGATCTTAAGACGGTGACCATTTACCTTGAATAACGTACCTTCGTCATTTTGAAGTGTTACCACTCCATACGACGAGGTGCTTATAACCTTGAATGGTCCTTCCCATTTGCTCCGAAGTTTTTCGTGCTCGAATAATTTTACCCTGAAATTAAAAAGTAATACCTTATCTCCTAGAGCGAACTCCTTCTTCTTGATCCTCTTGTCATGCCACCACTTTGTTCTCTCTTTGTATATCTTGGCATTGTGATATGCTTTTTCACGCCATTCATCGATCTCAGAGAGTTGCATCTTCCTCTTGGTTTCAACAGCTTCAAAGTCCATTTTCCATCGTTTTATAGCCCAGTGAGCTTTGAATTCTAGCTCAACAGGCAGATGACAGGTCTTCCCGTAGACAAGTTGGTAGGGTGACATCCTAAGTGGTGTTTTATAGGCTATTATGTAAGCCCATAGTGCATCGGGTAGTCTATCCTTCCATGTAGTCCCCATCTCATTGACCGCCTTCTATAGAATATTCTTGATTTGTTTGTTTGACATTTCTGCTTGGCCACTTGTCTGAGGGTGATATGGAGTAGCGACATTGTGACGGATCCCATGTCTTAACAAGTACTTGTGAAAGTTTTTGTTAGTGAAGTGAGTGCCTCCATCACTAATCACCATTCTTAGAACTCCAAATCATGGAAATATTATCTCTTCAAACATCTTCTTAGAGTTCTTCGCATTAGCAGCTTTACATGGCATGGCTTCAACCTACTTGGAGACATAGTCAACTGCCACCAAGATATATTCACAGTTCTTTGACTTTGGAAATGATCCTATGTAGTCAATTCCCCATACATCGAAGAGTTCGATCTGGAGGTTGGTGGTGAGTTGCATGGCATCTCTTAAATTGATGTTTCCGTGCCTCTGACATGCTCCACACCTCTTAATGAAGTCCTTCGTGTCTTCATACATGGCTGGCCAGAAGAATACACTTTGCCAGATCTTTGAGTGAGTGCAGAATGCACCATAATGTCCTCCATATGGTGATGAGTGGCATCGTTCTATGATCTTGATGCCTTCTTCTACTGGTACACATCTTCTGAGTAGGCCATCAGAACAGACTCTGAAGAGGTACGGCTCATTCCATATATGGAGATGACTTTCGTAGATGAGCTTCCTTTTGTTCTCCCCTGGTGGTACATATCTTGCAACCATAAAATTGACAATATTTGCATACCAAGGGTCGGATTTTGTAATCTTGATGAGCATGTCATCCCGAAGTGAATCGTTGATGGGCAATTCCTGTGGATTTTCAAACTGCATTCTGGACAAGTGATCAGCAACAGAATTTTCTACTCCCTTTTTATCATTTATTTCTAAATCAAATTCTTGGAGTAGCAAAATCCATCTTATAAGTCGTGGTTTAGCATATTTCTGAGTGAACTAGTATTTTAAAGCAGCATGATCAGTATAAACAATCACCTTAGCTCCTACTAAATTAGATTTAAACATGTCAATAGCAAAAAAAACAGTCAGGAGTTCTTTTTCAGTTGTTGCATAATTACGTTGAGGTCCTGTCAGAGTTTTGCTAGCATAAGCAATTGCATGATGCTTCTTATCTTTTGTTTGTCCCAAAACTACCCCCACAGCATAATCACTGAAATCACACATAATTTCAAAAGGTAGCGACCAATTAGGGGTTGAATGATTGGTGCAGAGATGAGTGCTTCCTTAAGAATTTCAAATGATTTCAAGCATACGTCATCAAATTCAAAGGGAACATCCTTCATCAAAAGATTTATGAGTGGTCTAGCAATATGTGAAAAATCTTTTATGAAGCAGCGGTAAAACCCCACATGACCAAGAAAAATACGGATGCCTCTGATATTTACCGGAGGAGGTAATTGTTCAATTACTTCAATTTTAGCGTTATCTACCTCTATCCCTCGTTCGGACACCAAGTGTCCAAGCACTAAGCCTTCTTTAACCATGAAATGGCATTTTTTCCAATTAACAACTTAGTGCTTTTCTTCACATCTTTGCAAAATCTTGTGTAAATTTTCAAGACAATCATCGAAAGTTTTTCCTTAAACAGAAAAATTATCCATGAAAACTTCCATAATTTCTTCAATCATATTAGAAAATATACACATCATGCATCTTTGAAAAGAAGCTAGAGCATTACATAGTCCAAATAACATTCTACGATAAGCGCAAGTTCCATATGGACATGGAAAGGTGATTTTGCTTTGGTCATCAGGATGGATAATCTAAATACCCATCAAGAAAATAGAAGAAAGAGTGATTTGCCAGTCGCTCCAACATTTCATCAATGAAGGGCAACAGAAAGTGATCTATCTTTATTGCCCTGTTAAGTTTTCGGTAGTCAATACACATCCACCATCCAGTGACAGTTCTTTGGGGGATTAATTCATTCTTTTCATTTTAACAACAGCCATGCCTCCCTTTTTAGGCACAACTTGAACAGGGCTAACCCACTCACTGTACGAAACGGGGTAGATGATCTCGGCATGCAAAAGTTTCAAAACCTCTTTTTTAACAACCTCTCTCATTACATTATTAAGCCTACGCTGTGGCTCCCTATAAGGTATAGAATTAGGATCTATAGGGATGCGTTGGATGTAAAGAGCAGGGCTTATTCCCTTAAGGTCTTGGAGCGAGTAGCCAAAAGCAGAACGATGCTTTTCTAAGACAGTTAGCAAGCGAAGGGATTCTTTCTGAGAGAGTTTATCACTTATGATTACAGGAGAATCCTGATCATTACTGAGAAAAGCATACCTAAGAAGAGAAGGCAGGGGTTTAAGCTCAATGGTGGGCTTAGGTGGTTCTATAATTCATCTAAGGGTTCAGGTTCTGTAGGATTTTTGTCTTCTTCTTCGATGAAGAACTGGGCATCATCTTCAAGGTTGGGTTCGATCAAGTCATCAAGAGATGCAACCTTAACCTCTTCCATTGGGTCTGGCTCAGGAACCGACTCAGTCTCAGCATTTAAAGAATGAGTAATGGGTATAGAAAGCTTAAAGTTTTTTTCGAGACTTATTTTCAACTTCCCCGTTTGTCCTTCCTGAATAAGTTTTTCAATTGGTTGTACTATCAACAGGTCAAACTATATGATGTCATACATATAAAAGCTCAAATGAACCATGGTTCCTTGTACCTGGATAGGGAGGACATACAAAATTCTCAAACTTGGGAGAATGTGTCCTGAAAGACTTTTCAACAACTTTGTTGTTGAGGTTAATGGCATCTCTTTCAATAAATCATGAGCAAAAGATGCAGACATGATATTAATACCCACAACTAGATTATAAAGAGTATCAAAGGAGCTTTGTTAATTTGGCAGCGAATGGAAATAGAAGGTGAATCTAGACGAATCACATCAGAGGAAAGCTCTAATTCTTCTAACCATTCACTGCTTATAATGGACACTAGCTCTTTCGTAGTTTTTTTAAGGAAAGCTTTCTCAGAAGGGTCAAGAATTTCTTCATCGGATGATGATTTCCTAGACTTCTAGGGTCTCCTCATGGTATGATAATTCGAGGTATCTCCGTATTCATCAAAAAGTTCATCCTCGAATTCAAGCATAAAATTCAAAATTAGAGTTTCCTCCTTTTCTGCTGGTTCAAGATTTGGGATAGTTGAAATTAGTGATGGGTTTGGCAAAAGTTCTGGTTCAGCTACCTGGGATTCCTCCTCTAGTGGCTTCTTTTTTACTTCTTCAGGGGTGTTCTCTAGGATTTTAGTAAGAATGCTTCTCCCTGAATTAGCGGAGACATGCAACAATGATCCTCCTGAAGCCGTATCAAGATGCTTCGAGGTTTTTCTATCAAGACCCATATAAAAATGTTAAAGAAGAATGGGGTCTTGAATGGCAAGGTCAGGGCCAGTATTCATGAGAGCATTAAAATGATCCCATGCGATGCCTAGAGATTCTTTTTCTTCTTGTCTAAAAGCTAGAACCTCTGAATGAAGACTGACTACTTTAGAGATGGGAAAGAATTGCAAGCAAAAGCTAGAACACAAAGCTTTCCAATCTTCTTGTCTACTCCCTATGGTGAGCTTGTACCAACGTTTGGCTTTTTCCGTCAAAGAGAAAGGAAAAGGCTTCCATCGTAAGGTTTCATCTGACATGACTGCAACGCGTAGGCATGTACATGTTTACTCAAATTCATTTAGCTAGGAATAAGGATTTTCATTATCTTCGTCCAAAAAGGATTGATTCCAGACCATGTTGATTAAACACGGGCGCAGCTCATAGCCAGGTGTTAGGATAGGCTTTGAAGATTCTAGTGGCTCTAGACATGCGCTCGTAGGTGCAGCGTATTGGTAGATAGAAGTGGATTTTGAATCCATAGTGAAAAGAAAAGAATAAAAGATAAAATAATAATGATACAAGGTTAAGCTAGGTTCGAAGTTAACTCAGCAACTGTTTCCCCGGCAATGGCACCAGAAATGCTTGTTGGTAAATATTAACGCACACAGAATAATCCGCAAGCGCATGGATATTATACCTATTTAGCACTTCATTGGAAGTATCCTAGTTTTATATTGAACTCAAGGAAACATGTGTCAGAATAACTAAATCTAATTTAACCTAACTTCACAATCAAGACTTAGATATAGGAGTGTAAAGGAGATCACAAAGGTCTTCTAGTTCTAACTTCGATAAGCTTTGTCTTCTATTGTTCAATTATGGGGATATTACTAAAGAAAACACAGGCAAAGTATGTTTCCAATAGCAACAAGGTCCTACTAGGACTACACAATGACGAAACTAGCAAAATAAGAAAAGGGGCCACTCTGTCCAGATAAAATATGAGAACCGATAAAATGTATATATATATAATATAAATATCCATATAATCATAATATTTGTTGTGACAACACATAGAAGTGACTCTTTTAGAAAAGAGTATAAAAGAAACTTACTTTTTTTTGTTCATTTGAGCCTCACTTTGCGCGTCTTCATGGCATAGAAATCAATTTTCCTTTTAGGGGGCATTATTTTCTACCTAAATTTGCATAATAAAACTGAATAAAAAATTTGCAGTCTGCAGCTCTACTTCCGTTAATGGGCAACTAGAAGAGACACGAGCTGCTGAGTGATGAATCGCTGTTCGCACGACCACGCGGGGAACTAGAAGGGACGCTAGCGATGACTGGCAAGTCACGCGACGCGAGGCACTTCGTACATGACCTTTCTCCTTCCGTTGATGGGCTGGGCCACTGACATGCAGAGGGGGGTTCTAAAAAAATTTTGCCGCATGGGGGGCCACAGCCCCTGCTGGCCACCCCCTAGTTCCGCCTCTATGCCTACAAATGGGAGGTGGACCATAAAGGATTCAACGAGACTATAAAAGTCACCCTCGCGAGCTACCACCGATCCAGAATATATGGTGCATCTACGAGTAACCAAGTCTAAGCACCATGCTTACACTAAGAATACTACTTTAACCTAGGAGCTACAAGGAATAAAGTACTCAAAAAGAGAGTTGCAAACCTAAAGAACAATATGAACAAGATGTTTACTTGAATTAAAAGTCAATTACTAGAGAATCTCAGAAGCAAGCTCAAGAAGAACTTGATTTCGCCAGGGTACAAGCTGTAGAGAGAGCACCGATAGGCTAGGACTCCTCCAAAACTCTTCCCTCACACTGTCTCTCTATCTCTAATACAAGACTAGATCCTATTGGTGGGGCTCACAGGTTGGTCGATTTGACAGTGGGGCTGGCCAGCCCCACATGTCATGGACATGTGGCCTGCTTTGGTGATTTGCCTTCTGCAGCCTTCTAGAGTCTTACCATGTTGGTACCGTCGCGGATAAACGTGATTTCCTTTGATGAATAGGTCCTCCTTAGCGGTTTTCTGATTTAATCCTGCTGAAAACACAGATTCGCCAAACTCGTGGAAATTGTCAGTTTAAATCTCTAAGTCTATGTTGGTGATCCATTTTAGTCATTTATGCCAGGTGTATTAACGGTTTATGATGAATGTTAACTACCGTCAACAACTGCTCCTTGGATTTGAAATCGGTTTCAAGTTTCCCACACTAGGTATTTCAAATCCCATAACCCGTCTGATCTGTTGGATAGTGCTTCAATTACAAATTCCTTTGGTCAAGATGTTGCATTGGAGGTCTAGAAGCCGTGGTTAAAATTTGGATTAAATCAGAGATGAGATTGAGTGTGAGCCCCTGGTTAGGGCTTACTGTGCATGTACACCGCACGCGTCCGGTATTGCGCAGCAGTGCAGATTTTTCTGTAGTTCTCGACTCAATCTTTCATCACTGTTGCAGTTAGTGTTATGACTATTTGTCTAAGATGTTTTGTGAAACTATGACCAAGGTTGGTCTAGATGAGCACAATATCATTGGATAAGTAATCATTTCTCTAATAATGCAAAGTGAAATTATTCTTGGACATGCTTCTGAGACTCTTTGGTATGCTTATTTGGATACAGGGTATCGACTATGAGAGGTGGATGGATTGAGCCGTGGTCCAAGGCCAAGCATGATCATCCTGCTTTTGAGAGGCACAAGAAATCAAGGCATGATATCCACACCAGGTTTGGTGAGCAGAGCGGCAGCAGAAGACCCTCTAGAGCTACTAGGGGTGCTCCACAGTACAAAGAGAGTGGTGGTGAAAGCAGCCCCTCTTCTGATAATGATGACACCGAGGATTACAGAGTTGAGCATAGGAAGAGAAAGAGCACTGACAGAGAGTCAGATGATGACAATCCAGATGAGGAGGAGGAGGAGGCACGTCCAGTTCAGCACCCACCTCAGGCAGGACATCCATCTCATAGTATTCACTATGGTATGCTTAAGGTGCATAGGACCAAGGTACCCAACTATGTTACTAGAGTGAATTACAAGGCTAAGGGTATGACTAAGAGACCTAGAGAGTAGAGGAGGATTGATCCTAGGAGTCAGCCAGAGAGTTGCCCATATGATCATAGATTTCACACTATGTTTCAGCTTGACTTTTATACTAGTGTGATCCTTTCTAGAAACCTAGTTGTGGCAAAGTCTTAGTGGACACATGTTAGAGAGTTGCAGAAGCTCTCTCTTCATGATGCCATTGCTACATGTCAGCGCACAGGTGTGTACCAGCTCATGGAGTTTCAGCATCCCTATAACTCTGAAGTTATTGCATAGTTCTACGCCACCTTGTTTGTAGAGGAGCCGAGACGTATGCACTGGATGTTAAAGGGAGAGTGGTACAGTGTCGACTACGTAGTCTTCATAGGGCATCTAGGTATTTTAGAGGAGGAGCTTTAGAGAGACATGATTCACACTGAGCAGGTATTACCTCGTAAGAGGATGGCTTATATGTATAGAGGTGGCTCAGTTGGGAAGGTGAATGGCCTTCATCCCACCTACAGGTACCTAGATAGGATGTTTAGGAAGACCATTGACTACAAGGGTGGTGACAAAGGCACTACTATAGATTACTCTAGGAACCTTCTCCACAAGATGGCACCAGATGCACAACCCTTTAGTATGTTTGACTTTATCTGGTGTGAGATCCAGAGTGTCTGTGAGAGGCCAATCAAGGGTTGTGGCTTTGATCCAAACATTATGTATGTGATTGAGCAGGTGACAGGGCACCAGTTTGATTATGACAGACCTCACAAGGTTCTGAAGATAGTGGTTGATCTAACAGAGGCTAGAGTACCCCCACCTGGTCTAGGAGGAGCAGCAGCAGCAATAAAGGCAGATGCACCTTAGGGTGGTGCAACAACAGGAGCTTCACCTCCACCACGTGCTCCTTCACATTCTTCTTCACATCGTCGTAGCCCTCCTCCTACTCGCAAGCTCTTCAGTGCTATCTTTGGGATGTGCAAGGACAATGAGGTCAGACAGCGGAAGGACACTCGCACGATCAAGATGATTTCCTAGAATCTTAAGCTTAATCCTCCTAGGTCTCCTATTTCAGATGATGACCCCCCTTCCAGTGAGACCGAGACTGAGGATCAGAGATAGGTTAGACACAACAGACTATTTGCTGAGTTTCTTCAGAGGCAGGAGCACCAGGCATCACAGCAGCAGGCTCAGTAGCAGGAGCAGGCACAAGAACACCCTAACACCTTGCCACTATAGGCTCGTGTGCCTACTAACTCTCAGCCACACCCTAGTGCTGTAGACAAGTATGTTTCAGATTGGTGGGGTGACCTCACAGGTGGATATAGCTACTGTGGGTTTGGTGGCTATGATCCGTCTAGTGCGGGTGGTTCGCGTCCACCTGGTGCTCCACGCTCAGAGGATGAGGATGATGGTGGACAGAATGATGATGATGACGATGATGAGTGATCACAGGTGTTAGATACAGTTTGTAGTCCCATTGTGCTTGGATTATCTTTGTCAGACCTTTTGTGATGGTAGATGACAAAGGGGGAGAGAGACTGATTAAAGCTTCAGATGTGTTTCATGTGTTATCTTTGTACCTGGAGATATGTACTGCAGCTGTAGTTGGTCTTTGTCATTTGAGCCTCATTGCTGCATCTTTGAGTTTGAGTTTGAGCTTTATTTTATATCTTGTGTGAGATGAGACTTGTGCTTCATGGTTGTATCTTTTGAGACTCATGTATCATGATCTTTATCTTGTGATATATTATATCTTAGTGGCTTATGGACTTGAGAAATCCTTGTGTTGAGTGCTATGTGTGCAATATACATGTTGTATTTATCTTCATAAGGACCATACATGCTTTTATATGATGTGTATTTGTATGATGTGATGCTTTTATATTTGTTCTTGTGTGATATATCTTGTCATATGCATCACGGTTTTATTTTGTCACACACACTTGCACCCCACGGATGCAATGATTTAGGGGGAGTCTCATATGTGTTTTAATATGTGCAATTGACTTTTAAGGTCGTTTTGTGAATTCCATTAATAAGCACATATTAAGGAGGAGCCTCTCATAAATCATTGAACCAAAAAGCTTTAAATATTTAATATCTTCTTTTAAGCTTTAATCAAGTTGTCATCAATCACCAAAAAAGAGACTGAGAGTGCATCAAGCCCTTTAGTGGGTTTTGAATGATTGAATGATAACGTGATTAAAGGTCTAACCCGTTTGCTAAGTGTTGATAGAAAATGGGTTCTCATAGGTAATTGATGAAAGCCAAAATAATGTGTTGTTGTATAAACAATCTAGTTCAAACACAAGACAGCAATGCAAATGTAATTCATGCAAGGCTTATTCATTGTGGGATTTCAATGATTCATATGAAAGCAAGCTCGTTGACAAATAATTAATGAGACATGAGGGATTGTGTGGGGGATATACCTTCGGTATCCATAGGACAAGACATGGGCCGCACCATCAGAGGTGGCACAGCCCACAAGATCAAGGCGTGTGGTGCACGGCACTGTTCGGCGTGCATCGCAAGGCTACAAAAAGATATTGTAATACCAAATAGGATATTTTCTTTGTAACCCTACCCATCCAGAACATATAAGAAAGAGCAGAGGTCCCCTAGACGAGATATATTGAATTTGATACATAATTAAAACAAAATAATAGAGCACATGACGTAGGGTTTTACGTCACATTGACGGTCTGAACCTGTATAAATCTTGTGTCTTATGACTCTTATCACCCGGTTCCTGATCACACACAACCCCACCGATCATTTACTACCGTGGGTATACCCCTCGGTAGACTACCGACTAGATTTCGTCGACAGTGACGCGCCAAGTAGGGGATATGCGTGCTGATTCTATGATGAACTAGATGGGAATCTTTTCTTCAACCAACGTCGTCAGCAACTCAGCATTCGACGGCAACTGACAACAAGATCGGAGTCAAGTTGCACCTCCAACGAGAAGATTCTCAACCTGAGTACCAAACCTTCAATGAAGTTATGTGTGCATCGCATTCTCGTCTCATGCCATTGTTTCGAACAAAAGAAAACTTGTATATACTTTGCGAGAATCAACAACGTTTTTCTTTTAAGATGTTCCAACTGAAGATGCAAAAGAAGGAAAAAAAAAAGCAAAAGGAGAAAAAAAAAAAACTGGAACTTGTGCCGAAACTGAAACCAGCATAGGATTGAAGCCCAATTCGGCAGAGAAGAGCAGCAGCATATGATTGCAGCGCAATTCGGTGACTTTGATCATAGATTTCAGAACGTTAAGCGCAGTACTCCGCTAGCAGCTAGCAGTTCAAGAATGTCTCGATATATTTGCCGGATATACGAAGTACACAACTTTGCAGTATTGAAGAGAATCGTTGTAACAAGCGCTAAACGCCTAAACCTGTATCATGATATGTTTCTATCAATGTCAACTCACAACTCAAGTTCCTTTGCCAACCACATTTGTATCTGA
Source organism: Miscanthus lutarioriparius (assembly GCA_904845875.1). NCBI lineage: Eukaryota > Viridiplantae > Streptophyta > Magnoliopsida > Poales > Poaceae > Miscanthus > Miscanthus lutarioriparius. Next base: position 5,050,900 of record CAJGYO010000016.1, on the reverse strand, counting down.
TATCTTTCAGACAAGTCCTCTCACCCAAAGAAAAAATAGTAACATTTGCACCTATAAAAAAACGACTACGGTATACTAGACAAGGCACTTAATACGCTGGTTACTATGAAAGAACAAATGCAAATAAAGCCAACTAGCAACTAGCTAGGGGGAAGCACAACAAGATTATCAGAACTGATATTTCCTCACTAATGAGGTTGCAAAGAGCATCTCTTATCCTTGCAAAAAAAAAAGAGCATCTCTTATATAGTTCAAAACCCAACAATGCAACACCAAAAGTTTAACATGAGAAATGCAGCATGAATTAAGGAATAAGGAATATTCAGTCTGAAAACAATCTTGCTCCAGGTCACAGCGTGAGGAAATTTACAATGGAGGTTTGAAATGCATATATACAGTGACTGGCCTTAAACGATTTCACATGTACATGTAGGGTAGTAGGGTTTGTCAAACAGTTGCAAAATCAGGTGTGGCTTCTGAAAGTTGTAGAAAATGCGACCCCAAACCTAAAGCACAGGGACAGGACTCACAGATATCTTCACATCTACTCCCTCCGTTTCAAATTATAAGTTGCTTTGACTTTTTTGGTACATCCATTTTGCTACGCATCTAGATAAATAATATGTCTAGATACATAGCAAAATAGATAAACCAAAAAAGTCAAAGCGACTTATAATTTGGAACGGAGGGAGTATAACATTTGAACAACTATATAATGCACCAGTAGCAACACAAACATGCCCAATGCCAGAACTACTCAATTGCAAACATTACTAAGCACAATTAAAAGTTTCAATGATGCATCTGTTGACAAGGCTTAACAATAAAGACACTGAAACGGATTCAATAGTTCATACACAGAAACATTGCAGCAGAAACGATTAAACTACCAGTATATAGTACCAAATTTCAAATGAGGGGTGCTAAAAAAAACTATAGCATGTCTAAGCATGAAAGAAAAAACGAATGTGACAGTTTTCTCATTAACCAAAACAAGACCTGTATCAATACTGGGAGTTCAGGTCTTCAACGAAACAGATAATTAGCCAAAAAAGGAACTTTCTTGCATAGGGCAATTCCCTTCAAGCAACAGTGGCATCTGGACTCTTCTCACCCTCACCACCATTAGCAGAAGATGCATTGTTGGCTTCTGCCTCAGCAACAGCATCCATTTCCTCTGCAGTGGCATCAACTTCTCCAAGTGGGCGAACCTGCTCCTCCTCTGGAAGTGGCTCTTCAACATAATCATTCTCAAACGCATCAGATGGCACCTCATAGATCCTCACCTGTGGCTTTGCTGGATCTTTCACAAACACATACTTGCCCTCTTCAAACTTCATGCAAATGTCCACAATTGACTTGACGATTCCCCACATGTTTGCAGTGTTGAGGTTGATCTGTGCGGCAAAATCCCTTGGCTTGTACCCCATCACAGTGAGCACAGAATGGTTGTAGTGATCACGGGGGTTCACACGTGACACATAGCCCAACTTCATCATGTCAGCACCAGCAAGCAAAGCCTGGGCAGTCCAGCGAGCAAGCTTGTTCGCATTGTTCTTGAGCTCTGTAGCAAGGACAGCACCACGCTGGTTCTCAAGCTTCTGCCTCCAGTCAACACCAGTAATCTTTGGATCAAACTCATTTAGGGCGTTGAGGGTAATAAACTGGCGACCACCACTTGGATCAACATTGACAGCATGCACCTCGCAGCGAGCAACCAGACTGATCTCATCATTCAGCTTCCAGCGGCGGTAGCGGTAGCCAACAGATGCTGCCTCCTCGCCCTCAGAAGCAAATGGATTGGGCTCGTCAAAGGTAACCTTCTCACCATTGCGGTGCAGCACCTGCTGTGAGAAGTTCTGGTTGATGTAGGTGGCCTCAACAGCGAGCGAGTGCGCTGAGTTGATGTCATCCTTGTTCTCAGGAAGCTGCTCCTGCGCAGTCTCATTGACAGTGAGCAGGTCGAGCTGGGAGCCGTCACGCTTGTCAAGGAACAGCTTGTTGCCCACGCGCTGGACGACCATGTCCCATGATTGGATGCTGCGGGGCGTGCACATGAGAGCGGCGAGGATGGCATCAGTCGCGAACACCGTGGCTTTGTCCTCCTCAGCGAGGCGGCGGATGACAGGGTCGTCGGTGGTGGTGACCTTGAAGAAGTTGCGGGACTTGAAGCGCTCGAGACGGCGCGCAGCCTTGGGGTTGAGACGGTCATAGGCCCGATCGTAGAACTCGACGGCGCCGCATAAGAGGAGATCCTCGGGCTGGTCGGCGACGGAGAAGGAGAGCTTGGTGAAGTTGGCGAAGGGGATCTGCTCGCGCATGGTCCAGTCGGGCTGGATGTCGACGGAGGGCTTGGCCGAGTTCAAAGGCTGGTTGAACCGGAAGTTGGGGTGGTGATGTGAGCGGTTGTTCTGGAAGAGGCGGTCGCGGCGTGCGCGCTCCTTCTCGGCCAAGCGGCGGCGCGCCTCCACCTCCTCGTCTTGGCGCTGCGGGAGCTGCTGGCGCTGGTTGAAGCGCCACTTGGGGCCGAACCGTTGCGGCCGCGGCGGCGGCTTAGCGTCGACGAGGCGGAACGAGGAGTCCTCGGCCCCGGCGATGAGCGAGTCGTCCGCGGAGGTGAAGTCGAAGACGGAGTCCCGGGAGGCCGCGGCGAAGGCGGCTGGGCCGGCGGGGTTGCGCGTCCAGTCGGCGATGCGGCCCAGCTTGTCGGAGCGGGAGAAGGGCGCGAAAGGGATGGAGGCGCCGCCGCCCAGGGACTGCGGAATCACCGGGACGTCAGGAGGGCCCCAGCCGTCCGGGTTGGACGGGACGACGCCCAGGTCGAAGCCCATGGTTGCGGCGGCGATGCTGGACTAGATCCGGAGGCTAGAGGTGGCGTCGATTGCTGGACTGGATCCGGAGGCTTAGAGGCGGCGGCGCGGCGGCTGGGGTGGGATTACGGGGAGGAGGGGGCTTTAGGGTTTGGGTGTAAATCGAATTTTTATATGCACGTAAAATATTTGACGCTCAAGATTGCACCTGAGGGTCCTACGTGTCAGCGTCAAGATTGCAGAGTCCTATGTACGTAACTTCGTTTATGAACGTCTTGACGATGAAGAGTGTTTTGCGTTCAAAATACACGTATGTGTTATGGACACATATTCAAGTCACGCTAATGACCTCGACTTACCTCTTTTGTTTTTTTTAAGTTCAGAACAGTGTTTTCAGCTAATTTTAGACCAACGAACGAAACTATTATCAACTATCAACTACAGCTAAAAAAATATAAAAAGAAGACAATTTTTTTATTTTTTTTCGCTCCTCTTCCCGTCCGTGCCATACCGCATCACGCGCTCCACTCCATCCTCCCCCCGCCGCTAGCCCCGCACTCCCGCAGCCTCCCTCCACGGTTCCTCCCTCCACAGTTCGATCCCTCCTGAAGGCGTCCTTTTTTTCCGATCTGCGCCGCCGCCAGCACGCACCGCGACGTCAATCAAGCCCTCGATCCCTCAGCCCTCGATCCCACAGCCCTCACCCTCGCCCTGCAGTTCGCGTGAAGCACCGCAACCTCGATCGCGGGCAGGACGAAGCCGGGCGGGGCCTCCATCGCTGGTGGAGGCAGGCATCGTGCCCCCTTGAAGCAGGACGACGACCTCGATCACGCGAATCGAAGCCGTCGTTGAACACCGCGTCCCCTGCACCAGGTACGTCCTGCGATCCACCGTCGGTAAATTTGTTGGCGGCGCGTGCGTGCGTGCGTTTCCTGGGCGCAGCCCCGTCCGATTCCCTCCACCGGTCTCCCTCCCTGGGACCACGGCCGGCTGGGGCTGGCAGCCAGGAGAGGCCGGGCTGGCCACGAGCGGGGGCCGCGCGGGTCATGGCGCAGAGGAGGCCACCGGCCGCTGATGCTGGGGTCGCTGGCCGCAGATCTAGGGTCGCCTGCTGCAGGGGCTCGGAAGCCGCGCGTGGCCACGACTCGGAGTCGCCAGCCTCCTGGCCACCGGCGCAGAGGCCGCGCGGGGCTGCCGAAGCCGGGTTGCCGGCGAGGAAGGAGGAGGACGCGGCGTTGGCGCTCAGGAAGATGGAGATGGGCTGGCCGACGGACGTCCGCCACGTCGCCCACGTCACATTGGACCGCTTCCATGGTTTTCTCGGCCTCCCCGTCGAGTTTGAGGATGAGATGCCCTGCCGCGTGCCCAGCGCCAGGTGAGAGCAACCACTGCCACCACCTCCTTTTCACCTTCCTGCATCACCGTATACGATTCAAAATCGAAACTTCCGTGGAAAATTTCGGTTCTGGGGCAGGAATCATAGTGAAAATTTTGATTTTCTAAAGGATGAGTTCATGATTTTGAGTGCTCCCGATTTGGAGCAGGTCCTTCATCTGAGGATGCTGTTCCGTCAGAGCTCAGATAACTACAACTTCATTTTCTGCAGCTATATGCTTGGATCTGCACAGTGCCAGAGCAATTCCAGTATTAAGCAGAACTTTTGTGGAATTACAGCAATGTTAGCACTCATCCAATGGAATTTTTATTCCTGATTCACACACTGTGATCATACATGGATCTATGATAAACTAAAGCCTTTTGAATGTTTGTCATGTGACGGGAACCTGATTTGCTGTGGAAATGCAAGTCTGTGGAAATCTTAGGTTTACGGCGCTTTGGTACCATGCTATATTCTGATTATATATTCAGATTTTTTTGTTTGCATTGATGGTGACCATATGATGGATGGACTAAACAATGATCCCATTGATTTCTGTTTGCATTTATCTTTGACCATATGGATGTACTACAAAATGATCCCATGGAGGGAGGGCTCCTTATTGTCTGTAATGCTTCGCTGGGTTTGTTTTAGTTTCACATCTCTAAAGCCTGGACATACCTTATTGTGTGCCATGAATTATATGTTGCACCATTAAAAGGCGTTTTGAAGGCCTGTGTTGTTGGCACCAGCTTATGATACAACTTATGTTTCATGATTCTTTGAGTTGATTTTTTTTGTGAAATTACAAGTTTCATATATAATTTTGTACAGTAGTTGAGTTTATTTCTGGGGCATTTGTAGAATTTTCTTATGGCGTTTTCAAAATTACTGAATGGTTGCCTTGCCTCAGTCTGTAGGTTGATGGTCTGCAGGCCCATGTGAAGAAAAGTGGACTTTCAACAGAGATTGAGCTGCTTATTTCTTCCCCTTTACTAAGGTATAATCTGGTAATATTTGTGTGCATGTTTTCGTATTTTAAGTGTTTACTTTGCATGCACTATTTTTTCTCCCTATTTTTCTTCATCAAACACAGAGCAATAGTATATTTTCTCCAAGCTAGATTCGCACAAGCCATAACATTTTAATTTGCTAAATCTGACCTGCTCACATGACCATGTAATCATCTAACTGATGTTTTTTCTTCAATTTATCGCTGTACGTTTCAATATCCTTTTAGGGTGGCAGGTTCAAGCAGAAAATGGTGCCGCTGCTGCCAACACACAGGTGCAAACAATTGGCTCCATTAGTTCAGTACAGGACAGTGTATATGTGTGATGATCATTTGGAAATGTTTTCTGAAATACTTAAGGTTTGGTGAATGGAAGTTTGATCAGTTTTTAAGATAGTGGAGCAGATAAAAGAATGGAAGTTTGGCCAGCTTTGAAATTAGCAGACAAAATCATATATTAATCTCTGGATAATTAGATTCTTAATAAGTATATTTTTGCTTCAGCTCTGTTGAGAAAGAATCTCCTTTTGTAGAAAGTGAAAAGGACTCTTCTTTGTAATGGAGCTATTAGGTAGCCATGTTTACAGAGCTTTGTTTTTTTCCATTATGTGCTTTCTACAATTAGATCCCTTTTATAAAGTGCTCTTATCAGTAGTTCTAACATGGAATATGATTTGTGTTACCATAATAGAGACAGAGAAACCAAGATTCAGTCTTGAGGTCCAGTAGCCTCCATTGTTAGCGCTCTGTTCGGTTCAATTGATCGCTCTGCTTGGTGCCTCTACTACCTGTACCTAGTGAGTTCAGCTTTCTTCTTTTTCTTCCCATACATACTACGAAGTTGCTCTTGATTACTTTGCTTAGCTGCAAAATCAAAGTTTTTTTCTTCATCGTCAGACCATGCTTTAACCCCTTCATGAGCTCACACTTAGCTATAGTGCCATGACTACAATTGTTTGTTAGGGATGTAGCAGCAACATTATTTGTTAGGGAGCTCACCCCACACTCCGGTCCGCCAGTTGATTCCATGGCTATCAAGTGCCGATTTTAAGCGGTCTCACAGTTCAGTTCTCGAATCTCAAATCCCCCTTTTTTTTTGTCTCTACAGCCTGTGCAGATGGACTACTCACTTGTATATCAATTTCCAGTTTTAATGGCTACTTGATTTCAGCTGTATATTGATTATATTGTCAATGTTCATAGACGGATGACATATTGCAGTTGTCAAAACATATCAAGGAGACAATGATAGAAGTATATGTTTTAGTTTTGATGTGGTAATTTTTTTCCTATTTTGCTGCAGGCTGCCCTCTTTCTTGATGTTTTTTATCAAGGACAGAGCTTCATTCTCAAGACATGATTAATGAAAAGCTTCAGAAAGTTGAAGAGCTTGGTATGGAAAGCTTCCCCTGTCCTCTTGGATTGCTATTGGACGATTTTTAATTCATGGACGATTTTAGATCCAGTCTGGTTTGCTATTGGATTGAACTCTAATTACCCAAAGATGTTTCAGATTACATTTTGGAATCAACTGTAGTGCTAGATAGATGCCAGAAACTATTTTGAAGTACAAAAACTAATTTGATTTTTGTTTAGTCACCAGATTATGCTTTCCATATTTTTTGCAGCAGGTCTTCCACCAGATGTCCAGATCATGTTCTAAATTTCAGTCCTGAACCTGACCGGTTATATTGTTTGCAATTCTTCAGGTGGCATGCTGTATTGACATATTGGCTTTTTTTACTTCATCTTTGATTTCAATTACTAATATTTGATCTCTTAAAATTTCAGCCTCCGGCGGTAAGGAAGTGGAAAGAGAAAAGGAGTAGATGAGTTGGTAGAATCGCTGAAAGTTGCACTAGAAAAAAGAACCACAAAAAGGATATATTGATTTTTTTAGTAGGAGTAATACAAGCTGTCTAGGAGTAATAAAAGGATATATTGATATATTGTGTAATTGCAGCAAACAAGTACGTTGACACTTCTCTTTTTAGTTGTTTTTGTTGTATTTTGAGCTTGAGGACAACGGTGGATTTAGCCTTCTTTTAAAGGTATGCATTATCTTTTAGTTATCACACTTTGTTAGTCAAATGAAAAAAAAAAAGAAAACAAAGTGTTCGGTGTTTTGTACAAGCACCGCAAGTAAATTTATAGTAATGCGTTAGGCTCGGATGGTGCGCTTGATTTATACTTGGACAACCCTACGTCCAGTTTGGTCGCTTAGCCTTAGCACCTTTTGCGATGAAGGGGTATAAACTATCGAAAAGAGGGATGCCCATGTCTCTCTCGTTGAAGGGATGTCAAGAGCCAGCTTATCACTTTTGATCTTTTCCCCCTGTTATGAAAGCGCATCCTCTTTTTATAGAAAAGGGGCTTTAAAGGGCTTTAACAAAGTTGTATTGTGGCTATTATTGGCTTTCTTCATAACATGCTATTCTTCCAAGCATGTCCCTCAGATGTCGTTGGTTCTGTGAAAAAAAATATTTTCCTACCAAGTTTAGATCTTTTGATTGGTAAACAAATATTTTCTTGGTGGACAATATTGGATTATTCCGGTCGTAGAGATAGCAAATCCTTTTTACGGATAGTGGTTGTCGATATTCTTCGTGGTTCCGTGTCCCCCGAGTCAAGGTGGCGCCTACAACTCTACAGGTGGAGAGCTCACACTGTGACACCTTTCGGCTCTACATGCGCCTGTCCGTCATCCCCTCGGCAAGATTTCTTTTCTGCCCGAGTGCAGAGAAGTGGTATGGCTGTGTCTTGCCTCGTCTGGGGAGAAGTGGTCAGTAAAATGAATCCAATCTTTAGATGTGAGTGAGGCTTGTTCCTTGCCATGGGAGAAGCGGAGACCAATAATCTACTACGATGTAATGTCGAAGCGTCCCAGGGCGAGGCGGTCATCCTCACCCCTCGGCGAGACCGAGCAATCATCCATCCTCGGATCTCCAAGCCCACCCCAAAGGCGTCGTGCCAAGCTCAAATGGTTTTCCGTGATAGATATTAGAAACGTCACATGGTTCCACCTTCCGGGTACCTATGGGGTCCCCGAAGGACATTGGCTTATAACATGGTCATTTCCTACCAAGTTTAGATCTTTTTGATTGGTAAACAAATATTGATCATTGGATTATTGGTATTCATAGCGACGATGCCAAAAAAACACTATGTAATGTCGAGAGGACTCCGTATTTCCATCCTCGGATCTCGAGATATTTGATAGAAGAAACATGTCAGCGTCATTTCGAGCGATATTGATCACTCATCAAGATGTGCTATTCCTCGTGAGATATTTGAAGAAGCTAGCGTCGAGCAGAATTCCGAAGATGTGCTATTGTGCGACTCACTCAACACCGAGCAAAGGTCTACCTATGATGAGATAATGGTCGCTGTCTACAGCAAACAAGGCGGGTTGTTCTTTGTGGATGGACCTGACGGAACGGGAAATACATTTTTGTATAGGGCACTTCTTGTAAAACTACACAGCCAGGACAAGCTTGTCGTGGCTACAGCTACATCTGGAGTCGCAGCAACCATAATGCTAGGCGGGAGGATGGCCCACTCGCGTTTCAAGATACCCCTCACTCTTTAAGAGGGTGGTTGCTGTAGCTTCACAAAACAGAGTGATACTGCTAAGTTGCTGCAGCAAGCAGCTCTCATAATTTGGGACGAGGCATCTATGACAAAGAGGCAAAATGTGGAAGCACTAGACAACAGCCTATGGGATATAATGGGCCAGTCAAACCTACCGTTTGGTGGAAAGACTGTTGTCCTTGGTGGGGATTTCAGACAGGTCCTCCCTGTTGTGCGGAAAGGATCCAGAGTTCAAATAGTCGGTGCTTCTCTATGAAGGTCGTATCTTTGGGAATCCATGCGCCACCTAAAGCTCGTCCGCAACATGAGGGCTCAGAGTGACCCGTGATTTGCAGATTATCTATTGCGTATTGGTGGTGGAATGGAAGAGGTTAACGGAGATGGCAATGTACGTATTCCAGACGAGATATGTGTCCCGTACTCTAGAGATGCCGAGAAAGATCTTCATACATTGATCGACATCATCTTTCCAAATCTAAATGCAAACATGGCGGATAAAGACTATATTACCACCAGAGCGATTTTATCTACACGTAACAATTGGGTGGACATGATCAATATGAAAATGATTGATATATTCCAGGGCGGCTAAACGGTGTTTCACAGTTTTGACTCCGCGGTAGATGATCCACATAACTGCTATCCATCAGAGTTCCTTAACAGTTTGACCACCAACGGGCTGCCTCCACATGTCTTGAAGCTCAAGCTCGGGTGTCCTGTCATATTGCTTAGGAATATTGACCCTGCCAATGAGCTATGCAACGGTACAAGGCTAATGGTGCGGGGGTTCCGAAGAAATACAATCGACGCTGAAATCATGGTGGGGCAACATGCTGGGTAGCGGGTATTCCTTCCTCGAATACCACTATGCTCGTCTGATGACGAGATGTTCCCGTTACAGTTTAAGAGGAAGCAGTTTTCTATCAGGATAAGCTTTGCCATGACGGTCAACAAGTCACAGGGTCAAACTATCCCGAACGTGGGTGTGTACCTATCCGCACCGGTGTTCTCTCACAGTCAGTTGTACGTTGCGATGTCTAGAGCCACGTCAAGAATAAATATTAAGATCCTTGCCCTCCCGCCTGATGCGGAGCCACAAAAGGAGGAGGCCAAAAAGATAGATAAGAAAAATGCTAAAAAGAATTCCGAGGAGAAAAAATATAAGAATGCGTCAAATAAAAAAGATAAGGATAAGAAGACCCCAATAGCGGATGAAACTTTCACGAAGAATATTGTATTTAAGGAGGTTCTAACGCCATAGGCGAGGTAACAGAACATTACTAACGCATACAATGCATTTTTTCCATTCAATTTATATTGTACAAATAATATCTCACTAATGCCATATTTGTTGTTATTCCTAGGTATTTTTAAATGGTTTATCATATTCTACACGGAGATGTTGTATATACACTTGTGTGATGGCATAATGAAAATTGAACATTGTTATATTATTGTTATAAAAATGACACTTTGAGTGTTTTATTCATAATATTTTGTTTTGTAACTATTCATAACTATTACACGTGTATGTTCTCAAAACCATGAGTTTTGTCAATTTTTTCCATTTTTCTCATGTGCCAATGTGGGATCAACCAAATTAGCACATGCATAATTATAAACATAAATTACTTGAATAAAACCAACAAAGTAAGTTAGCGATAATAATGAACAATAGTGTTAAACAACACCATACCGATGGTCGTGGGATGGCACGATCGTAGTGGCGTTGGTTCCGCGCATTCAGGAGGATAGCTCTTTTGTATTTTCCATTGTTGCACCAGGGTCATTAGTTTGTGAGCACGAAAGAAAAGGATATCGGAGATTTCTTCCTGCCAATATAAAACATTATCTTAGCCGCATCACGGAAATGTCTATAAAGTAGAGTTTGTGAGTCTACGATGCCGCACACTCCGTGATTGTATTAAATTCATAAACTTTGCTTTTTGGATTAAATGTCATTTTAATGTTGGTATTTAATTTTTATAGTATTGTTATCTTATCATGCGATCCGTGTATTTTTAGTATAAAATGTTAGCTATCCCGTAACAACGTACGAGCACGCTACCAATAGTAAAAAAATCACGCTATGGAGGGTATGTTTAGGCATGTAAATTCTCTCACTTTGTGCCACTTTTGAATTGGAACACTTGTGGCTGAGATGTTATGATGTTATTTGGCAGGCTCCTAGCCACTTGTAGGCAAAAAGCTAAGAGCATCTTCAAAAGTACCTAAAATAGTCTTCCAATCTAAAAATTTTGGCAAGATTAACAAGACAACAGTCTGATCCTAACAACGATCCTAACAACAAAATAAATGCCTGATATTCTTCCCTCTAACGCGGCAAAGAACTTTAAGGAACTTTGTTTGGGCACACAAACAAAACAAGTTATGTTTGGTTGCTTGTCTAAACATAGTTTTAAATAGCGGGCTATTGAAAATATCGGCAACTTTTTTTAACAGCTATGAGGCTATAACGGCGCTATGACCGATAGCGTTTTTATAAGAAAACATGAAAAACAACAATAATTGATGAAAAACATGGTAAATATGAAAATCGATGAACACAGATATGTTTCTAAGGTTCCACGAGTCTAGGTAATATTACTAATATGACATTACAACATGGTTCATGGAAGTCCAGTGTTTAATTATCCAAAATACCAAATTAGTAGCATATGATAAGTAGAAAATAATAAATTAAATTGTCAAAATCTATTAGTGATTAGTGATGGCAAAATCTGAAATAGCGCCGCTATTTAAACGCTAAAGCTATGCAATTAGCGGGGTTATAGCACACAATAACAGTTAAAGTTGCCATAGTGGCACAAATGCAAATAGCTTAGCGTTGAGTCTCCCGCTATTTTTTTCTATATGTCTAAAAATGTTGTTTGGCCAGGTAGCAATTTGGTTTTTTTAATTTTGGGTGTCTGGTGGTCAGGATTTAGTTGCTTGCCGAGTAAATGTCTGGCAGGACACCAACCAAACAAGCAGGCCTATTTGGTTGATGTCTGCTAGGCAACTTTGCAGCCGAATAAGCATCTAGACTTAGGCTTATAAAATTCAACGTCTACTTCCTCTGACCTAAAGTAAGTCTTTATCTCGTATTTTGATGAGTCAAACAATTTTACCTTTGATCAAATATATATACTTAAAAAATATTAATATTTGTTATACGAGATAAACATTGTTAGATTAGTTACGTCATATATTTTATACCAAATCTATTAGGAGATACAAATGTCCAAATTTATTAGGAGATACAAATGCTAATACTATTTTTTATAAACTTATTTAAAGTTGAGAATGGTTGACTCCTCAAATACGAAATGGAGACTTATTTTGGGACGAACGGAGTATTAGCAATCTTTGCATGTATCAGGCAACTTTTTAGTCATTCATCCAAACAGCCCCGTATGTTACTTGGCTGGACTAAACTGGCTGCACATCGTGGGCTACGAATTTGCCTCGACTTGGTGTTCCTCGTTGTTGTTTGTCGGATGACGGGAAAAAAATGGTGTGCGCTGAGACCACATGCTGCCGGCCAACGGGAGAAAACATCGCAGGCAGATTTTTTTGGCGCGGGATACCATCGGCCAATGGCAAAGGGTGTGGCGAGTCTTCTCTTGTGCTTGAAGATTGTGGGTAAGTCTTGACGATTGGCCTCTCTTCTTTGTCTCCCACGTGAATTGCTCCTTGAAATTGATTGAATTTGTATCATGAGATTGCTTTGATCTAGGTCATCAGTCTTGCCTTTTCACATAGAAGTAGCAACTCAATGAAGATTTATATCAGGTCTGCCATCGAAATGGAATCGAACAGGCAAGCATCCCAAGATGGAAGGAAACAGGTGTGCGCAACATGTAATCGGTGATTATGGCATAGTTTTTCAAATTTTCTGTTCACTTTCTCGTACTTTGTGGTGTGTTTTTTATGTGCAGAGAGAGTTTGATGCGTAGTTTGGTACCTCATGTTGGCATGAATTTCAGAACTTTCAATGAGGCTGGGCATTTTGGCCTAGCTACTATGGACAGAAAGGTTTTGAGGTCAGGAAACGGTATACAAATAAAAGATCACCGATAACAATATTACATCGTCTTGATTTGTTTATGCAAACCAGGGTCATAATGCCAAGCAAACTCTTGCCAACTTAATCCAAATCAGAATAGCAACATCAAGGGAACAATCATGATGCAGATGATGGCCAAGGTCGCAATAATCGATCCCTGCTCAAAGGCTTTGCCTAGACCTCCCACCCTAGTGAAGTGCTGGAAGGCGAGATACACAGCTATGGCCAATGACAGTACTGCACCACCTTGAGTTCCCCTGTAACCATAAATTGGAAATCAGAGGATTCAGAGCACATGAGAAAACGAACTAGTGATTTTTTTTTTCTGTTCACCAAAATTAAGCAACAACTTTCATAAGGGAAAACTGAGAATATGAAATCAGCATGATGATGATACTTCAAAATATGCTACCACTACAAGTCTCAGTGTGCAAATATGCTACCACTACAAGTCTCAGTGTGCTTTTTCCAACAAAAAAAACACAGATGTAACACAGTTCAGTACAGCAATGAAAAGATGATTACTTGTTTAACCAAAATGTTCATATATTATAGTTAATAAAAAGCTGTGTAAACAAAAATTCATCAGGATCAATGTTGAAATCTTCCATACCTCAGATTCATCAATTGGTAAGGAGCAACGCTCACAAGCAGCATTGTTGATAGCGGAAGCTCCAGTTCACCTGCAATAGTCAGATTTTAGGTATAATAAATAATCGGGTAAACCTAGTTACCTACAACGTAAAATCGGTTCGGAATCAATGCTACAAAGACGTGAACTATCTTCAAGTTTGCTATAGTAGGATTACAATATAACTTTATACTCCCCATGTTACTTTTTTCTTGAATCCTACATGTGAATACTTGCGAAAAAGTAATAAAGTTTGTTTAGGTTGGCCACAGGGTCTATGTTGTTCCCTTAAAAAATGTCTCATTCCATTATCTCAAAAACAAAGTATGAAATTCATTATTAGTAGACAGAAAGAATCTCATAAATACTCTTATATTAACCATGTTTGCTACTCTACCTGGAATGAAGAAGAATAGACGCACCAACAGAGCAAGAAAAGCAGTCCACTGGCCATAGTCACCCCTACATATGGTTGTTGGTAACATAAAATAAGTAGGCATGACATAGTAATTTTAACGAAAATAAGAAGCATACAAACTGTATTGCAGACAAAGGAAGATAAGAAACACAGGTATCAAACAATTCTTTCCACAAATAGCAGTATCTTACTTGATCCACGAGATTATGCTGCAAGGTGCTTGAAGAGCAAAGAATGGCACAAGGAAAGATTTGTGTATGGCAGTGCCTTTAGCAAGTAATAGTACTCTGCAAAAGATAAAAATAGTTAATGTTCTTCAAATAAGAATCATAAAGGGTGCTGCAAAGTTATACTGTTACTGTGTATGTATTTCCCCAATCCCAGGTTTTCCCTGGAAGTCCTAAAACGGTTAGGAAGATGTTGTCATTCCCTTCTTTTAAAATGACTGCCCAGTGTCATGCTAGGGAAGGGCAGCATGAACGACGTGAACAGCTATATGATAACTCATCAAAGATCTGAATCAGGATTAATTCCATTTTTTACATGGTAGTTCATCCTCTTCACGATATGAGCATGTCTAGTATAAGAGATCAGAGGCACGAAGGACACATGCTAAGTGGTTACCCCGAGAGGACAAACAATATTTGGAAGATCAAATGAAATTATGTTTTAAGACAGTGGACTCATATGTTTCCATACGGAAATGGATTCCATCAACAGGATGGCATTTGTTTTTTCACTGGAGTGAGCACTAGTTCTAGCTACTGCTAGAGTGGTGACAGCATATGCTTTGCGACATGAATAATAAGATCACATTTCACAACATGGCACATCTCACAGGCGTATGCAGATATCAACATGTCAACACTTGCAAATAGCTCAGGATCCTTAATAAGAAGGAAAAATAGCAACAGATGAACAGATGAACGGCAAAAGAAAACAAAGGCCATGTTTCTGAACGTGTGGACCGTTCGCGCCCATCAGGCCATCACACAAGACAAGAGGGGTAATAATGCCGAAAAAAGCAGAGCGGAAAGAAAGAGACTTTTGGTTATGGGTGGCAGGATAGGAGGCCACTCACGCGCTGGCTCCGGCGGAGATCCACTGCATGGTCTGCGCGCTGAGGTACGCCGACGAGTGGCACACGGCGGCGGTCCCCCTGCGCTGGCACGGCTGGCCGGCGCCCAGCGGCTTCAGTGGCAGCGACGCGCATCCCCTGCACAAATGCGCGTCACCAACGGCAGTCTGGATCAATAATAATCCCACGAAAGAGGAGGAGCTCCCCAGCCCAGTGGTAGGTTTCACCGAGGGCGCACCGCCCCCGTAGACTCACCTCAGCGCGCCCGTGTCCGTCCGCACGGCGGCGCGCGCGACGTGGAGAGAGCCCCCGTCCCCTGCCGCTGCCGCTCGCACCCTCAGCCGCGTCGGCGCGGCGGCGGCGGGAGCCGGGATCGGTAGCCGCATCGAGATGGACATTCTCGCCGCTAGGAAGGAATGATTGATTGGCTCGCGGCGCGGACGATGCGGTGGCGTGGGCGTGGCGTGTCTAGAGTCTCGGAGAAGCTGCTCGGTCGTTCCGCTCTCGGCTCGCGCGGGCTGGAGCGCAGCTGTGCAGGGATGGAGCACAGAGGAGGACTGAGGTGTCAGCAAAGCTGTGATGCGGACCGGCGAGAGAGCGAGCGGCTGCGAGTAAAAGTCGCGGGCGTGGGAGTCCGTGGGCGGCCACGTGGAGCCGCCCGTGGCCCCCGCGCCCCGTCCCGGGCCGTACGCGTGTCCGCCGCGGCGCGCGGGGGAGGCAACGGTCCACGAGGGGCCGCACGCTCGGTGCCGGTGCTCTTGCTTTGCTTGCCTTGCCCGCTTGCTTCTCTTCCTCCTCCTCCCCGGGCGGCGCGTGGGACTCGGCCGCGGGCTTGCCTGATTCCGTTGGGTTTCGTTTGGGATCTGCCGAGTGGTGTGGTGTGGTGGACAGACTCGAGCGAGCGAGGCGACCTGGCGTGGCGGGCGCGTCACGGGACCGGCGCGAGCGCGTGAGGCTTGTCACTGATTTTCGCTGGTACAACTAGTAGAACGCTGCAGCTGGTTGTGTGCGACGACGGACGAGACGATCAGAGCCCCGAGATGTTTCCTGCCGCCGTGCCACGGACGCGACCGACGCGCGCATCACGTGAGTGAACCGTAAAAGTTGCGCTGTTCGTGCCTTGCCACATCATGCGGTTCGGTTCGCCTAGGCCACCCGTGCTGCCAGTAAATAAATAGAGTAGAGCCTCGGAGATCCAGTGCATTTGCATCGTCCTGCGGTGCACCAGTGGCCCTCATGTACAGGAAGGTCTGGAGTCTGGACCAACGAACGTGCAGTGGACTTGCGGGCCTTTACGCCAAACACGAAAGGTTCATTAGGCCCACGATTTTAGGGTTCAACATTAGGCCCCATGATTACTATGATTCTCCTCGGCCCAAGACTGGTTTCGGGCTGCGAGCCCAGCCTGGAAAGCTTGGGGCCCCGTTCGTTTAAGGCAGTATCACACCAGGAAATATTCCAGCTAATGAAAACTAACGCAAATTAACTAATAATTTCTGCCGGGAATTCTTCCGGGGGACCATTCCGGAGCAAGCGAACGGGCCCTGGTTGGGTTACGATCCGTTCGGCCCACGGTTGCGAGTGTGGGGTCGATTGAAAGCTGCCGATGAAATGGCGAGGGCGTCATGCTTTCCGCTGTTTTTACTCTCTCTAGTCTAGACACTGATATCTGAAAGTTACAATTTCTAGTGGTTATATAAACAGAGACACGTTAACTGTCGATTGTCAGTTTCATAGAAAGAAGTCGTTACAACTTACAACAACCGGCAGTAACCGCCAGCTAGCTTGTTTCACTTGCCTCACGGAGTCGCTATCAGTCTGTCACTAGGACAATCTCTTTCGTCAAAAATACAATTTGCTTTCTTACCGTTCCTCAAAAAGAAACATGATGACTCCAAGAGAGCATGAGTTGCAGAAATATCAACAGACAACAGAGGGGCCGGAGAGGAGGTGTTACTTCTGGCTGCTACTTTGCATTGAATCTGTGGAATCGCAAAAAGGAGAGAAATCTGAAGAAAAATCCACAACCACCGCAAAATCCCGGGCGCCCAATCACCTTTCTCCATGGAGATTCCTAGCCTCAACCAGAGCTGCCTCATCTCCCTGAGGCTCCGGTCGCGCCAAGTGTTCCAGCATCCCGGGCGCACCAATGGCATCCAAGCAACAGATTTTTCTGCAACTCTTGGCGACATTCAAGATAGAACTGCGCGCGGCGGTGTTTCCCTCCATCGCTTTAAATACCTTGGTCGTCTCCACAGCAACTCAAGCCATCGATCTGCAAGTCTCACTCCTCGCCCATCGCATAAACAAGTGCAGTAAGCAGCGCAATGGCGAGCAGCACCATGGCCCTCTCCTCCACGGCCTTCGCCGGCAAGGCCGTGAACGTGCCGTCGTCTCTGTTCGGCGAGGCCCGCGTGACGATGCGCAAGACGGCGGCGAAGGCCAAGCCGGCGGCGGCGTCCGGCAGCCCGTGGTACGGCCCTGACCGCGTGCTGTACCTGGGCCCGCTCTCCGGCGAGCCCCCGAGCTACCTGACAGGCGAGTTCCCCGGCGACTACGGCTGGGACACGGCCGGACTGTCCGCCGACCCCGAGACGTTCGCCAAGAACCGGGAGCTGGAGGTCATCCACTCCCGCTGGGCCATGCTGGGCGCGCTCGGCTGCGTGTTCCCCGAGCTGCTCGCACGCAACGGCGTCAAGTTCGGCGAGGCCGTGTGGTTCAAGGCCGGGTCACAGATCTTCAGCGAGGGCGGGCTGGACTACCTGGGCAACCCGAGCCTGATCCACGCGCAGAGCATCCTCGCCATCTGGGCCGTCCAGGTCGTGCTCATGGGCGCCGTCGAGGGCTACCGCATTGCCGGCGGGCCGCTCGGCGAGGTCGTCGACCCGCTCTACCCCGGCGGCAGCTTCGACCCGCTCGGCCTCGCCGACGACCCCGAGGCCTTCGCCGAGCTCAAGGTGAAGGAGCTCAAGAACGGCCGCCTCGCCATGTTCTCCATGTTCGGATTCTTCGTCCAGGCCATCGTCACCGGCAAGGGCCCGCTCGAGAACCTCGCTGACCACCTCGCCGACCCCGTCAACAACAACGCCTGGGCCTACGCCACCAACTTCGTGCCCGGCAAGTGAGGGAGGTGTCCGGATGCATGTGAGCGCGCACTGGTTTCAGTTTGTACCATGATGTAAATTACCAGGGTTCAATCAAGAAGGAATAATTGTGTTCATTATCTCGCGCCACGTCCAATACGACTCATTCTTTTCCTTTTTATTTGCCTGAACAATCGGGCATCAGAGTTTAGACATTTGCTTACCTGATGGAGGTCGTGGGCTAGCACCGTAGAATTTTGTTCAACTTTTCTGGGTGTGATTTTGTGGTCACTGCCTCACTGGGCTTCTGCAACCCATGCTTCTAGCGATCCTTACAGTGAGAAGAGTAAACAGATCATGTTTTAGCTGCATTCTGCATTGTTCATCCTTTGTGGGGATTTTTTCGATCAGTGTAGTCCAGCCATTGAGCAATCGGTATTCGCAAAAAAAAAAAAAAACGGAGCTCTGACACTGACAGGCTACAATTTAGTTCCAGTTGTTTATCAGTATGGTCATGGTGTTTAGCTGTGCTATTTGTCTGCACTTCGTTACACATGCAAGAATCTATCTATAAATTTAGTACACAACCTTTTAGATGCGATAGTAGTACGGTTAAGCAAGTTGACCAGCACTCTGCCCCATACGGCTAGCTGAATTTTGGCTGAAACTGACTGAAAACACTATTCTAGCTGAATTATTGTGAGAGAAAAATACTGTTCCGGTTGAAAAAGCAAACCGAACAAGCCGGCTTCTGGATAAGCCAAATGGGGCAAAGTGTGAAACTGCACTAGGATATTGCGTGTAACGTTAAAGCATAGCAGTTTCCAAATTATGGGGTGTTTGCGCGCCAATCGGGCAATGCGCCTTTGTGGCGTTGTCTTCGTTCGCCAAAGAACGCTTTGTTCTCTGCAACTTTGAAATGACACACAGTCACACATTGCAGTGCAAGAGGAAAATCTGCGAGGTTTCCATTTTTTCAGAGTTTGGTACACTACAGATTCCAGACTGACGACCGACGACCACCCCATGAAATCAAATGTTATTTTAGCCCAAAAAAAGATTGCAGGGACGATGAGTCCCAAGGGCCCAACTATCTAAGTGGACTGGACCGATGAGTGGCCGTGGCCCCTGCTTGGCCCACAATACAAGTAAGCTTGACGAGTGCGATGCTATCTGGACCAAGAGATTGAAGGAGGGAGTTCGCCTGGGTGTAGGGCCTTTTGTTTGAGCAAGAAGCTGAAAAAAATTAGCTTATCATACAATAGAAGTTATGAAAAGAGTTTGCTTTTGGTAAGCCAAACTAAAACCGCTTGTTTTTTTTCCAGATATAAACATGTGACTTTTAACATGCTTTCTCAAAAATGATCTTTTTCGCCAGAAAAATTATAAGAGACTAACAGAAATAAACAAGGTTGCAATCTCCTCAGGTTCAGCCTAACCATCACTGTTTTGATTAGAGATTAGTGAGAGGGCTCGGTGCTTGGCCAAGCCATGAGTACTCAATAGGTCTATGTGTCTTTGTCCGTTGTTTGACCTACTCGGAGCATAGGCCTGTCCAGAATCAGCACCACACATGTCATATGTGGCACTTCCCTAAACCAGTCCCCACCTAAAAATCCAACTAGTACAAAAAGCCCAACTCCGTGCCCATTACCACTGGAAAACCACCACAGCTTGCCACCGGGATCTCGAAGAAATCCACGATGTCTATACCAGGGCAACTTTGTAGCCCTAAATTATGATGAATGATTGAGCGAAGAAGCAATTCCTCAAGCACAAATGACAATTACAGCTGAAATCCCAAGGTTGGTGATGGTGGAAGTAGTGGCGGTGGATTTGGATGATGAGAAGCGGCAAGACGGTCAGTACCGGTAGATGGCAGGGACGCACGGGAGGATGGGGCGGATGGGGCGGAGGCAAAAGTGTAGGATCACTGGTACGGCTAGAAAGGGTGAATAAGTCTATAAAAATTCAACTCAAACCGAAGTCAGATTCATCCGTGGCACTGTCGCTCTATGAGCGCGGCACTGTCGTACTTGCAGGAGAGATTAGTTCACAGTTCAAAATCTTGTCCAATGAAATTTAGATAGGGTATATTTCTTAGCTTCTTGCAGGGTAGTAGATCATAGATCGACAGCTGAAAATGGTGGGAACACCACACACAAATAGATCGGCCTCAAACTTTAGAAATCACCTCAACAACAATATGTCATGCAAATAATGTAAATCAAACACAAGTGACACAATGATTTATCCCGTGGTTCGGCTCGCCACCAAGGCTTGTCTACCTCCACGTTGTTGAGGTTAGCCACCAAGGCTTAGAGCTTTCCAGTCCTTACTCGTTCTCAAGTCAAGAGACTTAACTCTTGAACATGATGGGTGAGTTTACTAGATTCAAGAGATGGTTACAAACCTTTTGGGGCTGCCACACAAGTTGACAAGCTCTGCGGACGACGCTCTAGCCGGCTAGGAGCCAAACTCTAAGAGTAACAAACACAACCGCCAGTTAAAATGTGAACCAAGTGCTCTTTAGAGTTTGGAAATCAATGGAGTTGCTCTCTAATCAAGTTGGACCCTTTTCTCTCAAGGATTGATAGGGAAATCAATGGATTTGCTTGGGGACTTTAGGTCAACAATGGAGTGAGAGAGAGAGCTCCTTCTCTGTTTTTGAACGTGCTAAATTGAGGAAGAAGAGGTAGATTGGTTATCATTGAAAAGGAAGGAAAAAGGTATATATACCCCCCAGCCCCCAACGGTCACTTGAATCGTAGATAGCCGTTGGGGAGGGAAAAAAGGTATATATACCCCAGCCCTCAACGGACACCGCACCTAAGGGGTCGGGCGAGAGTAAGCCCGCAGCCTCGAGGTCGGCCGAGACGGAGCCCACGACCTCGGGGTCGGGCGAGCCGGATCCCATGACCTTGGGGTCGGGTGAGGCGGATCCCGCGACCAAGGGGTCGGGCGAGACGAAGCCCGCGACCAAGGGGCCGGGCGAGTGAAAGTGTATTTACCCCCTATGTGGGTTTTGGTGTATTGATGACATCCAAATTATGGACTAATGTGATCTTAATGAGATATGTCGTAGCTATTAGTCCCATGAAAGATTCAAAGAGTTGATACAGATGAAATGGTATCCCTCAATTTTTAAAGTTGTAAAGGTGGACGAACTCAAAGCGCTCTCCAAAGGTTTTATTTTTGCTTTTGAGTTTATGATCTGCCGCACTATAAAAAGGGATGCAAACTTAGTTAGTCTGAGAAAGATAGAGTGCTCAAGCATTAAAGTAAAATCAAAAGAGAGACACTCTAGCACTCCACGAGCACGTAGATTATTTTTCTGTGACTGTTGGTGTCGGAAGTCCCGACGTAAGCCAAAACTCCTGACCGTCGGAAGTCACGACTCATGCCGAAAGTTCTGACTCCCAGTCACTTAACCTGCGCGATGACTGCGGACGTCGAAAGTCTTGACGTGAGTCGGAAGTCCCGACCCAAGCTGGGAGTCCCAGCATCAGTGGTTCTGCTGGCCAGCTGTCTGCGCACGTCGGAACTCCCGACGTACGTCAGAAGTTCCGATCGTTGGAACTCCCGACCCATGTCAGGAGTCCTGACACCTGCTGCGGTGCTGGCTGGTTGTTTAACTGCGCACGTTGGAAGTCCCCGCGTACATCAGAAGTTCCGACCGTCGGAAGTCCTGACGTTTGCCGGGAGTTTCGACACTGACATGCTCGTGCGGACTTCTGACTTTTCGTGAACAGTGTTTTCTGTTAACGTTGGAAGTCCCAAGATCTGCGTCGGAACTTCCGACATAGATCTGAATGGTTAGATTTCTACTTGGAGTATAAATACCCCTCTCTTCACTTCTAACCGTTACGGACTCACTCACAACTGACCCACTTCATGCTCAACAGCTCCCAAGCAACTAAAGCACCCCTCTCCTCCCCCTTTGCTCCAATCTTCGATTCCCTTAGGGTTTTGAGTAAAAGGAGAGTGGATTAAGTGAGAGTATCACTTTGGCAAGCTTGAGCACTTGATTTCTTTGTCAAGCCGGTTGTTTTTGCGTCTATTACTCTTGGGGCTTTGCCCCTAGCCGGCTAGGTGTTGTCCAGGGGCTTCCATCTTGTGGAAGAGCCTTAGAAAGTTTGTATTACCCTTGATTTCTTAGTGGAAAGCTCAAATGACCTTTGTGGTCGCTTTGAGAGAGGCAAGGAGGTGGAAGAGACTCCGACCTTGGTGGTCATCTCAACAACGAGGACGTAGGAGCTCCTTTGTAGGGTTGCTGAACCTCGGGATAAATCCTTGTGTCCCGTGTGCTTGTTGTTGTGATTGCTAGAGATTACTTGTATTTGTTTGTCTCTTTCTCTCCCAAACTTCATTTTAGGGTTTAGACTCGATCTACGGTTTGGAGGCATTACGGCGTCAAGGGAGTGACCCAACTTCTTCACCAAACCACTAGGAAGTGGGGTTGTAAGATTATTTATCCGCAAAGTTAAATTTGGCACTACTTTTATAGTTCACGTAGGCGTCGGAACTGCTGACGTTTGTGCCGGAACTTCTGACAACGTCGGGAGTTCCGATCCAAACGCCGGGACTTCCGACATTGACTGACAAATTTGAACTTAGCATTTGTAGTTAATTTTTAGATACGCCTATTCACCCCCCTCTCTAGGCATTGTTAGATCCTTTCAATTGGTATTAGAGCAAGGTCTTCTCTTTGCGCTTCACCGCGTGAGAAGAAACAATGTCGGAGTCCGACAAGATGCAAGTCATTGCCATCGAGATGGCCAAGAAAATAGCTGAAGAGTTGATGGGTGCTCAAGTCAAGTTCTTTCAAGATGAAATGGAAAGGTTGCAAGATGAGATGAGCAAGATGAAGGAAGAATTGAGCAAGAAGGTTGATGATGCAATAAGTGGCAAGAATGATATAAGTGACAAGAATGAAGCAAACAAAGATACCGCTAGTGATATTGGAGCCGGTGAGCATGCTCATGAAAAGGGAATATATTCAAACATGAGCTTTGACTATGGACAACTCATAAAAGGTTCAACACTATATACTCCGTCCATCAACATTGGTAAGTCACCTCACTTTGATGGAACAAGATACACCGATTGGTCTTACAAGATGAAGATGCATCTTATTGCCGCAAGACTTTGGAAAGTTGTGGATATTGGTGTGATGATTCCTATCGATGAAGATAGAGAGATAACTCTAGAAGAAGTGCACAACCTCTATCAAAATGCACAAGCCGTAGCATTGCTTGTGTCAAGCCTAGCTCCGGATAAGTTTAGAAAAGTGAATGGAATAGAAAGTGCAAAAAAATTTGGGATATTTTGAAAGTGTCATTTGAAGGAGATAAAAGTGTGAGAAAAGGCAACATTGAGTTACTTCATGGTGAATTAGAAAGATTTGTATTCTTGCAAAATGAAACAACATAATCCATGTTTGATAGGCTCATGGCATTGGTCAACCGCATAAGAGCTCTTGGAAGCACCGAATGGGATGACAACAAGGTTGCTAGAAAGATGTTGAGAACCTATAGAGCCAAGAACAACATGCTAGCGTCTATGATCATGGAAAGGCCCGGTTATGATGAGATGACACCTCAAAAAGTTCTTTCAAAACTCAAGCATCATGAGTGTCTAGATGAAGATGCAATCAATGCTCACAATCAAAATCCTAATGCAATGGGATTCAACAAGAGTGCAGCCCTTAAAGCAACTCAACAATATGAAGGTCAAGGTTTAAGTCAAGAAAAGAAGAAGAAAGTGAAGGATGATTCCTCAAGTGGAGAAGAAGATTCCGATGCGGAGGTTGCATTTATGATTAGAAATCTTAGAAAGTTTATGAAGAAGAAAAGCAACTACAAGATCTATGGTGATGGAAAGAGAAGGTTCAAAAAGAGATTTTGCTATGGATGTGATCAAACCAGTCACTTCATAGCCGATTGTCCTAATAAGAAAAAGAAGCACAAGCATGACAAGGATGAAGACAAGAAGAACAAAGGCAAGAAGAGAGGTGAAGCTCATCTTGGGGAAGAATGGGAGTCAAGTGATAGTGACTCAAGTGATGAGGAGAAGAAAAAGAAGGGAGCCACAAACATCGCTATCCACCACTCTTCTTCACCAACCATGATCTTCCCCGACTCAACTTCACCACCAAAACTCTTCACCAACCTATCTTCACCACCGAAGCTCTTCTCCAAGCTCATCGACAACGACTACTACACCCCAACTTGTCTCATGGCAAAAGGGGAGAAGGTACATACTACACCCGTTTCCTCTAGTGATGAGTGTGATAGTTGTGATGATAACATAGAAAAAATTGAAGCAACCATGATAAAGAAATTTGGTAAAAAGGTCTTCACTAAAATAAAAACATTAATGAAAAAATAAGAGAAGAGGGATAGATGCTTAGAGATGCAAGAAGATATAATCACTCAAGAGAGAGAGAGAGAAACCTTGCTCTTGAAGCATCTATCATCGAGGAAAAGATGAAGGTTGAGAAGTTAACCGTTGAATTGTCTTTAGCCAATGACTCAATTGGGAAATTGACTAAGGAACATTCCTCGGTTAATGATCAAGTAGCTAGACTCAAGAATGAGAAGAGTGTAGTTCAAGAAAGCCTCACAAGCTTGGAAGAAAAATATCAAAATCTTGAGCTAAACTATAGTACTCTTTGGGTTAGCACTTCAACTTCTCCTAAGGCAACTAAAAACTCTAATGTCTCCACTAGTGATGGTTGTAAAAGATGCTATAAAATTGATGTGAATGCATATACAACTAACCTTGTTGAGTTAGAGAAGAAAGACAAGGAGATTTATAGGTTGAAGATGATATTAAAGAATGGGTGCAAGTGTCAAGAGCAATCCAACAAGACTATATATAAGTCATCAAGGCACCCATCAATCAAGGAAGGCATTGGCTACAATAGGTATGATGAAAAGGCCAATGGAAGGAACATGATCAATGGTGTGCCTTGCATGAAGTTCAACAAAGGCGTTGCTCTTGATGAGCTAATATGCAAGGCCAACAACAAGGTCTATATTCCAAAGATCCAACCTACAAATAACAAGACAATCAAGACGAAGCAATCCGATGTCCCCAAGCCACAAGCACCACTTCCACGGTGCTATGCTAGTGACTACATGTGTTGTTGGGGCAAGGATGGCAAGATTGTGGTTAAGTATGTTGGTGCCCAAAAGAGAAAGAAAATTATGAGGAGTGTTTGGGAGGAGTGTTTGGGTGCCCAAGTTTTATGTGACTAACCCCCTAGGACCCAAATCTTTTTGGGTACCTAAAACAAAAGCTTAATTTATCTTTGTAGGAATATTCCTCCGATAAAACAAGTCGGGTGTTGGATAGTAGATGCACCAATCATATGACCAGAGAGAAGGACATGTTCACATCATTTCAACCAAATCATGATCATAGTGGAAATATTGTGTTTGGTGACAATGGAAAAGGAGAAGTTCTCGGTTTGGGTAAAATTGCTATCTCAAATGATAATTCTATTTCAAATGTTTTACTTGTGAATTCGTTGAGATATAATTCGTTATCCGTCTCACAACTTTGTGAGATGGGTTACAATTATCTCTTTACATATAAGGGTGTGGAAGTCTATAGAAAGGAGGATTCCTCTATTGCATTTACGGGTCATTTAAAAGGAAAACTCTATCTAGTTGATTTCACATCAAATAGAGTAAATCCTGAGACTTGTTTAATGGTAAAATCTAGCATGGGTTGGTTATGGCATCACCGACTTGCCCATATTGGGATGAGAAACTTGGCCAAACTTAAAAAAGGTGAACCCATCCTTGGACTAACAAATGTTTCTTTTGAGAAAGATATGATTTATAGCGCATGCCAAACGGGAAAATAAGTTGGAGATAAACATCCCGTCAAGAATGTTGTGACAACCGAAAGGCCATTGCTGATAACAAATATGGTTTTGTAATTATTGATGATTATTCTCGTTTTACTTGGGTATTGTTTTTGCATGAAAAGAGTGAAGTCCAAGGTATCTTCAAGAAGTTGCAAGAAGAGTCCAAAATGAGTTTGAAGTCAAAATTAAGAGAGTTAGAAGTGACAATGGGACGGAGTTTAAGAACACCAACATTGAAGAGTTTCTTGATGAAGAAGGAATCAAGCATGAGTTTTCGGTTCCATACACTCTACAACAAAATGGTGTTGTGGAGAGGAAGAACCGAACGCTCATAGAAGCCACAAGAGCAATGTTGGATGAGTACAAGACTCCAACCAACTATTGGGCAGAAGCGGTCAACACTGCATGCCATGTCATCAACTGCTTATATCTTCACAAGAAAAGAGAAAAGACCGCCTACGAACTTCTAACCGGTAAAAAGCCTAAGGTGCACTACTTTAGAGTGTTTGGATCCAAGTGTTTTATACTTAACAAGAAATCCAAAAGCTCTAAGTTTGCACCAAAGGTTGATGAAGGTTTCATGCTTGGTTATGGTACTAACGAACATGGATATCATGTTTTCAATAAAATCACTGGTTTGATTGAAATCGTGGTAGACGTGACTTTTGATGAACCCGAGGGCTCTCAAAAGGAGCAAGTCAATGTTGAGAATGTAGGTAATGAAGAAGCTCCACACAAAGCAATCAAGAAGCTTGCCATTGGTGAAGTAAAGCCCGTCGAAGACGAAGATGAAGACCATGTTGTGCATGATGATCTTGATCCAACTATTCATCATGTTCCATCCAATGAACATGGTGAAGCTTTCACAACAAGAAATAATCAAGATGGAAGATCAAATGAAGCACAAGGTCATTCTCATGAAGATGGTGTCAACAATGAGCAAGTTCAACCTCAACTCAACAATGAAGAAAGAAGTGAAGTCAACCCTCCACAAGCTCATGATTGTGATCCTCCAATCTATCATGACCATGATGATGATGATGATGGCCCTATCCAAAGATCAACTCAAGTGCCACATCCTAGAGTGCATCAATCCATTCAATGGGATCATCCCGTTGATAACATATTGAGGAGCATTCGATGAGGGGTAACTACACGTTCCCATTTAGCAAGTTTTTGTGAATATTACTCGTTTGTTTCTCCTTTGGAACCTCATAGGGTGGAAGAGGCACTTGATGATCTAGATTGGATGATAGCCATACAAGAGGAGTTGAACAACTTCACTCGAAATGAAGTCTGGTCCTTGGTGGAAAGACCCAAGCAAAATGTGATTGGAACTAAGTGGGCCTTCCGCAACAAGCAAGATGAGCATGACATGGTAACAAGGAACAAGGCAAGGTTGGTGGCTCAAGGATTCACTCAAATTGAAGGCTTGGATTTTAGGGAGACCTATGCACCGGTGGCTAGGCTAAATCAATTCGTATTCTACTTGCCTATGCCGCTCATCATGATTTCAAGTTATATCAAATGGACGTGAAGAGTGCATTTCTCAACGGCCTCCTATCCGAGTTGGTGTATGTAGAGCAACCACTAGGCTTTGAAGACCTCAAGTATCCAAACCACGTCTACAAGCTCAACAAGACGTTCTATGGGCTCAAACAAGCCCCTAGAGCTTGGTATGATTGTTTGAAGGATTTCCTATTCAAACAAGGTTTTGAGATAGGAGAGGCTGATGTTACTTTATACTCGCAAAGTCAATAATGATATCTTTGTTTACCAAATATATATCGATGACATAATATTTGGTAGTACTAATGTGGCTTTTTGTGAGGAATTTAGTAGGATTATGACAAATAGGTTTGAGATGTCCATGATGGAAGAGTTGAAGTTCTTCCTTGGATTTCAAATCAAGCAACTCAAGGATGACACGTTCATAAGTCAAACCAAATACACTAACGACATGTTGAACAAGTTTAACTTGGACAAGGCCAAGCCCATCAAGACACCTATGCCAATCAATGGACATCTTGATCTTGATTAAGGAGGAAAGGACGTCGATCAAAAGGTATATCGCTCCATGATTGGATCACTTCTTTACCTTTGTGCATCTAGGCCCTATATTATGCTTAGCGTGTGCATGTGTGCAAGATTTCAAGCTAATCCGAAAGAATGTCATTTGATGGTTGTTAAGAGAATTTTTTGGTATTTAGTGCACACTCCTAATCTTGGCTTGTGGTATCCTAAGGGCTCCACTTTTGAGTTACTTGGCTATTCCGATTCAGATTATGCCGGTTGCAAAGTAACCCGAAAGAGTACTATCGGGACTTGCCAATTTATTGGTCGATCCTTAGTGTCTTGATAAAATTCGTTGTTTATCCACCTTGGTCGAGTATGTGGCGGCCAGTAAGCTGCTCTAAAGCAAACACTAAAGGACTTTGGATGTGAGTTAACCAAGATTCCACTTTTGTTGCCATTAAGTTGGCAAACAACCACCAAAAACCACTCTCGAACAAAGCACATAGACATCCGGCATCATTTTTGAGAGACCACGAAGCCAAAGAAGATATCACCATTCAAAGATGTGAGCACCGAAAAGCAATTAGCCGATATCTTCACAAAGCCCCTAGATGAGTCAAGATTTTGTGCTTTGAGGAGTGAACTAAATATCATTGATTCTCGTAACGTGGCTTGATCCCTTGCACACACATTTTGTTTGATCTAGCTAGGAGAAAAGAATTAAGAAAACATTGTGTGACACTTTCAAGATCTATTTTATAATTTTCATGAGTGACTATTGCTTTGTGTTGGTTGAATGAAATCTAGTCACTTGTGAAAATGTCAGTGTCCATCATATTTTTGCCCCACGTGGTGTAGTGAGTTCAAGTTTGAGGGTTTTTCAGTTTCCCTGCGTCGCAAGTCCCGACGTAGGTCGGAACTCCCGACGGCCAGAAGTCCTGGCTCGCACTGGAACTCCCGACTGTCGGAAGTCCCGACGTACGCCGGAAGTCCCGACGCAGATCTGATTTTTTTACCGCGCCGCGTCGGTTGCCCGGCTCCTTTTTAACTGGCTCGGTCTCCTTTTACTACGGTTATTTCCCACCTCCTCCCCTCCTGTCGCCCTCAATCTCTCTCCACGCGCCGCCATCGCCTCTCCTTGTGTTGCCCTCGTGCCACCGCGTTGCGCCTTGCCCGCACCTCAGGCTTGTTGGGAGCTCCAACCCCCATTCCTTCTCGTTGTGCCGTCGGAGGCCTTGCCGGCAGTCCCGACCTCCCCGCCCCCGTTCCACCGCCCATGCCTTCGTGTTCTTCCTCGGATTGGTGGTGGAGTTTCCGTTGGTGGAGGTGCTTGCGCTCGTGGATTTGTTCATCGACTACGATTTCGTTTTCTTCGTCTCTTCCTTTCTTGATTCAAGGTACTACCATGGCGTCCTAACCCTAACTCCATTGTACCTTGCACCTTGACTCTATTCCTTCTTCCTCTCTACTCCTCTATCTCCCTTGTATGAATGTGTATCGTGATTTGAAGCCCCATGAATGGGATGGTCACCTTGGGCGTCGGAGGTCCTAGAGACCGTCGAGAGGTTCTAACCGTCGGAACTCCCGATGCCAGTCGAAACTCCCTGGCTGTCGGAAGTCCCGACTATGGTCGGAACTCCCGACCCTAGGGTGACCACTCCAATGTTTCTTTAATTCTCGATGTTCGTTCGCTTCTTGTTGTCTTGGTTCTTAGTTCCCCTTCGTGTTTTCCGTAGTCATGGATGGTGGCAGTCCCTCGTGTCACAAGGAGAAGAGGTCCAAGAAGAACCAAGATCATGCTGTTGTCCCCAAGCCATCTGGCCACACCAAGGCGACATACCAGCGTGGTGGTGCTGGTGGTTCCCGTGCTGCCCGTCGTCATGTTGATCAAGGGTCATCGGCTGCCGCTCCTCCTCCTCCTCCCCCCCCTATTGGGGATGTGTCGATTGTTGATGAAGAAGAGAAAGCTCTTGAGCATGCTGGTCACACCATTGCTGCTCCACCGACTCGCACCCCGACTCGTGGCCCGGGCTTCGTCTCTGCGCTCGTTCCCTTCTAGGGTGTTTCGCCGATCATGCGAGGAGCCCGCCATGGCTCTGAATCCTGCTAGTGGGTGGACTCCTCCTCTACCAGTGGACTATCGTCACCAGGTTAGGGACATCAGGTCCATGAGGGGAAGGAACCTTTATGCTAAGGACAAGAAGGATCTATGGCTTGAGTATCGTTTCTAGCACCCATTCCATTATAACTTTTATGATTCCATTCTCTATCTGAAGTTTTTGAAGAAGGAGCCACCGGTCCTTTAGATGAAGTGCATTGATGCATACTCTCTTGGTAAGTATAAGGAGCCCGAGCTGGTGCAAATGGTTCGTGATATTAACTCCATGGGGCTGTCGTACTTGCTGGAGTTTAGGAAGGATTAGAACAATGAGCTCATATGTTAGTTTTATGCTTCCTATCATCATGAGAGAGACTCTACTGGGGCTATTGACTTTATTCATTGGACTACTGAAGGCAAGCATTATAAGGTGGACTTCATCACTTTCTCTCGCCTTCTTGGTTTTAGTCACAGCGACCGCACGGCAACTGAGTTGACTGAGTATGAGGATGTCGCTTTGGAGGAGTACCAACACATGTATCTTGATGGACACAAAGCTGATGGACAGATAGTGTTTCTGAAGCCCTACTATTATGTTCTAAACAACATTCTGCGATGGATCAATTGACGGATATCTTTACTAAACCACTAGATGAGGCAACATTTTATAGATTGCGGAATGAGCTCAATGTTCTTGATTTTAGCAACTTTACTAAAAGATGAGCTTGTGTTGTCCCTTGCATTGCATTGTAATATACAACATGTTTAATGTTTGGTAATGCATATAGGGCTTGTCTAACATGGTTAAGATAACCATCGTAAAGCGTGTGAAGAAGCTTAACCTTGGATCAAACTTGACAAGCAACTAGATTTACTTTCAAGTATTGCATTGCATATGCATAAATGTTGCTTTGTCGTTTATCTTCAATTGTCCTCTTATTGCCTATTTTCTTAAAAAACAATTATAGCCTAAAAAGAATTATAGCCTAAGGCAAAATATTTTTGAAAAAATTGAGGGTTTAAGAGAGGTCACTCACATCAGTCCCAATTGGTGTTTATTTGGATCTTATTGAAGTTGGAACTTGATTGGGAATAGGCAACACGAAGGACTTTGAAGATTTGCTAGAAAAAGAGTGACCGGACGCTGCACCGGACTCTGATGTCCAGCGTCCGGTCAGTTCACAAGGAGGTGAACTGCTGCTGAGAAGGAGTGACCGGACGCTGAAATAGTGTTCTCCCTAGTGCCCGGTCAGAAGGCGATCCAACATCCGGTCAAGCGAAGATGATGAAGACAGGATCGACCGGACTCTAGCTACGTCCGGTCAGTTGGGATCGGACACGTCCGGTCATGATTCTAGGGGATTTGGACCTCTCTGGATTCGACCGAATCGCTAGGTGGCAGTGTCCGGTCGCTGCCACCGAGCGTCCGGTCAGTAGATATCGTGCGACATCAGGATTCTTCTCTGTTTCCTTATCTGTTCTATCGTGGTACCCCTTATAACCATACGCGTCGTGACCTTTCCCGCATCCAATCGCCGCATCGACATCACCGAAGCCCATGCCCTAGTCGCGCATCTCACCGACGCCGCCCTACTCCAGTGCCCGTACACCACCGCCACCGCAGTTGTGCCTTCCTGCGCCAGCACCACCGCGCCGCGCCTTCCCGAGCCCGCGCACCGACCGCTCCTGCTCGTGCCATCCGCTCCTGTGCCGCCGCCCGCGCTGTGCTCTTGCGCCCACCCACGCCGTGCCCTAGCGCCGTCCGCTGCCAACGCTAGCACATCAGCGCCGCCGTGCCAACTTCCCTACTGCTGATCCACGCCAACCAGTGCAACCCTAATCCTAGTCGATTCGGTGGTTCCCCGCGTGTCGTCTCTCTTATCTTCGGATCGCCGGTTCGTTAGGTAGCAAGCCCTCGTTTCCAATTTCGTACCTAATTTCTTGCTTCCTAGGGTTTCATATCTCTAGATATTTATTTAAATTATTTGTATATCCTATCTATTCTATCGTGCAGCGAGTCGGTGCCGTTGAGGTCCTATTTGCAGTTGTTAGTCAACTCGGGGCCAAGCTCGGTAGTACGGATCGAGACCAAGCCTTAGAAGTGACAGTTGGTAGTTGATCTTTGTCAGTGAGAGTTGTTCTTTTTAGCTCCATCAGATGGCTCGTGTCAAGAACGCCGAAGGTGGTCTAGGTGATGAGGATCCAAGGCATCTGCCTCGCTTGCCTGCTGATCCAAAAGGCAAGGCGACGAAGAAGCTTGCAACAAAGAAGTGGAAGTACCCTGATGCAGATACAGCTAGAGCAGCTATAGTTGTAGAGGCCGCAGATCATGTCGAGAGAGGAGGTGCTCGCAGTGGTGTTGTTATTGAAGATCAGCTCTCTCCATCTACGAGGGCTGCACTAGAGCAGGTTGAGCACCATCATGGTGGTCTAGCTGGGACTATCATGGTTGGAGGATGACGTATGGCTATTGATGAGAGTCAGCCTTAGGGGGAGTCACAGCAGTAGCCACCACCAGCAGAGCAGACTCAGGAGGGAGAGCAGGCCGAGGAGACAGAGCAGGCACCTCATGCTCTAGTCACACCGAGGCCAGAGACATAGCGGAGGGGTTCTCGTCCGCCTCCTAGACCACAGGGTCCGTCTCCAGTGACTCACTTAGATTTGAGGGCCGCCATAGCCAAGTAGGTTCAGCAGCTCAAATTTGTGGACTTTGAGCAGTGGTTCCCGCCGAGGAGGGATGACAGAGCTTCAGAGGGTTTCTACACACCACTGCAGGAAGACTTCTATAATGCATATCTTAATAGTAGGGCACTATTTAGGTCACAGAGGGTGTGCAACATTGAGTCCATAGTTGCAGCAGCTGGAGAGCATATTCACCCCTATCTAGCATATCTACCAGGGCTGACAGATCTACTCGGACGGACCGGCTTATATGTTCCATCTTGGGTCCGTGAGTTCTATGCTACTCTCTGGATTGACCCGCACCATAGATTTATACACTTTGCATTCAGAGGCAGAGATTATAGGCTATTGAGCTCTAGGGTTAGGGAGATACTCAGGCTTTAGGAGCAGCCCATCAGGTTACATGAGGTTTGCTATGGACAGACAACACCTCCTAGACGCCCTCACGGCGGTATGGTACCTCCTACAGATCTAGTCCACCACTGCTTCAAAGAGCCATTTGGCTAGGGATCGAGCAGGACTCCCAGTGATCTCACTCCTACAGCTAGAGTACTAGATGCTATTATGAGGAGGACCCTGATTCCGAGGATGGGGTATCGTGAGGGCTTGACTTGTATTCAATTATGGCTTCTAAACTCTTTGATGCAGCAGACTGTGTTTGACATTTGAGATCTCCTTCTCAGAGATGGAGGATACTATTGCTGAGGGGTTCAGAGGTCATCGTCAGTTGCCCTATGCTCACTGGATCACATTTCTTATTCACAGGGCAGTTACAGTGAGACTACCTGAGATGCTAGCTAAGTACAGTGGTGCTACTATAGAGTTCTCTGCATACAACCTGACTTAGATGATCCGCCATAGTACACCAAGTGCACCTAGCTAGCCACGCCATTGTCGTCTAGAGGTGCCAAAGACTGCAGCCCAGAGATGATGAGACTATCAGGGGCATTACATCTACATAGGAGGAGTAGCTAGATGCTCAGTAGGAGGGATGGTCGAGAGCGACCCTAGTGACAGCTCAGATGAGGACTACCGCGATATCCCTCAGATGCCTCCACGATGACATGACTATGAGGCCGATTGCTCTAGTTTAGCTCCACCTGCACCATAGACAGACCCCGCTCTACTTGTCATACTTGAGCGGATGAGGCAGGATCAGGCTCGCCAGGCTCAGGAGACTGCTACCACTTTTGCATAGTTTCAGACTCGGTAGTATGAGTTCCAATGATAGCGGTGGCTATCTGGCTGAAAGCGTAGGCTATCTGACAATAGCGATGGCGCCATGCATGCATCAATGAATGACTTCTCATGCGCAGCAGCTGACTACTTGGGTTTATCACGCGACATGTTGTGACAAGATATCCACCTGACCTTCACCCTAATATCAAGAATTAAATAAAGCTCTACATTAAAGTAGCTCAAAAATGACATGTAATATTTTTTTGCTTCACCTATAGATCAGTGTGACCCGGTGGTTTGCTTCACAACAAAATTTATTTCAATAAATTTGGAGCGTCCTCATAGTGCAATATCTCGATCTCCGAGATCTTGGAGCGACATTTATGAGTTGATAGCGCAATCCACCATTTTGAAATCATTTTAGAAATCCTTTTAAAACTATAGAGACGCTCCCTTCTGAAAGCATCATTAGAGCCGCTGCGTCGGATACTGAATCTCTGCCATGCATGTACACACACGACCTAAACCGCTTGACGATCGCTTCACCTTCGAGGGTCGAGCGGCTTTCGAGCTTAGGATCAGATGATGATGCCACTCAGTTCCAGCTCGCTCCTCGTACCTCAACGCCCGTCTCGTCCGCTGTAGCCCCGCCGACCGACCCTTAGGTTTTGGTGTTTGACGCCAAAGGGGGAGAGGGTTCGAGTATGTTAGTCTTAGGGGGAGCGACATATCTAGAAGGAGTTTAGTTTATCTATTAGCTTATCTATTACATTTGGAGTTTTATGTGTGATACACTATTATGCATTCGTGTGTTTACTTTTATGCATCAAACTATATTTATGTGATAGTGATATCTACGTGATCGTGATATATGACATGTGTGCTCTCTACTTTGAATTATTTATATGTCATATCACTTGTGTTATGCTCATTTTCCTTGCTTCTACGTTTTACTCCGATGCAAATGAGCTTTATTACTTGTACTCATACATATTTCATATCTTTTGAGTACGTTATGTTGGCTTAGGTCATATAAGCTTGCCTAACTCTTTTGTTCTTATTGTCAAAAGCTTATGTGAACCAAGCATGTTAAAAACCTCATCTCTTTCACATACTCGAGGTGGTATTGTCATCAATCACCAAAAGGGGGAAGATTGAAAGCATCTAGGCCCCTAGTTGGGTTTCAGTGATTAATGACAATACGTGATTACTATGACTAACGTGTGTTTTACAGAGGCAATTAAGTTAGGTCATGGTAATGGAGATCGATTGGGCAATCATGGTGGTCATGCCCCTATGATGGAAATCGTTTCGGTTTTCAAAGGATGGACGACAAGGTTAAGGATAGACTAGTTCTAAGTGTCGTTTGGAGTTGAAGAGACACTTAGAGTAGTTTAGGACTTTGTTTTTTCTTTGGCCGTACTATTAAGGGGGGTATGGATGGGTAGCTTGACCTAGGTGAGTCTAGTGGGTTAGGTGTGGTGCACACTTGCTAAAACTAGCACTAGGTAGCTCCAAAATAGCTCTTAGATCCAATGGAGTAAACTTCATTCACGCATGATCGAGAGTTGGAAGTGAATGGAGGATCAAATGTCAGACGGACGGCCGGCTTGGTGAGACCGCACGTGTTGGCGCAGAGTGCAGTCGATTCGTTTGACCAAGGTGTTTTTAAATGCAGTGCGCCCGGACGAGAGAGGTAAGTGATGTGACGACGCCGACTGAGGCGCGTCAGGTCAACTCTAGTAAGGTTCTAGAGAGGCTAAATCACGACCGGACACGTCACGTCAATCTTGACGAGACGCACGGCGTCAGGTCCGTCACTTTTTAAACATCGGAGTTCAGGTGGAAGGAGGAGCGTCCGGTCACCCCACAATTTTTCAGGTATAAATACTCCCTCCACTGGATTTTGTGGGGTAAATTATTTAAATTCCTTTTTTCATTCAAACAAAAAGGTCCTTGAACTAATTGAGAGTTGAGAATCTCAAACTCATTAGTGAGATCAAAAATAAAAAGTTGCATCAAAATTTCATTCTCTACAACTTTGCTTTATGACTCTTGGTCAAATTCTAAATATGGTGATTGGGAACTTGGTGATCATCCGGCGAGAGCTTGTGGATGACCCAACTCAAATAAAATCCCAAATTCACCCTAGTTTTGTCGAAGAATTAACCAGTAAAAGCAAAATTTGGCAAGAGAGCTATTTAAATATAAAGGACTAGTGGGGAGTCCAAATTGTATCCCCGATTGTTTTCCTCCTTCTCTCTTAGTGATCAACAATTCTTGTCATTTACATCCAAACATGCCATGCTAAAGGCATTCCCACTTAGTTTAAACATGATGAATTTCAATCAATTTAAACATCACATGAAATTGAGCTAATCGTCATTTCTTTTGCAAAAAATTTAAATGCATAAATGATGCTTGATCCATAATGAAATGATGATTATGCTCATCCCTATGCACCGTGTTAATGCATTATGCATGTCATTGAGCAAGTGTTACATCCGATTTCTCTCTCGACACTCAAAGACAATCTCCTCAAGATATCCCACAAGACCTCCATCATTGCTGTAAGAGAACTAGGGGAGAAAGGTGATGCAGCCAAAGCAAAAGGGAAAGGTGTTTCGGGTTCTCGCTCTAGCCGTGGTGCCTCACCACCTGCTGCTGCTGCTCGCTCTTCTAGTGCCGAGCCCCTCTTTGTCCTCCTCTGGAAAGAAGCCCAACAAGTTCAAGTTCCTAATGACATATATGTTTGGACAATGTTGTGCTAGTGCTCAACGTGAGCATGATATCCAAGAGATGCTATATCATTTGGAGCAGCACGCAGGTATTGTGTCCTCTCCTCCACCGCCGTTTGTGCCTCCTCATGATCCGTTGGCATTATATGATGAGGCATGTGCGGCATATGAGGATGATGCCACTTCTCGCCCTCATGGCAAGGGCAAGGCCGCCACCGACGATGAGGACTACATGCAAGAGGATGATGATGATGACGACGGTGGTGACAATGATGGTGATCAAGATGACGATGATGACTACGAGGATGAGTAGTTGGATATTCTCGCGGCCTACCCCTTTTGGCACTTGTTGACAAAGGGGGAGTGTTAGGCTTTGATTTCACTTGTAATAAGTTAGTTGGTCTTTTTGTTTCAGAACTTTAAAACCTTTAGCGTGTATGAACTATGTCGTGTGGTGGCAAGCTTATGATGGACAACTATCTATATGTGTTTGTGATGAATGATTGTAGGACAAGTTATGATTATCTATTTATCTTATTCGCTTATACTTGTCTATACTTGTGATGGTGAATGGTTTTTGGATGGCCATGTGTTGCTTTAGGTTTTTACTTTGAAATATTGGCCATCATACTCCTTTTTACTTGTGTGAAATAACATGTCATATTGCATTTCTTTTCACGGATATTTATTTGTTCACAAACACTTGTTGCACCCCACAGATTACAAAATTTAGGGGAGCTTTTGTCTTGATGTATGCAAATCATGTATAGATGATTCTATTTGAAATTCAAATTCATGCATACATCAAGGGGGAGCTCTTCATAAATTTTAGGGTTCAAAAGCTTTAATTTTTTTTCATTCTTATAAAAGCCTAAGTTGGTTGTCATTAATTACCAAAAAGGGAGAGATTGAAAGTGCATTTGCCCCCTATGTGGGTTTGGTGTATTGATGACATCCAAATTAGGGACTAATGTGATCTTAATGAAATATGTCGTAGCTATTAGTCCCATGAAGATTTAAATAGTTGATAAAGATGAAATAGTATCCCTCAATTTTTAAAGTTGTAAAGGTGGACGAACTCAAAGCGCTCTCTAAAGGTTTTATTTTTGCTTTTGAGTTTAGGATCCACCGCACTATAAAGAGGGATGCAAACTTAGTTGGTATGAGGAAGATAGAGTGCTCAAGCATAAAAGTAAAATCAAAAGAGAGACACTCTAGCACTCCACGAGCATGTAGATTATTTTTCTATGACTGTTGGTGTTGGAAGTCCCGACGTAAGTCGGAACTCCCGACCGTCGAAAGTCACGACTCATGCCGGAAGTTCTGACTCCCAGTCACTTAACCTGCAGCGGTGACTGCGGACGTCAAAAGTCCTGATGTGAGTTGGAACTCCCGACCCAAGCCGGAGTCCCGACATCAGTGGTTCTGCTGGCCGGCTGTCTGCACACGTCGAAACTCCCGACGTACGTCAGAAGTTCTGACCATCGGAACTCCCGACCCATGTCGAGAGTCCCGACACCTGCTGCAGTGCTGGCTGGTTGTTTAACTGCGCACGTCGGAAGTTCCGACCATCGGAAGTCCCAACGTTTGCCGGGAGTTTCGACACTGACTTGCTCGCGCGGACTTCTGACCCTTCATGAATAGTGTTTTCTATTAACGTCGGAAGTCCCGAGATCTGCGTCGGAACTTCCGACGTAGATCTGAATGGTTAGATTTCTACTTGGAGTATAAATACCCTTTTCTTCACTTCTAACCGTTACGGACTCACTCACAGCTGACCCACTTCGTGCTCAACAGCTCCCAAGCAACTAAAGCACCCCTTTCCTCCCCCCTTTGCTCCAATCTTCGATTCCCTTAGGGTTTTGAGTGAAAGGAGAGTGGATTAAGTGAGAGCATCACTTTGGCAAGCTTAAGCACTTGATTTCTTCGTCAAGCCGATTGTTTTTGCGTCTATTACTCTTGGGACTTTGCCCCTAGCAGGCTAGGCGTTGCCCAAGGGATTCCATCTTGTGGAAGAGCCTTGAAAAGTTTGTATTACCCTTGAATTTCTTAGTGGAAAGCTCAAGTGACCTTTGTGGTCGCTTTGAGAGAAGCAAGAGGTGGAAGAGACTCTGACCTTGGTGGTCACCTCAACAACGAGGACGTAGGAGCTCCTTTGTGGGGTTGTCAATCCTCGGGATAAATCCTTGTGTCCCGTGTGTTTGTTGTTGTGATTGCTAGAGATTACTTGTATTTGTTTTGTCTCTTTCTCTCCCAAACTTCATTTTAGGGTTTGGACTCGATCTACGGTTTGGAGGCATTACGTCAAGGGAGTGACCCAACTTCTTCACCAAACCACTAGGAAGTGGGGTTGTAAGATTATTTATCCGCAAAGTTAAATTTGGCACTGCTTTTGTAGTTCACGTAGGCGTCGGAACTGCTGATGTTTGCGCCGGAACTTCTGACAACGTCGGGAGTTCCGACCCAAACGTGGGACTTCCGATATTGACTGACAAATTTGAACTTAGCATTTGCAGTTAATTTTTAGATACGCCTATTCACCCCCCTCTAGGCATTGTTAGATCCTTTCAGCGAGCCGGAGCCCGCGGCCAAGGGATCGGGCGAACCGCTCTTCAAGTGCGACAGTGCCGTACCGGGCAAGACAGCAAGGGTAATAGTGAAGTGAACTGTCTTGGCTATAAATCTGAGGATGCATGTGGTTGTTTAAGTACTTGGTAGCACATATTAGCTTAAGCATTGTGCCATCTTTATAGTACGGCTTTTCCTATACTCAAATCCAATATATAAAAGAATTTAAACCTCCTTTGAGTTTGAAGCCATCTGCATTTATAATTGGGGGCTCCTCCGTTTCGTATAGCATCCTCGAATATAAATTCCCTGCTTGTCATCTTGTTAAATCTCATTAGTTCTCTAATTGCGTGGTCATTATCACCAAAACTCATAATTAAGGTTTGATTGCACTTTCAAGAAGGCGTGGAACCGCAGCCGCGATTGTCACACGGGATTAGCTCACGGCTGCCTCCCTGGACCCACACACCTCGCACTCACGTCATTGTAGCCGCCGACCTCGAGAATATGGTCCCTTGAGGCGTCTAGCGACGAAGCTGGTCGGTTATGCCAATCTAACGCAGCAAGATCCGAGATGGCACAAATGAAGAGACTCGTGGAGTGTAGATGGACACTCTAGGTACCTGGAAACATACCCAAAAAGCATCGTACCACTACGCGAAGGACGTACCGCCAACGATGGCGACGATGGTCGCGAGCGCACCGAGGGCGCAAACACTGCAGACCTCGCAGTGAATGGGGAAGAAGTGAGTCATCCTAGTCCTACACTTTAGGTTCACCTTCCTCATGTCACGTGGCGTGAGTCCTCTGGAATATGGATTTCATGTCTTTGCTAGTCCATGTTTAGACACATAGGAGCAAGAGGAGAGCACCAATATCTAAAAAAGCTCAGGTGCAACAGTCGCGAAGGCAGAGGCGATGGTGTCATTCGAGGCCTTCTAGGGTCAAGACTCGGGGTCAGGGGCAAAGGATGTCAAGCGCCCGAATCCACCCATTCCAACCCGCATATATACATAGTTACCTAAGCTCACAAACTCATAAAACCCATTCTCACCCATCCAAAACTAACCCTATCTTCAACCAACCCATAAAACTCGTTTTCACCCACACCGTTAGCGGGAGCACCAAATTGGCAGGTCTACCGATGTCTACTTCCACACATTGTTCTTCTTTCTCACGATTTTCATGACCACGAGTTGCTTTTTTTCCTTCTCTCTGACGAGTTCTCTTCCGCCATCTTTATCCGCTAGCTCTTGCTGCATGCCGTAAACTTACTACTAAATCCGTTCCAAATTATAATTCATTTGACTTTTTTGACCCTAAGTTTGACCACTCATCTTATTAAAAAAAATTGTGTAAAATATGACTTCTTTTGCTATGGCTTGCTTTATTAACAAAAGTTCTTCAAGAATGACTTAAATTTTTTTGCATAAATTTTTTGAATAAGACGAGTGATCAAATTTAGGGTAAAAAAAGTCAAACGAATTATAATTTAAAACGGAGAGTCTAATATTTAGACATTTGTCCCAACCACTACTAGTCCGCTAGCACCTCATTACTGGTGCTCATTGCATTTTACATCCATCTCATTGATTTCCATACCACAAAGGAAAGAAGTCCCATGCACTCTTTTAGCATGTTCGCTGGTTGGTTTCTGGGCTGATAAACCTGGCTGGTATTAGTTTGTTGTAAGAGAAAAACACTATTAACTAGCTGATAAGCCTTGGTTAAAACCATCAAGCGAACAAGCTATTTAACCTTAAAACGACTCCTACTGTCATCGGAGAGAATGATGCTAACACTATTCACCCCAATATCTAAAAAGTTGCTACTGATAAGCCTTGAATAAAACCATCTATTAAATGCGAACAAAACTATTTAACCTTAAAACGACTTTTGAGCCTACTGGTCATCGGTGGAACACTATTTGCCAAATAAAATCGGTCGCATGATGCTAAAATCAAATTTCGCATTAATCTAACATGGCATTAATCGAGCTAGTGGCAGTGCGCTGTACGAGGGTGGCTTGTGGACGAAGACATGAAAAAAAATAAAGTCGCCTATATCTCCAAAGGTCATTTATCTCTGCCAAAAAAACAGAAGATATTATATATTTATGTGCAGACATAATGCCACGAAGAAATGGCATAATTGTTATGCGCCCTCCTCAATTTGCATGTAATAATGAGACTACCAAATCTGTCATCAAACCTTAGTGTCTTCTTAAGAGAATGGCTCCAATCTTTTGTATTTCTATTCGTTTTCTTCCTACATATAATAAATAAAGGTGTGTGATCCTCATTAATTAATGAGAACAATCTGCGTCTTATAAGATCATCATTTACTATAGACAATACAAATACACTACTACTCGAATGGCGAGCAATAACGAGGTTGCTAAACCAGTCCTCAAACATTATCGCCGTCTTGCACCAATGACCTCATCTTGTGCACACTCGTTTACGCCTGCCTAAATGACGGGACGAGTGACCATCATCAGTAATGACAAATATCGATCTCCCTCAGATGCATAAGATGTGTAATGATTTATGAGGGTCAAATTAATAAAACGGTTTTAATATATATATTAGTAGAAAATACCTAGAAAATATACTAGCACAAAACAAAATGCAGATCGACCGTAACTAGGTTGGTTAAATTTACTGTGGTTTAACCAATCCATTTGAGTTTGAGTCCTCATTTAAAATCATGTGGTGACTTCGTCGCAAGTGACGTGACCGTTGATAGCAAGACACAATTACAGTGATTTTGTGAATCTCGCGAGATCTACCAGTTCAAGCTCAGTCTTCAGCGTGGTTCTCGTAGGGTAAGGTTTGTGACTTCGTGGCAGGTGACGTGCTCGTTGACAGTGATACACCTATAAAGACTCTGTGAATCTCGAGATTTGGCCGCTCAGGTTTAACCTTTCAGAGGTTCTCGTATGTGTAGGGTTTTACGACTTCATGGTAGGCGTAGTGCTCAGTTTGTGAATCTCGAGATCTGCTAGTTCATATTTAGTCTTTTAGAGTCCTCACATGGGGTAGGTTTGCGACTTCGTGGTAGGCGACTTGCTCGTCGCCAGTGAGACACCTATGTTGACTGTGAATCTCAAGATTTTTTTTTGTGAGTGATGAATCTTGAGATTTGTCAGCTCAGGTTTAGTTCTTCAGAGGTTATCATAGGGGTAGGATTTGCAACTTTGTGGTAGACAACGTGTTTGTCGTTGACAGCGATGCGCCTATGTTGACTTTGTGATTCTCGAGATTTGTTAGCTCATTTTTAGTGCTTCAGAGGTTCTCATAGTCATAGGGACAAGGTTTACGATATCGTGGTAGGCAACGTGCTTGTCGAGTTATTTGTGGTACTTTATGAATCTCAAGTTCTGTAAGGTTAGGTTTAGTCTTTTACATATCCATGTAGGGGTAGGTTTTGCAATTTTGTGGCAAGCGCCATGGCCATCGATATCAAGTGTGACTTCATGAATCTTATATCTGCTCAAGTTTATTTTCTCATAGCCTTGGTAGAGGTACGGTTTATTGTTTGTACTAGTATATTTATAGGGGTGGCAGGTTGTCTGCTTTACTCTATAAAATTTGGGGGAGGTAATCAGGACAGGACTCCAGGAGTAGTCACAAATAATACATGTGACACAGGGTAATTGCCGCGTATTGCGTGCGCCGTACCATACATGGGGCAGGAAAAAGAGTTATGGTCCCGTGTTAATCCCCTCTCCCCAATCCGCCCAGCATCCTTTCCGTCTAGCTATATAAACTTGTGGCCGCATCGAGGGAGGGGGAGGAGGAAGGGTTTTGGAATTAGGCAGCGGCCGCCGTTGCGTGGGAGAGCACAAAGTGAACCAGGCCGAAACCGAAGCTACCACCACCACCACCCCAGCCCACGCAGCAACGCCGGGCCCTCCTCGTCTCCCTGTCCACGAGTCCCAGGAGGGGATCCCGGAGGCGAGGATGAGCGGCGGCGGAGCCGGAGGGAAGGGGGCGGCGGCGCCCGTCCCGGCCGGGTCCAGGAAGCTGGTGCAGGGCCTCAAGGAGATCGTGAACCGCCCCGAGGCGGAGATCTATGCCGCACTGCGCGAGTGCGGTATGGACCCCGACGAGGCGGTCAGCCGCCTCCTCTCCCAAGGTCCGGGCACGGCTTGCGCTGTCCTCTCCCCACTCCCCACTCCCCACTCCCACGATTCCGTGCCTGTTTAGCTGTTCGTTGTATGGCCCGTTGCTAGGGTTTACACGGGTCGTAGGCCAGCGGGCTCTCGTCGATCTGGGCGATTCGTCGACATGAAGGTCGTAGTCTGAGCGCGCTGCCCGATTAGTGGGAATCGGATGCACCTGTATTGTTTCTTTTCCCCCTTTGGGGCCCTCGAGCTCATACTCGGTTTAGTTATCTTTAAGGCAGTACAGTATATCAGATAGTAGTATTAGATGTTGGAGTCTATAGTAGTATTAGATGTAGGAGCTGTGAGTGCTGTCACAGTGTCCACTATTCATTTAGGGTTTCTATTTTAGATTTCCTGCAAATGCTATTAGTGGTAAGGACTAGTGACTAAGGAAAAAATTGCAAAAATGACACTCAAAGAATGACTCCTTGATTATGATGACACTCGGGTGGATGACAAGTGGGTCCATCTGTGTCTATGAATGTGGGTCCAGTGTCAAATCTGCGAACGACCGATGTTTCGAGTCTCATTTTTGCAACCATCTCGTGACTAAGGAGTTACCTATTTTGGAATATCACACAACCGCGCATGTAGATTGTCTTTTCTCTCTATCCGGTGGTTGGTTCCTCCGCCTGTGTTGTTGTGGTGCCAGCCAATCATTTCAAGAA
This sequence comes from Miscanthus lutarioriparius, assembly GCA_904845875.1. Taxonomy (NCBI): domain Eukaryota; kingdom Viridiplantae; phylum Streptophyta; class Magnoliopsida; order Poales; family Poaceae; genus Miscanthus; species Miscanthus lutarioriparius. The sequence goes on along the minus strand of CAJGYO010000016.1, from coordinate 5,006,831 downwards.
CACACAGACATTTTTTGTGGTTGTTGCTTCTGGGAGGATTTACTTTTCTCTAATGGATGCGACGATAGCGTGGACAATGTCTGAACATTGGAAGCTTGGGAGAAAGTAAGACAAGCGTGTTGCATTAGACTGGACCTCTTAGTGTTTCAATGCAGGAGGCAAACTGAAATTGGTTAAGTGGATAGATTTGTGTTTGTACTAGTTATAGGAGTAGGACTTAGGAACCAGATTTGGAGAGGATGGTTGTGGTAGGCTTATAGTTTGTTGGGAAAGAAAACCTGTGGTACTTTTAGCTACCAGGTTTGGAAAGAGGGGAGCCTTTAGACTGGGATATGATGTTTGAACTCTTACTCTTTTATATTTGGTCTCCTGTCTGCTAGTCATTCAATTTGGAGGAAGGTGTTTATGTACTGGATTCGCCCATGATAGGATTTATTGAACATGCATATTATGGTATTTTTCTTTTGGTATTGCAATTCCTGACTATAACTTTGATCAGGCCACAGCTTTCTTAGGATTTCGTCCTGCCCACACATTTGCTGTAGGATGAGTTTGATCTTAAATCATTTGTTCTCTACATTTTAGTATTGGCACTGTAGCTTAACTTCTCACTACTCTAGACCTATGTACATTACATATGCTTGTCATGGAATGAAATCTATCTATTTACCAGACGTGCTCAAGAATGTTAGCTTTGGATTTATGGATATGTTCTGGCTTGCTGAACTCATGGCTTTGCTGGCAATGTAAATAGTTGTCTAGATATCATCTGATCTTGCATTATGTACATGTGCTTTGTATCTTTATCATCCGGCCTCCAGTTTTCCTTTTATTGGTTTGCAACTTGCATTATGTTCACTTGGTAGTGACACCAATATTGATTTGTTATGTTGATGGGCCGAGCACATCTATAAATGTTGATAACTCATCACTGTGTATACTCTTTTCAGATACTTTCCAAGAGGTAAAGAGCAAGCGCGACAAGAAGAAAGAGGTCAGAACTGATTTTTTAAAACTTTATAATGTGCCCTATCGTCTTGAATATATAATCCATTTGATAATAACCATTTGCCAGCTTTTATTTACCTTGTTCATAAATTGGTAACCAACCTTCTTCTTGCACCATTTAGTTTCATTGGGTTTATAATACTGATAATGAATCTGTATGCACTACTGATTCTCTTTTCTACCATGTGTGATACCTTGCCCCAGTTAGTTTCACTGGGTTTATAATACTGATAATGAATCTGTATGCACTACTGATTCTCTTTTCTACCAGTTTTGGTTATTGTTTTCAAAAGTTTTGGTTATTGTTTGAAAAATGCTCTATTCTTAGTTGACCTCTAGAACTGACAACTAGAGTTGTGGGCATTTAATAAGCAGATTAAAGAGGTTCCTGAGACAAGATATCGATCGGCAAATAGTTCTACTAATCGAGGCCTTAGAAGTGGTGCAGATCGTGGTGGACGGAGCAATTCTGTGCACTCTAGCTCTACTGGTAAATAGAACATGTGCCATTTTTACCTCAAGCTTGTTTTTTGGCCCATTATTTCTTCTGACCCAATCTCCATTTCACTCCAAAAATTAGATAACATGACCTCAAGGCCACCAGTCTCAGGGTCTGGTATGGCATCAGTTAATTCCAGTCAGAGGCAAACAATTACAAGGTAAAGGGACAAAAGGACCCTTCTGTGATCCATTCAAAGGATCAGTGCTGTTTGCTTATGTATTTTTTTTGTTTACTTTAAGTGATTTTCCGTTTTCCTTCAAATAATTTTGTTGTGGCTCGTGATGTCTACTTTTTGTGTTACCGCTGGTGCTTTTGCCATGTTGAGTAAACATCCAAGGACAACAAGAATTCTTGGTGTTAATTTCTTAGGTTTACTGTTGTTCTCTAGGTAGTTCATTTCATTTAGTTTATGACATTCTATTTTTTGCAAAAAAGAATATTGTGGTTATTCAGAATCAACAGAATGATCTCCAAATGTTTGAATGATGCCCATCTCTATAAAATAGAGAATTATTCTCAACTGTCAATATTTTCAGATCATTTAGTTTTTATTATTACATGTTGCTGATTGCTGATGTTAATATCCTCTCTTGTATTCTGCAGTTCCTCTGCAAACAAACATATGGTTACTGATGGACCAGCTGTATCATTGCAATCATCGTCTGGGTTTCAGCATGGTGGTTGGTCTGGGACACCTGGTCAGTTGTCGATGGCTGACATTGTGAAAATGGGTCGGCCTCAGGGCAAGGCTTCTAGCAAACCTGTGGTCACAGCTGATAGAGGTTATGCTGGACAGTACCCATCTTTGCCAAGCACAAACCAGAACCTGAAACAATCTGTAAGCATGGTTCCCCCAACAGAGCTTGACAAGGGGTTACAACCTGCCCAAGATTCGGTTCAGGTTAAGAATCACGGTCATTCTGCTGCTGACAGCAAGCTCCCATATGGTACTGATTGGTCTCCACAAGACGACCCAACATCTGCGAACCAATCATCCCTTCCTGAGACATCTGGTGATCTGTCCTTGTATGAAGCATCGTTTCAGTCATCTACATTGGTTACTGATGTAGTTAGTTCACATGAAAATCCGCACTTGGATGAAAACAGCACCTTTGCAATGAGATCAGCACCTGCCTCTGAGAGACACTTGGAGCCTAGTGATGGTATTTCTGAATACAATGATGGAATGTTGAACAACTCAAGTTCCTATCAGCCTCATAATTACTCTTACACAGAACAAGAAGGTAAGTGTAGAACTTAATGGGAATCTGCTAGCTGTTGGTTAACCATTTTAGAGTTTGATGATTTTTCTATAAACATCCATTTATTTAATTTTCCATATATTAGCTATGGAATAAGCACCAAAGTAACATCTTAGGTAGTTGCTAGTCTTAGTCAGAATCATGGAAGAAATGGTCTAAATTGTAATTAACTGCTTGTGAGTCTAGTTGGGTAATGTAAACTATTTTTTTACCATTTATTATGTAGTTCTGCCTGTATATTTCACTCTGTGCAGACTGTATTTGTGCCATAGATGTAAACATAATCAGGAAGGTACTGGGACAAATATAAGCACCTAAAAGCATTACTTTATCCAAACTATGGGATCAAATGCAGCTAGTATTTGTTAAGTAATAGATACTGTAGTTAAAACAGATTTAAAGAACAACTATAGACATTGTATTGTTTTGTCTTCAACAAAAACTATGGACTGTCATATTATTCTTTGCTTTCCATAAGAAAGGGAGAGTTATTTTGCTTCTAGTGTTGTTGGGCTTGTCAAATTATTCATCCAGTTTACCATCGTATGAATCACTTCACTTTGGATATTTATGAATCATGTTGCGTTCTGATAGCTTGGTCTTGTTTTTTAATTTTGTACAAATTTGTTGGCATGGTTCACAATGAGTTCTGATTCCTTTTGTAATTGTTGTTTATATATGTTTATCTTCAGTTGAGGATTCCAGTGCTGATGTATCAGCAGCAGCAGCAAACTTCCAGAGTTTAAGCCTACATAATGATGAGTTAGCCGCAAAAAAGACTGCCGAAGATAACCCTGCAGTGATAATTCCTGATCATTTGCAAGTTACAAATAGAGAATGTGTCAGTTTGAGCTTTGGCAGTTTTGGATCTGGTGCGTTTTCTGGGCTACTCCCACAAAAGACCACGGATAGCAATGTGGAATTCCCTGCTCGAGAGGAATCTGCACCAGTAGATCAAAATGATGCCAGGTGAAGCATTTTACTGTTTTTGGTGGCACTTTCCTTAACCCCTTCATGTCAGGAATGTTGACACCACGGAATTGTCTGTTGCAGGAATCAAGATTACTACGAAAGTGGTGCAGTAACTTCGCCAGCGGACGAAAATCTTGAGGCCATGCTGGGAGCCAACATGGAGAATGTCGATGCTCCTTCTGTTTCACAGGCTAATGAGCTTAGGCAGGACGTACTTGATCCTTCTGGACTTCAATATGACGTGCCATCAGTTTCAAGTCATGCTTATTCAAACACGAACGCTTCACAGCCTAGCACAATGGAGGATCCACAAGGAAACAACCAAGCACATACTCTTTCCCATTTGTCAAACTTGATGGTATGCTTGACTCTTCTTTCTGTATTTTTTTTCCACACATCCTTGGTAACTGATCTTTCGTTGCCCTCAATATTTGTGTCTAGTGCTATGCTGTAACTGCAAAGGTGCATTAAGTTCCATTGTATCTACATGGTCAACCTTCATACATAAGAAAAACTTCTTGAGTTGCCATGATATGATAACAGATCTAGACGCATTGGCCTTATATAGCATTTCTATTACATTTTTCTAGAACATTTAGCATGTAGGAGGGCCCAGATTATATTAATAAGGGAAACTGCACTTAGGTCCATCTGGAGTTTTCTCATCTTAAATGCTCATATCTTGGCTAAACTTGCCCTGGTTATGCTTTGACCTCCTTTTGTATTGAAAAATCATCATGATTGCATGACCTATGTAATGCTTGAGTAGGGAACTGCTAAGAAACACTTCTAGATTTAAACTGTTTACACATGTGTAATAAATAAAAAAAGTAAAGTTGACACAAGCATACAATTTGTATTTTTTAGAATTATAATAGATAGATTTTCAAAAGGTATTACTACCTTTTGTAAAACTAACACAAGAAACCACACTTTTAAGGAACAAATCTTAGTATTTAACAAGACTACACTCTTTAAGCATTGCCATATCCCATTTGTGTGTCCACTTAGTATTCCAAAGGTTATGGTGGATGGAGTGCTTAAACGTGTGTTTTTATGAAAATTGAAGGGTTTTTTTTTTGTGAAGCTATTGTTTAAATCGCAGTTTTGTGATGCATTTATGCAACTAGGAGTGTAGTTCTCTGAAATTATTTCTTAAAAGTGTGTGTGTGTGCATGCACCCATATTTATAACTTTGACATTGACAAAGGCAGCATGAGTTCGTGACATGTACTAGAATATGTTCTCGGCCATAGAATCACTTTTAAGTGTTGATTGACTGCATAGATCTAATGGATGTAATAGAAATGTTATCACCTTCTGAATTAAGTTAAAAGTCTATGTAACTAGCTGTTTTGGGCATCAGATGTTTCTTGTTGGCTGTTTGATGTTTTTAAGCTGTTTTCTTTACCCTGTTGACTTATTTGATTCTGTAAATTGGTGAGGTGATTAGGTCACATTAGGTATATTTGTGTTAGCAAGTTCAGAAAAATCCAAGTAATCTGTTATGTGGTGTTTATCTCTTGCTTTGTATTTTTTTGAAATGTGAATCAACAAAAGGGAAAGGTAATTTGGTGAACAAGTGTCCAGGGCTGAGGATGGTGGAGTATTTATATCTAACAAAAAGATTGTAACTGCCTTTATAACTAGATGAGTTATGAAGAGATTACTATATATCCTCAAAACAAAGCAGAAACAGTTATTCAGTGGGTCAAACTAATTTTTGCTGACCAGTTGCTTCTAGTTTATAGGACTAGTAGTACGCAGATTGAATAAGAGAGTTCAAATGAGGTGTCAACATAATATTTTAAGCCATATGAACCAGTTTAAAAATATTTCAGTATGACGGTGTGCTAGTTTAACTCTATTTAAAAGAAGTACAAAAAAGACGAAAGGCCTTGATCCTCATATTAAATTAACATTTTGTTGTATATTTGTTACTGCTTAAATTTATGTAGGTCCATTCAGAAATTCTTCAGCAGTTAACATATGGACCAGCAGCTTTGTTCTAGTTTCCTGTGCTGTTTCAATTCGTGTCATGCTTCATTCTTACTGAAAAGGATCATGCTAAACTTCATTTTCTTCTTCCTGTCAGTTTGTTTCTTAGTTCTCACTCTTATCATTTGTTTTCCCAGCAAGCAAATTCTTTGAGCACCAGCAGCCTATTGGAGTCAAATCAAAATCATGCAGCTCTTCATGGCTTAGAGTTTGATTTACCGCCTTATCTGGAAGCAAAATATAACACAGGCTCAACTACAAATCCTAGACCCGCCATATCCATGCAGGAGGTTAGTTAAATATTTGAATTCATTTTTTCTCACTCACATCCTTGACATGCTTATGCTATTTTATGTATCAAAAGTTCCTGTGCATATTACTTGAGCTTTTATAAATTATAAATTATTATTATACAGAAAGAAATAGCATCCTAGTTTAGTGATATACATCATTAGCAGCAATATTTAAAACTGGAAACATAGCAAACTTGTGTTAAATTCATTATGGATTCTGAACCGTCCTGTTTAGTATTGTCCTATATTTCTTTTGCCTTTCCTAAGTATACATTTCATGAAAATATTTTTCAGGCCCTGAAAGCAGGGGTTTTCTCCAACGCTCAGTCTACACAGAGTCTTCCAAGTACTAGCATTCCAACGGGGCCTCCTCTCCCTCAGCAATTAGCACATCACCCTTACTCTCAGCCAACTTTACCAATTACACATTTTCCAAATATGGTTGGCTATCCGACGTATTTGCCACAAAACTATGCTACTTACCTATCTTCAGGCACCTTCCAGCAAGCATACCCGAGTAATGGACCATTCCATCAGTCTGCTGCTGCTTTGCTCGGATCTGGTATGAAGTACTCCACCCCAGAGTATAAGAACAACCTGTCTGCCACAGGCTTACAACAGCAACATCAGCCACAACCGCAACCACAACCACCGTCATCAGTCATCTCTGGTTATGGAGGCTTCGGAAGCTCAAGCAACATACAAGGAAATTTTACCCTTAATCAGAGTACCGGCTCTGCATCAACTCTTGGCTTTGATGAAGCATTGAGCAGACAGTACAAAGACACCAGTCAATACATGGCTCTCCAGCAGGTAATCATCACACACTGGCTCATGTAACCTGGGAAACCTTTTGCTCTCTCCCCAGTCAGCGTCATCTTTTTTTGTGGATGAAGGTTTTTACAGAAATGGTGATTTATTGTTATCTCTTTCAGGGTGACAACTCTGGAATGTGGCTTCATGGTTTGGGTTCAAGAGCGGCCTCTACGCTTCCGCCTAACCACATTTATGGTTACCAGGGACAGAGTCAGCTGGGTGGCTTTCGTCAGGCGCAGCAGCCACAGCCTTCCCAATTTGGAGGCCATGGGTACCCAACTTTCTACCAGTCTCAGGGTGGCCTGACACAGGAGCACCCCCAGAACCTTGCTGAGGGCAGCCTGAATGGCTTCCAGGTCGCACCGTCTCAGCCATCTCATCCGAGCTGGCAGCATCAGCACACTTACTGAGCCCTGTACTCCCTTTGTTATGGTGGCTCTTTCGCCGTCACAAGCCAAAGTTTCTCGTGCTTGTGCCCTCACTCGATGCAGAGTAAGCTGCTCGGTTTAGCTGAGCTTGTACCTTGAGCGCTGAGGCATACAACAGTTAGAGCTTTTTAACGTGTTGCGTGTGTCGCCAGACACATGCATTGTGATTTCTTTTCGATAGTGAGTTATGTGTGCGGAGGTGCAGTCCTGTATAACTGAGACATGATAACCTAACAAGCAGTCGTTTCTGATTTCCAAGAGTTGGCTACTCTTAGCTTGAGCAGATGCTGCTCTGATTTTGACTGTTTGCTCTTGCTTGCAATATTTGGTCATGCGGTTGCAACTTTGCTTCAGGATTGAGGAAGAGAAGAGCACATGCTACATTTCATCACTATGGTAATAATAATAATAAATTAATAATATGTGCTACTTGTGTAAAGTCTGTGGGTCCAGATATGCAAGTCCACATTTGTTTGTGGTTCAATTATGCCATTTTCATTGAAAACTCAGATAATGGTAATAAAAACTGAGGATCTGATATCGATCCCCAACATGGTGAGTTTCATCGTCACCGTGATCTATGTGCTTATGCTGGAAAAAATTACTGATACCGTCATAAACAAACTATAAACGACTCATGGTCACATCTCTTACATCCTCTGCACTGTCCGGCTGCTGTTCCAGCACTGCGTTGGGCGGCTGCTCTCCGGCGGTCTCGGCGATCACTAACCAGAGTTCGCCGCCCGGCTCTCCGCGGAAGGCCCAGACCTGAACTTCATCTCCCACCAGAAGCCCACTCGCGCGCAAGAAGCTGCTCGCCCTTTGATAACGGTCTACGACGCGCACCCTAAGCCCGTCGTGCTCGTTCCCCTTCTTCATCGGCTTCTTCTCGCCGCCTCCACCGTCCGTGTGCTCGTGCTGCGCGTTCGCCGGCTTCCTCTTGCCGGCTTGTTCCGTCAGGTTGGCGGCTCGGCGGTCCTCGGCCGAGAGCAGGGGGCGGAGGCGCTCGTCGACGTCGCCCCTCCCGATGCTGAACTGCTGAAGCGGCACTGGTTCGTGCTCATGGCGGACGCGTTGACGCGCATCCTCGCGATAAAGTGGAGCTGCAGGTCCCCGCGCAGGCCCAACGACGGCAAGAGGCTGGTGCGTCAGTGGCAATCGTCGGGGCCTTGTCTACATGACATCAAAGTTAAAGTTTTTTCACTCTCTCTCTATCACATCAATTTTTGAACATATACATGGAGTATTAAATATAGATAAAAAAAGTAACTAATTGTACAGTTTGGTTATAAATCACGAGACAAATCTTTTAAGCCTAGTTAACCTATGATCAAACAAAATTTATTAAATACAAATAAAACGTACTACAATGTCCAGATTATAAAAATTTACGATCTAAACATGGCCCGGGTTCGGATTTGGGAGATCGTAATCGGATTACGTTCGTTGACTGGGCCCACTTATTTATACTTGGCCTTGAGGTAGGTAGTAGGGTGCTGGCGTACGTTCGGACGTTCCTGAGCGTGTTCGGCCGGCCTTTTATCTGTCAGGCCCGTTGCCGTGCCAGTTAAATTCGGCCCGTGTAAGCTGCTCGGATCTTTCGCCATCACATGCCAAGTTTCGTTTCGCGTGCTCCTAAGCTCATTCGATGCACAGTAAGCTGCTCGGATCTTAGCTGGGCCACGTTTAGTTCCTCCTAAATCCAGAATTTGACACTATACAAAAAGAAGATTCCCCGTCACATCAAATTTATGGTACATGCATGGAGTACTAAATGTTGACAAAATTAAAAATTAATTACATAGTTTGGTTGTACTTTGCGAGACGAACATTTTAAACCTAATTAGTCAAAAATTAAACAATTAATACCAAATAAAAACAAAACGATACTGTAGCTATAGTACCACCGGAATTTCGGCGGCGCCGATTCGGTGGCCGAACTAAACGAGCCCCTGAGCTTGTACCTTGAGCGCTGAAATTCTGACAGGGTCCTAGCCTCCCAGGCTACAACAGTTTAGAGAACGTTTTAACATGTTACGTGTAATAATTGCCAGACTGATGCATTGTGGTTTCCTTTTGACAACTGAGACATGATTCAACCTAACAAGGAGTCGCTTCTTGATTTAAAATAGTTTACCTTGAAGAAAAACTCCCTATTTGACACTTAGTATTGTTGAAGATAACAATATCTAGGTACGTTGTATAGGCCAGGGTGTTGCCATGGTCTCAGGTTGTTGAGCCGTGCGCATGCATGTAACAAATATATGGAGGTAGATACATCTAGCATGTGAGTTTGTTGTAACAACACCCGGTGTATGCGGCCACGCAGGGAGCTGTTCCCTGCCTATTTAACATGTACCGAGAACCCACGGTAAGGGCATCTCGTTCCCTCATTTTGTTTTACATGGTATCAGCCTAACACATATCCCTGCGGATTAGATCGATCCCGCTTCCTCATGGCACCTTCCTCTCGACGCCACACAGCTTTTCCCTTTCCTTGGCTTCCTTCCACCGCCGTTGGAAAAGCTCACTCGAGGGAACTACACAATGTGGCTCGCTCAGGTCTCGGCCACCCTTCAGGGTGCCCAACTCTAGGGCTACACCAAGCCCACCTCCAAGCCTCCTCCTGAGTTCCTCCCGGAGGACGCTGCCGCTGTTGCGGCCGACAAGCAGACCGCGCCGACGGTCAACCCAGAGTACGAGAAGTGGTTTGCCCAGGACAGTCAGGTCCGCGGCTATCTCTTCTCCTCCCTCTCCAAGGATGTCTTCTCCCAGGTGGCGTCCTCAACCACGGCGGCCGATCTCTGGGCCGCGATCCAAGGCCTCCAGGCCTCCCAGTCCCGGGCGCGCATCATGTCCACGAGGATGGCGCTCTCCACGGCGACCAAGGGCTCCTCCACCGTGGCTGAGTTCTTCACCAAGATGAAGGGCTTGGCTGACGATATGGCGTCGGCCGACAAGAAACTCAACGACGATGAGATCGTCTCCTACATCTTGATGGGTCTTGGCGAGGAATTTGACCCGGTTGTGACCAGCGTGTCCAATCGTGTTGAACCCATCTCGCTCTAGGAACTTCAGGCTCAGCTGGTGAGCCATGAACAACGACGTGAGATCCGTGACGGCGGCTCCCACTCCTCTGCCAACCTCGCCGCCAAGGGCGGCCGTGGTGGCGGCGGCAGGGGTGGTCCTGGTCGTGGCCGCAATGGCGGGCGCGGTGGCAATGGCGAGCGTGGCAAGAACTTCCTCGCTGGTGTTTTCTGTCAAATCTGCGGCAAGGAGGGGCATATGGCGCATCGTTGCTTCAAGCGCTTTGATGCCTCTATCACGGGTCCACCGCAGAAGAGTGCGTCCTCCGCCATGACTTCATACGGGGTGGACACTAATTGGTACCTGGACACTGGTGCCACCGACCACATCACCTGGGAGCTCGAGAAGCTCTCGTTCCACGACAAGTACAACTGTGGCGAGCAGGTGCATGCCGCCAACGGGTCAGGTATGGATATCAGCTATATTGGTCACAGTACTTTGCATACCCCACGTAGTCAGATTCATCTTAATAAGATTCTCCATGTGCCACAAGCCCACAAAAGTCTTATTTATGTAAATCGTTTAGCTTGTGACAATAATGCCTTCTTAGAGTTTCATCCCAATGATTTTTTCGTAAAGGAACAGGGGACCAAGAGAACCCTCATCGCACACGGCAGGTGTGAAGGCGGTCTCTACCCCTCAAACCCTCGCACAATAATCAAGCTCTTGGTGTGTTCAAGCCGTCCCGAGTCCGTGTGGCATGCTAGGCTAGGGCATGCGTCCTCTACCGTCGTCCAACAAGTCATCAATCGTCATAGTCTTTCCTTTTGCAAGTCCAATAAAGATGCTATTTGTGATGCGTGTCAACGTGGGAAGAGTCATCGACTTCCTTACCCACGTTCTACCAACGGTGTTTCAAATTGGTCCTTTGGATTTAATTTTCTCGATGTATGGGGTCCCGCACCATCGCTTGGTCGGGAAGAACAATTATTATGTTTCATTTATTGATGATCACACCAAATTTACTTGGGTTTATCTCTTGCGTCATAAATCTGAGGTTTTTGCTCGCTTTTGTGATTTCCAAAGCCTAGTTGAACGACAATTTGGACGTAAAATCTTGGATGTCCAATCTGATTGGGGTGGGGAATATCAAACCCTAAACTCCTTTTTCCAGCGCATAGGGATAGATCATCACGTCTCTTGCCCACATGCTCACCTCTGAGAATGGCTCTGCCGAGCACAAACATCGGCATATAGTTGAAGTTCGCTCTCATTGCTTGCACACGCCTCTATGCCGCTCAAATTTTGGGATGCAATTTCCTCACTGCCGTATTTCTCATTAATCGTCTCCCATCCAAGGTTATTGGTAATGAGACGCCATATGAGCGCCTTCTTGGCCATAAACCGGACTACTCATTCCTTCAGACGTTGGTGCGCTTTCATTGGCGAACCTTCGCCATACAACACAAAAAACTTCAGTTTAAGCTCCAAGAGGTGTGTGTTCCTCGGTTATAGTGATTCTCATAAGGGATTCAAATGTCTTGATCCCTCTCAAGGTCGTGTCTATATTTCAAGCGTGACATAGTTTTTGATGAGCATGTTTTCCCTTTGCCCATCTCCACCCCAACGCCGGTGCCCAACTTCGTCTTTGAGATTGCCCTCATCGCCACCCTCCCTCTTGCCTCCCTCTTCTACGTTTGGGGATGCAATTTCTTCGATCAAAATAGTCCCGACATCAGTATCTACTAACCCAGATTCGAGTTCTCCTGCTTGTCCTGCACCTGCAGAAAAAAATCCGGTGGAGATTGATGCACAAACGGCGCGACCAGCTGATGATGAACCGGTGCGGATCCATCGTCATTTCATGTGTTTCCGGCGGCGGCGACAAAGACGACAATCGAAGATGCTTGGCCGGCCGGTCTCGCAACCAACGCATCCACTTCGGGATCGGTGCCTCCCGTTTTGGAGCCGGGGCTGTCGTTCGTCCGCATCCCCAACTCCGGATCGTCTGCAACTGAGGCGCGGACTACCTCTCACACCAACTCTGCCGGCTCGGTCGCGGCTCGATCCGTCGCCAGAGGGGACCGTGGATCCGCTTCTTTGCCGACACGAGCGAGATTCGTGGCTCCGGATCTTCTGTGCCTGATGCATCCGCGTCCATGCCTATGCCTGATCCACCGCCGCCACGTCCTACCACAAGATCTCAACACGGCATCCGACAACCCAAGCGGTACACGGATGGCACGATCTGTTGAGGGCATGTCAAGGTATTCTTCGAGGAACCTTCTACGGTTAGTGAAACTCTTCAGGATCCTAAGTGGAAAGGAGCCATGGATGTTGAGTACAAGGCTCTCATGAACAACAAGACTTGGTAGCTTGTTCCACCACCTAACGGCAAGAATGTGATCGACTGCAAATGGGTTTACAAGGTGAAGAGGAAAGCTGATGGCACCATTGACAGGTATAAAGCTCGTCTCGTTGCCAAAGGTTTTCGTCAACGCTATGGAATTGATTACGAGGATACATTTAGCCCAGTTGTCAAGGCGGCAACAATTAACCATATTGTCTATTGTTTGTGTCAAGGGGTTGGGCGCTTGGCAACTAGATGTGCAAAATGCCTTTTGCACGGCATATTGGAAGAAGAGGTCTACATGTGGCAACCTCCCGTTATGCAGATCCAAGGCGACCACGGTTTGTTTGCAAGCTTGAGAAGGCTCTTTATGGTCTTAAACAAGCACCACGTGCTTGGTATGCGCGAGGTCATGTGCAAAGTTGATAGCCTTGGGCTTCATACCTTCAAAGGCGAATCGTCATTATTTTACTACAAAGGGGTGGTCATACTATCTTTGTTCTTGTATATGTGGATGACATTATAGTGGCAAGTTCCTCACAAAAGGCGACGGGTGCATTACTAAAGGACTTGGAACAAGAGTTTGCTCTCAAGGATCTTGGAAACCTACACTACTTCCTTGGCATTGAGGTAAACAAGCTCGGTGATGGTCTCAAGCTTTCCCAAGAGCGGTATCTGGCGGATGTCTTTTAAACGTGCGGTATGCATAAGTGTAAAGCTATTGACACTCCTCTTTCCTCTCTTGAAAAGTTGAGTGTGACCAAGGAGAACCTCTTGAACCGAGGATGCGACGAGGCACGAAGCATAGTTGGGGCATTGCAATATCTTACACTTACCGGACACGATATATCGTTTTCGGTGAACAAGGTGTGTCAATTTCTTCATGCACCGACCTCGAGTTCCTTTGAGTCTTTGTCAAACGAATACTTGGTATATACAAGGAACTCTCAAGCTAGGGTTGAAGATCGGTTCATCCAGGTCTACAATGGTGAGTGCATTTTCTAATGTTGATTGGGCGGGGTGTCCGGATGACGAAAGTCCACAGTGGCTTTGCGCTTTTCCTTGGACCGAATTTAATTTCTGATGCGCTAAGAAGCAAGCGGTATGTCGCGTTCGAAAACCTGAGGCGAGAATATAAGTCACTTGCAAACGCTTCAAACCGAGGTTATGTGGATTCGAAAATTACTTGAGGAGTTGAGAATACCACATCCGCGAGCAGCTAGGCTTTGGTGTGACAACATTGGTGCCACTTACCTTTCTGCCAATCCAGTCTTTCATGCACGTACAAAACATATAGAGATAGACTTCCATTTTGTGAGGGAAAGAGTAGCACAAAAGCTACTTGATATTCGATGGATACATACTGATGACCAGCTAGCTGATGGGTTTACCAAACCGGTGGTTGCGGCCAAGATTAACACATTCAGGTCCAATCTCAACCTAGTGGCTGGTTGAGATTGAGAGGGGATGTTGAAGATAACAATATCTAGGTACGTTGTATAGGCCAGGGTATCGCCATGGTCTCAGGTTGTTGAGCCGTGCGCATGCATGTAACAAATGTATGGAGGTAGATACATCTAGCATGTGAGTTTGTTGTAACAACACCCGGTGTATGCGGCCACGTAGGGAGCTGTTCCTGCCTATTTAACATGTACCGAGAGCCCACGGTAAGGGCATCTCGTTCCCTCATTTTGTTTTACAAGTATAACAGGGCCTTCCTTTTACGGCCCTATTTAAATCACACGTCGCTAGTGGAGTTTGGATTGGAATGCTTGGATTGGAATTGTTTGGCCACTTTTGGTGATCCTGGTGCAGCAGCCCATTTTTTAGGTCACCGCGACTGGAGGCAGCACACGTTGCATGTGCAGCTTCTCCTCCTTTTATTTTCCCTTCGTCGTCTTTTGCCATTCCGTGGCTTTGGCTGCATGCGTCGTCGACATCCATGCGGACAATCGTGTATGTACATCCTACACCCGCACACCGCCAAGAATCGACCACAGCCTGGCTGCCAATGCCTGCAATAATCTCTCGATGTTCCGACTGCGACAGCGAGACGCTTGCCAAGACGCAAAGCATCGCGTACGGTATCGAAGCAGCTCCTGCCTACCTATGGCGTGCAGTAATGCAGTATGCTGTGATCTCTGTGAGTTTAACGTCCTGTTTGGGTGTCTTGTTTTGAGGAACTTTAGTGTCAAGGAACTTTACTTTTATAGAAAAAGAAAAAAAATCTAGAGTAGAGTTTCTAAAACTTCAAAAGAACCAGTACCATGGTTTTTTTAGGGAAATAGTACCATGGTTTTGTATAAACACTGTTACATCCAAATACCAACCACGATGTTTTTCCAAGACAATAATAAAATTGTTTTGCATCAAAGAGCGCCTTATTTGCATTGGTGGATCAGTGCCTAACTTTAATTTCCTTGGTTTAATTAAAACCGAAACCGGCGCCCACCTCCATTATTATGTATGTATACTCCGTATATGTTATAATCTGTAGTGCCCGTCTTGAACCGTCACCTATAAAAGACCAAAACTGAAGAAACCAACGTGATGACGCGAAGTCCTCCGTCGTCGCCAAATTTAACCATAATAAAACGGAGAAAAGATCCGAGAATAAGTTTTAGATCAGTCTTCCTTATTCTTTGGTGGTAGAAAGAAGAAGGAAGACATCAGAAAGAAAAAGTTTCTCAACTCCGCCTACATAAATATTGGCCCTCGTTTGTTGGGCATCTGTCCTCAGGCCTTTTATCGAGTGTTTGCCTGTGCGGTTATCCATACTGCAAAGTGTCGTACATGTTTTGTTTTGAGATCTGGAGCTATTCACAGCGCGGATACAATTTAGATGAAAATCAGTTTCTGAATATTTATGTAATTTAGAGTACTTGTAACGTGTTCATGTATGTAGCTATTATCTAATATAAATCTTCTCTCGTCGAAAAAAAAAGTGATGACGCGAACAATATATGTCTCCCTCAATTTGACCTGCAGAACGAAGTGATCCGTCACGTACTATACACTCCCTCCCAACTCCTCGTAGTCTGTACTTAGAGTACCTTTGGGTTGCCACCGACTGTGTGGCGCAAATAAGCGACAACATGTGCAGTCCCCCGGTGTTCCTTGCTTGCGAATCAACTCCAATTAGTTGGCCAGTCACAGGCTGCTTATTACTGGAGTATATAAGACTACTAGTTATATATATATATATATATATATATATATATATATATATATATATATATATATATGAGAGAGAGAGAACAAAGTCTTGAAAAAAAAGTTGTAATCCCACTATTGTGCAAGTAAATTCCCAATGACCATATGTACGACAACTATAGACGCTAGTAACATCTCACATGTTGCCATTGGTTGCGAGGACAAATGAGGATGAGATGAGGTTATCCCCCTTTTACCTAATGTTATTTGGTTGCAGAGGAAGTGCAATGGTGTTGATTCTCAAATATTCTACGAAGATTCGTGGCAAGTCCGTCTCTCCAAAGTGAGAGAACAAACTTGTCCCCAAATGACACCATGCCGTCCATCTTTGGATGACCACGTGGGGTGACGCTGGAGGGCTACACTGTCAAATTGAACCTGGGGCCAGGGAGGTAGCACCCGAGCTCAAAGCCTCGTCTGAAACTCGAGCCACCAGATCTAGGGCGGGGGTGGCGCCAAAGCTCAGAGTGGCGGCCAAGTCTCTAGTCGATGGTGCCGATGGGGTGGTGCGGGCTGGCGGCAAGGTGGTGGCGCTTAAAGCGGAAGCATATGGGCGTCATAGAGAAAAAAAGAGGAGATGTGTTCATGAGGCTACTCGCTGGGGTCCATTTATGATAGGTGGGACCATGACAACCGCAGATAATTGTGTTAATATCTCTATCCATCCCATTTGATTCAATCACCTCAACCAAACGAACAAATATGAATGGCTTCATTCTCTTCAACCAAACATCAGCTGTGACAGTTTGATCCAAAAATAAGGATGGCAACTTTTTAGTTTTATCTTGTCTCCGGATTAAACACGCACTTAGAGTTGTTGATGGAATGTACAAATTGAAAGAGATACTCTATAGTATCATCGACGCTATCATTTCGTTTTATTTTTCGAGGGATCCAAATGTGCACTATTTGGAAAGAGTGTACCAGTAAAAGGACATGAACATCCACTCAACTAGGTTCTACTGCTCAAACTTGACTATAATAACTTTTTAAATAATGATATTAGCTCGTAAATATAAAAACGATCTACCATTTTTTAGGGTAGACGCAGTATTTTCATGATAAATCTACTTGGATTTTTTTGTTAATAAATTAGCGTATAAAATAAGTTAAGTACTTGTGAGTACAACGTACTAGTAGAATTCCTATAATTTATTATGGAAAATAGGAGCTAAGACAACCGTGCATATCGACCTGATCATCGGTTACCTGACCAGACCAACCCAATCTAAAAATGATGGGTTAAGTTCGAATCTTGATTTTCGACCAAAATTGAAAAATCTGAAAAAAAAACTCGAGACATAGCACGACCTGGCTAAGATTTTAATGAGATATATTTTTCCGTAGTGTTTGGTCAGGTTACAAACCGTTTGGTAGGGATTTAAATTCTGGTAGAAACATCTCGGATCCAAATTCGTTTTGGGTGATGAATCAGAATCACTTTATGAGATCGTTTGGTTTATAGACTGGATTCTGATCATAGGAATATGTATATATTCTTTATTTAAAATTATATAAACAAAAATATGTTTTTAAAAATTCTGGACCTTTTGTGGTTAAAGAACAACTCAAATACAACACATTTTTAACTCACTGCTCTAAAAAAGATTTGCCCTGTTCGCTTGAACTTATTAGCCTAGCTTATCAGCTATGGTACATTGTTTTTCTCTCGTAACAAATCAGTAAATAGTACTTTCCAGCCTGACTTTTCAGCGAAACAAACGTAGACTTAAAAAAAGGTTCGATCTAGCAGCGTAAAAATGAGAAACATTCCAGAACGATTCTGCTTGAAACATTTGTGCTGTCCGGCTGTTTGGCAGCGATTCTCCCAAGAGAATTGGAACCATTTCATCCTTCAAAACGACCCCTGCTATATATTAAGCATAGTGGTCGGTAATAAATGTAACGAAGGTACGGTACTAAACATATTTCAATATTCTGAAGAGCATCTAAAAGTTGACTTCACTTGATTTTTTTTGTCTCTATAAACAAAGCGTCGGTGATTTCGCTGGAGTTCAGTGCCCCTCATGCTGTATTGTTAATCTACTAGCTAGTGGCGTGCGCTTATATAACAAAATATATTGTTTTAATAAGGTTAGTCTATTTTGCGGACAGCGTGCGTCTGATTTGTCCACCTTATCGCTCAACAATGACCATCAGAATTAGCAAATAAATCTATCTTCTTTTCTCTACTAAATAAGAAAAATCTAGTGTATCGATCACTCGATGCTTTCCTTTGTCTTTTTGGCCTCGTTCAGTTCACACCGCGACGGGCCATCAGATGCGACCTGGCGCTTTTGGCGTGCACGCGAGGGGTCCGCGGAGCAGAATCCCGCGCCGAGCAGCAACGCGTCGCTCTGCTCACAACGCTATCCTACCCGTACCCGCCGCCCGCTGCGGCCCCCTCCTGTACGTATACAAGACAAGAAGAGCCTACTGCGAGAGGGCTCGCCCTCCATGGCCGTGGGCCCCGGAAGCGAGTAGGCCCACCGTCAGATGGGGAGCCTGGAGTTGTGTACGCCGGCCAGGTGCAGCTGCTACCCATGCCAATGCGTCACGTTAGCAGCAGGCAGCACGACAAGGAGATTCCACGAAGTGTTCATACAAGTTATCTACGTGTCGCTCTCGCTCCTCGTCAATTTTGTACTCCAGCAAGGATAGTTCACTCAAAAAAGAAAAAAAAACATAACTACAAGGAATGGACCGTATTGGGTACAGGAGATTTGCCGTTTTTAAGTGGTAACTTGGCTCATTAAAAACCAGTATCGGATTGTCGGGTTCATAAACCCGGGTATCTCGTGGACCGGATTCCTAACAAAGACTCGGTTCAGGCAGACAACGCGTAACTTATGGACCGGTCCAAGTACCTAAACGACAGGCCAGATGGGTGATCCAATCACCGGCCGAGGAGGAACGGTGCCCGCTTCCGACTCTAGCCCGCCTCTTCGACCGGAGCGCTCGCTTCGGTCTCCAACCCGCCTCCGGACGGCCTCTCCGACCGGAAAGCTTGGCCAAACACCGCTTCCGACTTCGACCCGCGTCTCTGGTCGGGGATGCGTCAAACCCCTACTCACTGCTCTTCTCCAACTGGTGCAATCAGAGCCGACTGGGACCAACCAACCGGGGACGCCCGCTCGGTAAGGACCAGGAAACAGACGGAGAAAGTAAGGCAGGGCGCACAAGTCAAACCGCAATACCGAGGACCGTACCTTATACACCTGCATGACCGTACTCTGCGACCTCCCTGGCACGACAGAACCCAAGCAGTGTTGTAGGCGCCGACATTTTTCCCTACAGTATTGTGGGTGCCATTAACTCCCATACGGTAAGGCTCTCCCACATGCCTCTGGGCATCAACAGTGTTGTGGGCGCCGGCATTTACCATACCAGACAAACATAGTAAAACCCCTTGCATGTCCCCGGGTATCAACAGTGTGGTAGGCGCCGACGTCTGCCATACCCGAAGAAGGCAACACAACCTCCCACGTGCATCTGACATTGAACAGTATTATAGGCACCTACCATCATCTCGTACCCGCCGACGTGGGTAACAAGACTTAGTAGCATATGCACTCTCACCTTCTCACCTGTAAGGCCATCCCCTTCATCTATAAAAGAGGATGCGCTCTCTCCAACACAACTCAGTTAGAGCAGATTCATCAGATCGATCAGTTCACTAGCACACGACAACAGAACCACCGGGTTCAAATCTCAGGCACACGCTTGAACACTTAGCATATAGCGGAGCTCTTGGTCTCTCAGACCAGAGTTCGACCGGACCTCTTGTACCCCCCATCTTTCTCTTTCTCGTTTGTAACCCCACTGCAAACTTCGAGCACCTGGGCTCAGGAATAAAGTCACTGACCGACTCAAACTGGACGTAGGGCACGTTGCCTGAACCAGTATAAACCCTGTGTCATCGAGTGCTAGGCCACCTCCGATCACAACGTACGGTAAAATTACAAATATTTACGTGTTGGTCACTTTCTACACCGACAGTTGGCGCTATCCGTGGGGAGGACGCTGTACGTTCAACACTTTTTGGTCATCGGATGGCCCATTTTTCTGCCACCTTTGCCATGGTGGGCTCAAGCGATACGACTCGCTTTGGCTCACTGGAGTTTTTCGCACTCCCACTTGTTGGGATGTGGGTTCCACCCGTCTTTGAGCTGACCCAGGCCCTCCTCTTCGGAAGCCTGGACTTCGTCGCCGACCAGTTCGGCGTACTAAACCTCCGCGAGGAGGCACTCGTTCCGGCGCCCGTCGGAGGGGCGCCCTCCATCGGCTCCGGGACGCACGATGACTTCGACGACGAGGCATCTGCGCTTCATTCCGAGCAAACTCTCTGCTCAAACCCCGCTGTGAGTAACGTACATACTGTTATTTACTCGCTATTTACTATCCTTCGCTGATTATCCAAAGGGACCCTGTTGTCCCCGCCGCGACCGCCATACGACCGGTTCCCCTACGGCCTCACGTCCCCCATGGACGCGTACGCTCGGGGGCTTCAAAGGATGCCGATGCCACCCCCTCTCATGTCTGAATTCATGGGGATGGTGAGCTATGCTCCCATATGTTTCCTCAACCTCATGGATGACGATGTTGAGAGTGACGGCTCCAGCATCGGTGACGTGGCGCCTAGCCACCATCCGTCCCGAGAGTGCGCCATGGCGGACGCTCCGGGACAGCCACCGGTGGAAGCGGACACCCCTCCGAACCCTCGTGCGGAGACCCCAGCGCTTACACGGGAGCACGGCGAGGAGCTAGGACAATGGTGGCTGAACTAGCCGCCGCCTGCACCAGCGCGCTCGGCGCACCACACTGCACCCCGTGTGCATAAAATGGCGAGCGGCGCTCGGGGTCGCGCTCGTCGGGTCCAGCGCAACACCATGGACGGGGGGAACGATCCCCCATAGTTTGCTCGGGCTGACCAGAACATCGCTGTTGTGGCGATACTTCTGCGCAGCCTTCCCAAGCCAAACGACCCTCAGGAACACGTGATCCACCGGAACCTCTGGGCACTGGTGGAAACCGCCGTCGTTCAATAGGCGGAGGCTCTGCATCGTGACACCGACTCGTGGCCCCTTTCCCCAATAGGAGAGTGGGGATGCACCAGATGAATCGCTCCACCCGCTCACCGCTACAACCACTGAGCGCGGCACAGGAGGCCGCATCTGCGCCTTGGCTTGACTTGGCGCCCGCTCCGAACCGACCGCCTGTGCGTGAGCGGCTCGGGCCAAACCAAGACACTCGCTTCAACGGAGGCCGAGGCAAAGGCAAGGCCAAACGCGAGGATTAGGACGAGGGCCCCTCCATGCAAAGGGGCAAAAAGAACAGAAAAGATCGCCGTCGACCGGCCAACTCTGTGTTGGTCTCCACGGCTGATCACAAGGACAAGCAACCCTAGTAGGGCCTTCCGGACCACTTCAACGAGCTCATGGAGAGCCCATGCACCAACCACGCCTACCCTGTCAAACACCTCTACAAGGACTGCGAGCTCCTCAAGCGCCTTCTACGACGGGCCGGCGGGCCGAAGGAAGGAAAAGGCGAAGAAGCAGTAGCCAAGAAAGGGGGTGTAGATGGCAAGGATCCAGACGACTAAAGGTCGAGGTGCTCCGACCGAGCGCCTACCGACTAAAGGATGACAACGACAACGTTCTCACCAACACTTGGCACAGCGAATAGTTACGTCATTTCTTCCTCTAAAATTCAGTCTTATCATTTTTACTTAAACGTCCGCTCCTGTAAAGCGCCCCGACCCGAACACTTTTGGCCCGGGTCGCTCGGGGGCCCCACGGGGATGCAATGTCACCCCTCTTTTTGCTTTCACATGATAAGTACATCTTTCCCCCAACGAAAGGGCAGTCCATTCCTTCAATTTCCTTACGTAAGTTTGCTTAAAATATTCCGACCAATCGCGCTCCGCCTCTACCTACGGTTACGAGCGACTTAGCCTCGCAGGCCACGCTCGGGCTCTTAAAGTTGCAGCCTACAGTGCGAACGGGCAGGTGCGAAAAAGAAAAGAATAAAAACAAAGGTATGCTAAGGTAAAAATAAGGAACGGATGAAACAAGCTTCCCTAAGCGGAGTAGTTCCATCACAAAAACAAAGTTACTGTATTCATATACACACAAAAATGCTTTACACAGGGAGCTCCCCCACAACATTATCTTCTAACAAATTGCTAAAGTATTTCTACTACTTCTACTATGGCTCTGTGGCGGCATCGACCACCGGCTCGACCGGTGAGGGAAGGGGCTGCTCATCCACCGCCTGGGCGACATTTGGCTCAGTTGAAGGCGGGGCGATGTCCACTTCCAACCCTGGCTCTGCACCATCCACAGGCTGGGCGATGTCCTCCTGACGCACGCTTTCGGCCATGTCCGCACGACAAACATCCATTACCCACTGCGCAGAGACTTGCTCGGCCAACAACCTTACGTGTGGTAGCAAGCTCTCCCCGAGC
This sequence comes from Miscanthus lutarioriparius, assembly GCA_904845875.1. Taxonomy (NCBI): domain Eukaryota; kingdom Viridiplantae; phylum Streptophyta; class Magnoliopsida; order Poales; family Poaceae; genus Miscanthus; species Miscanthus lutarioriparius. Next base: position 4,984,496 of record CAJGYO010000016.1, on the reverse strand, counting down.
GATTGGATGTCCTCCGTGCTCAAGCCGTCAGCATACCCGCTGCAGATGGTGGCAAAATCTAGGTTCGGGTGGTAGTCGCCACCGAAGTTAACACCCCCAACGCTCCATAGAACAGCCCGTGGGTGATGAGGGTCCAAACCTCATTCAGAACCTCCGCCAGACGGATGGTGGGCGCGCTGGTGCTTGGCGCCGACCGGAAGACCTCTGAGACGACAAGCTGAGCAACATTGCGGATCTGGTCAAGTTTCCCTTCGAGAGCACGCTGCTCTTCAAGGGACTTGGCCAGTGCCTCCTGAAAGGACCTAGGATGCCGCCTAGAGGGGGGTGAATAGGCGTTTCTAAAAATTAACACCTTTAAATGCGGAAACAATTTCAAAGGGGAGTTTCCAAAATGGAAACTCCAAATTAAGAGTACTACCACCCCTCACAAGTTAGCCACAGAGTAAACAAGGTATAAAGAATATATCTAGAAGCTACAACTCTACAACACAAAGTTAGAATAGAGAATAAATATTTTCAGCACAGACAGTAAATACCGGACGTGTTCGGTATGTATATCGGACGTGTCTGGTCTACACGATTTCTGCAGAGCAGCCCTAAACTTGCTCCTTTCGATTTCTATCTTCAGGCCAAACTACAGGTACCTATTAGAGATGACAATATACACATAGAACCTGCACAAGGGCTAGAGCAACACAAATATCGAAATGAAATGCGAATTGAGACACGATATTTGTTTTACCAAAGTTCGGACTCGTTCGAGTCCTACTCTCCGTTGAGGGGGCTGCGGGCGACCCAGCGAAGGTCAGCCTTAGAGGGTACCACGAAGGTCACTCTAGCCAGAGTCTTTTCCAACTCCTTTTCCTCCTTCCACTTGTTGATTCTGAGGTGGCGGAATCAACCGTTACAAACTTTCCGAGGCACGCCATAATCTCTCGGGTGCTCTCCGGTGATGCCTAGCCGTCTAGGACCGAAGAGTCTAAGAGTAACAAATGCAAATCATGAGATTGACAATATTCACAAGTGCGCAAGTGGTTGGATTGCTCTCTTTTTGAATTTCACTCAACCCATAATTTGATTTGGCAAATTTGATCAATTACTCACTAAGAGGGGGTTGGGAGAGTTGGCAAGGCTCAAAAACGTGTGTGTGTATCAGCAGAATCAGCAGCCTCCAAAGATGGAGGCTTGGGGGTATTTATAGCCCCCTTGAAAAACTAGCTGTTTTATAGCCGTTGCCATACCGGACACGTCCGGTATGACTTACACTGCCCCAACGGTAACTAAGTTGCAGTGACAATGTGAGGCGTCGAAACTCCCGATGAAAGCCGAAACTCTCGACCCTCAGCTTATTTGAAAACTAAGTAACTGAGTTGAAGTTTGTGAGGTGCCGGAACTCCCGACGCATGCTGGAACTTCCGACCGTCGGAACTCCCAACTCACGTCGAAACTCCCGACCCTCAAGGCATTTGAAAACTAGCCGTTGGCCTCTGGTCATCCATACCGGACACGTCTGGTATGAATACCAGACACGTCCGGTATGACCAGGACAGTGAGTCTTCTCTAATTTAGTTTAAGCGCGAGACTTTGGAACTCCCGATTGTCGGAACTTCTGACACATGTCAGAGCTCCCGACGAACCAACCCGAGAATAACACTTTTATCATTGTTGGGCAAATATCGGACACGTCCGGTATCAATACCGGACATATTGCCAGACCAGCAAGAAACAGATTAGCTCTTTTGTCGCTCAAACACTCAGAACTCACTTGGGTTGGCTTGAGCACTTATGAAACATTATCTATCAACATGATGCATCCCTCTTAATAGTACGACATTCCTATTAACTCAAATTTAAAGTGTATAACAAATTTAAACCTTTTGAGTTGATCTTTTTCAACCGAAGCCGTGTATTTCAATCTTCATCAAGTGAGGGTGTCAACATGTCAACTTTGATCTTTTTCACTTGAGCATAGCCATGTTGAGCACGTGACTTGATTTCATTCATCAAATTTGCATAATCCCAAATGTATCAAGTCACTTCCATTAAACACTTCAATAGTGATTTGATCCTCCACAATAACATGACCATCATAGCTTGATTAGTACCTCAACTAAATGCAAGTACTTCCTTATTCTCCCTAGCTAGGTTCTTCGGCTGCCAAGCCATCGCTTGCCCTTCACCCTTGCTTAGTACCTCGAAGCCTTTCCTTGCTATCTTCACCATCTCAAGCCATGAAGTCACATCTTGTGTTGAATCATCCATTCATGTATTGTTATCTTTTTTTATTTCAATTTAGCAAGCTTCAAATATGAGACCATTCCATATGCAATCCCTCATGTCTCATTAATTAATTCTTACGAACTTGCTTTCACATAGTACATGGAAATCCCACAATAAATAAGCCTTTGCATGAATTCTATTTGCATTGTTGTCTTATGCTTGAGCTAGATTGTTTATACAACAACACATCATTTTGGCTTTCATTAAGTACCTGTGAGATAACCTATTACCTGTCCACACTTAGCAAACGGGTTAGACCTTTAATCACGTTGTCATTCAATCATCCAAAACCCACTAAAGGGCTAGATGCACTTTCAATCTTCCCCTTTTTGGTGATTGATGACAACTTGATTAAAGCTTACAAAAGAATATAAACATTTAAGCTTTTGGGTTCAATGATTTATGAGAGGCTCCCCCTTAATATGTGCTTATGATTAGTATTCACAAAATGATCTCAAATGTCAATTGCACGTACTAAAACATATAGGAGACTCCCCCTAAATCATTGCATCTATGGGGTGCATGTGTGTGTGACAAAGTAAAACCGTGATGCATATGTCAAGATATATCACACAAGAACAAATATAAAGGCATCACATCAAATATTTTCATTCTAGTATGCATAATCCTTATGAAAATAAATACAACACATGTATGTCACACATAGCACTCAATACACATATTCTTAAGTCCACAAGCCACTAATATATAAATAAAAATCATGTCTCAAGAGATACATAGATAAAGCATAAGTGAGTCTCAACTCTCACATGATACAATCTATCTCAAACCCAAGATACATCAATGAAGCTCATAAACAAAAACTACAGCCTACAATACATATCTTCAGGTACAAAGATAAGCAAATGAAATAAATATCCTGAAGCTTTAATCAATCTCTCTCCCCCTTTGTCATCTATCACCACAAAGGTCCAACAATGACATACTAAGGACAAAGGGACTGCAAGCTGTCTCTAAAAGCTATGATCACTCATCATCATCTTCATCTCTACCAGCATCCTCATCATCTGAGCGTGTAGCATCGGCTGGACGAGAACCACCCGCACCAGACGGGTCATAGAAACTGCCTATAAGGTCACTCCACCAGTCTAAAGCATACTCGTCTGTAGCACTGGGACGTGGCTGAGAGTGAGTACGCACCTGAGCCTGTAGTGGTAGAGTGTCAGGGTGCACTGGAGCCTGCTGCTGCTATCGCTAAAGGAACTCAGCAAACTCTGCGTCATACCTGCCCTGCTGCTGCTCCTCAGTCTTAGGCTCACTAGCTGCCTCATCTGATAGTGGAGACCTAGAAGGATGAAGCTCAAGTCTAGAAGCAATCTGCTTCAGAGTCCGAGTGTCCTTCCTCCTAGCCTCCCTCTCCTTCTGCTAACAGGTCTGTATGTCCTTGCACATCCCAAAGATAGCACTGAACATCTTGCGAATAGGAGAAGGAGGACTATGGCGACGTAGAGAAGAATGTGAAGGAGCAAGTGGTAGAGGGGAAGCTCGTCCTGCTGCTACACCACCAATAGGTGTGTCTGCCTCTGGTGCTGCTGCTGCTCCTCCTGGTCCTGCTGGAGGTACCCCAACCTCAGGCAAATCTACAATAATCTTTAGGTCCTTATGTACCTTGTCATACTCAAAGGTATGCCCTATGACCTGCTCAATCATGTGCACGATGTAGGGAGCAAAACCACAACCCTTGAGGGGCCTCTCGCCAACGCTCCTGATCTCACACCATATGAAGTCAAAGACACTCAAAGGGTCATGCATCAGATGTCATCCTGTGGAGCAGTTTTCTGGAATAATCTGTAATGTTTCCCTTATCTCCACCCTTGTAGTCAATGGTCTTCCTAAACATTGTCCAGGTATCTGTATGTAGGGTGAAGACCTAAAACCTCCCCTACTGCTCCTCTCTCACCCCCTAGTGGGTACATGTAAGCAAGCTACTCTGGAGGCAACACCTGCTTTGTGTGGATCCTTTCTTTCTGAAGATCATCATTTGAGAAGCCAAGCAGAGCTACAAAAGCATCATAATCAACACTGTACCACTATCCCTCAAGCATCCAGTGCATACGCCTCTCATCCTCCTCAACATATAGGGTGGCGTAGAACTGAGCTACCACCTCTGTGTTCTAGTCATGCTGGAACTCCATGATCTCATATACCCCTGTATGCTCACAGATAGCAATAGCGTGATCAATGGAGGCCTTCTGTAGATCTCTGATGTACTGCTAGTCAATCCATTGAGACCTATCAATCACTGGGTTCCTGGTGAGGATCACACTGGAGTAGAAGTCCATGTGAAAGGTTGTCTAGAAGCGGTGATCATACCGAACCTTAGGTAAGCCTCTCGGATCAACTCTTCTCTCATCTCTAGCTTTCCTGGTCATGCCCTTTCCCCTGTAGTCAACTCTGAAAACATAAGAGGGCACATTAGGTAGACATGTCTCAAGAAGACCATAATGCATACCCTGACCAGGCTGATGCTGAAATGGAGGTACTGGCTCCTCCTCCTCAATCTCTTGCTCCTCATCTGAGTTGTCATCATCTGATCCTCTGTCAGTGCTCTTTCTCTTTTTATCTTCTCTGGGCTCCACTCTGAACTCATCAGAATCAGTGTCAGAAGAAGAGCTCCCTGACCCCTCTGCATACTGAGGTGCTTCACTAGAGGCAGCTCTGGTGGACCTCCTGCTGGTCAGCTCAAATCCAGGATGCATTTCCTGTCTTGCCTTCTTGTATTTCTCTAGTGCTGGATCATGCCTATGCTTGGACCTAGGCTCCTGTCGTCCACTCATGGCTGTTGTCCTGTATCCAAAGAGATTTCCAAAGAATTTTAGATATATGCCCGCAGCTTAATTTTGAATTGCAATTAGACATAGATTCTTTTATCCAAGGTTTTACAATCACCTCGACATACCACTGTCACTAGGTTTGCAAAACGTAGATACAAAAGAAACTAAGCCTAATATACAACTATTGAATTGGATTCAATCAAAGGAAAGCAGTGGCCTGCTCTGCTGGCTTATACCGGACGCGTCCGGTAGGCATACTGAACACGTCCGGTATGCACGCCCAGCAATCCTAACCAGGGTCCCTGGATTCAAACCATCACGGATCAATTCGAAACTTTGGGCATTGCTTCTATATCACCAATGCAACATATTGACCAAAGGAATTTCAAGACCATGCGTTAACCACGTAGATCGGACGAGGTCCGGGATTAGGGTACCTTGAGATAAGGGACGAGAAAGCGATGTGAAATCCAAATCCCCGGGCTTTCAACCTTGATGCAAGCCTTCTCCAATGCAATCTCCCTCTCTCCCTTTTCTTGGTGAAATCCTCGGTCGCCCTAGGAGAGGAGGAGGGCATCGGCTGGGTTGGTTGGATTGAGACAAAACTAACTTGGCCAAAGGGGTACATTCTGTCTTATAGCCCCGCTCATACAGGACACATCCAGTAGCATACCGGACATGTCCGGTATACGCGGGCTGGCCTAAATAATTCAAAAATGTGTTTTGTCTCTTCCAATCCCCTTCTTTGTTATTTCTCAGTCCAAAAAGGTATATAATCTTGATCCAAACTGAGTATCATCACTTTTCTTATCCAATGCCATGAGTGTCACATCTCTTTTCCAAATATTTGACATAAACAAGATTTCGCTAGCTTGAGAGACATATAGTGAGACATAGTAGACTGTGGACTTAAGAAAGCCATGTCATGTTTGATTAGCCAATCAAACAATCAAGGAGAGCTATAATCATCACATGACAAGGCTAGGTCACAAAGACCAAGATTCAAATAGTTTTTCAAATTCACACCACCTACACATGCTAGTTATGGGTTTTGAAAAACATCTCTCCTATGTCACACAAATGCACATTCTAACATATAAAGGGCCTTAGATGCACTTACAATGCATGTATGTAAACACATACCTCTGCCTTGAGCCCATAAGAATTCCACTAAGAAGATATATAACATGATAGTCTTTATGTTGACCTTAATTGTCAAATAATCATGCTAGATACGAGATTAACTTTTCATCCAAAGGACTACAAAGAATGCTAGACAAATTCGTTAGTCCACAAAGTACAAAATGGAAACTGAACTCCCCCTAAATAAGTGCTTTAAGTAATTTGAATGACTTTCAACTAGCACTTTATTCTATTTAAGAATATGGGAGTCAATTTTCTATTTTGAACCATAACAAAATAAATTGCCATATTTAAAATTGAGTTCAAAAGATGCTCACAATCCACTTAGATTTGATATATCACAAGCTTCTGAGAATATTGAGGGTATATGAAATCACATGGATCAAAACTCAATTGCATCCAAATTGGTGTTCTAGTTCTTGCCATACCGGACACGTCCGGTAATATACCGGATATGTTCGGAATACACAGAACAGAAATACTTTCTTTTTGTCCCTGCCCATACCGGACACGTCCGATAGTAATACCGGACACGTCCGATAGGTGTAGGACAGAAATAAATAACCCGCTGCTTGTGATTCTTCATTTTAGCTCTATTATTTATTGTATACCTGCATCTCAACAAATGAATTTCTCTACTAGAGAGCTATTAAAAGCATCATATGGCAAACATGATAATTATTAAGTAGAACTAATTAGCCACTTTCATTTTTTTTACAAATATGCTTAATTGTGAATCATTGAACATAAAACGAACAAAGTGGCTATCTTATTAGGTTTAGGTACTTGTTACCAATGGTGAGGATGAAATAGATGATATATTCATTAAATTATCTTCGGGTCAACCATACAAGAGATTATGATAAGAATTGGTTGATAGATTGAGTGAATATTATTAATTTGCTTGCTCAACCACCCTAAAGCCCTTATCTCATCACCAAGTACCTACATCATTAACCTAAGCATACTTTGGTACCCAAATCTTGTTGGGTCCTTTTGGGTTAGTCAACAAGTGCTTAGTCACCCAAATGGCTTTAGCACTAGTTTGTGGTGAACACATCACCTTGCTAGTGTTAACTCCATTTGAGGTCTTCCTAAGCATATCATTATAAACAAATGTGTTTAGCTTAGGAGTGTTACCATTTGGGCATTCATAGCTTAAATGCCCCTTTTTCTTACAAGCATAGCATATCTGGCCTTTCTTTGCTCTATGCTTGTTTTGCTTGTATGGACATCTATCAACCTTGTGGCCCATCTTATTGCATCCATATTATCTTCTTGTTGCAACTTGGGCTTCCTTTCTTGCCTTTTGGTACATTGGGCATTTCTTGATAGGTTGCCCCAATCTCTTGCTCATGAGACAAGCGCTTTGTCCATCACTTTTCTTTTGGTTGGTCAACTTGTTTGAGGCCTTTTGTTCGGCCACTTCACACTTGCCGGCCCAACTCTTATGTGGACACATAGCCCACTCATGTCCATACAACCCACAACCATAGCACATCCTTTTTCTATGTTTTTTGCTCTTGGTTGTGTTGGCCTTGCTAGAAATATGATTCTTTTGTTGGGCTTTGGAGGAAGCAAGGTTTGAACCCTTCTCAATCTTCTTCACCATGTTATCATGGTTATCTTGAGAAGGTTGTGCTTTCTCCTTACCCTTCAACCGAATCACATCTTTCTTTAATCTTTTCACTTCTTCTTTGAGCTCTATGTTTTCTATGAGATTTAGCTCAATCGAAGATTGGCTTACTTGAGGAGCACTCTCATTAGTACAAGAAATATTTAATTGAGATGGTGTACTAGTGAGTGAATGTGCGAGAGGTTGAGAAAATTTTACCGATGTGATCATAACCTCATGAGCTACCTCAAGCATGATGCTTGATTCTACTACTTCTTCATGAGAGCACTTTAGATGAACATAGTTTGCTTGTAGCACATTATACTTGCTTGATAGTTCATCTAGACTTGCCTTGAGCTCAAAGTTTTCCTTCTCTAGTTGTGAAACACTAGAAGAGGAGTTAGTAACTACAGCATGCTCAATTGACAATTTTTCATACCTTTCACTTAGAGCCTTTAGTTCTTTCATCTTGGAGATGAGAAACAATTCTTACTTTTGAAGTGATTGCTCTTGCTTCTCAATCTCTTCTTCAAGCTCATCATTCTTTTCAACTATTTTCATGATGATGAACTTGTCTTTGCGATTGAGATGATCAAGGTTGTAGTTGTCTTCAACTTCAACATCACTCTCATCTTGATCATCTACTTATGCTTTCTCGTTTCCTTGATCTTTCTTGTTACTCTTCTTCTTGCTTTTCTTGGCCATGAGACACAAGTGATGAGTATCATGAGATACCGAGGTTGACTCATCACTTGGTCGCCACCGGGCTTGAGCCTCATCATCACAGATAGCATGCTGTCCTGCTGCCATGGCCATACAGGACACGTCCGGTAGCCATACCGGACATGTCCGGTTTGTGCAGGCAGATAGTAAGTCATGCGCTGCTTGCACTTCTTGCTCCGTCTCGGCGCTCTTGAGGTCTTGTGAGGCTTCTTCGCTACATAAAGACACAATGGACACGCTTTCCATTGACTTGATCTCAAGTGCATTATCACATTTGGATTTTCCATATAAATCAAAAAGTCTAGTCCAAATGAGATGAGCACTCTCCGGAGGTGGTTGTCCATTGAAGATTGCCTCATCTTGAACCTCTACACTTAATGTACTCAAAATGACATTAATAGCTTGAGCATTGAGTTGCACGCATATCTCTTCCTCTTTTGACAAATTTTTGTAGTTGTTCCAGTCAACTATAGGAAGAGGTAAGCCTGCATCCACAATATGCTCAACAAGAGGACTAATATCTCTAAAAGCATTGAGTACATGAATTGACCAAGGTAGAAAGTTTGAACCATCATTTTGGAGAAGCAACGGCTCCAACTCGATAGGCGTCGACCTCATTTTCTCACGGCGGTGAAGCTTTAGGTGAGAACTTTGCTCTGATACCAATTGAAAGGACCTAGGATGCCGCCTAGAGGGGAGTGAATAGGCGTTTCTAAAAATTAACACCTTTAAATGCGGAAACAATTTCAAAGGGATGGAAACTCCAAATTAAGAGTACTACCACCTCTCATAAGTTAGCCACAGAGTAAACAAGGTATAAAGAATATATCTAGAAGCTACAACCCTGCAACACAAAGTTAGAATAGAGAATAAATATTTTCAATACAGACAATAAATACCGGACGTGTCCGGTATGTATACCGAACGTGTCTGGTATACATAATTTCTGCAGAGCAGCCCTAAACTTGCTCCTTTCAATTTCTATCTTCAGGCCAAACTGCAGGTACCTATTAGAGATGACAATATACACAGAGAACCTACACAAGGGCTAGAGCAACACAAATATTGAAATAAAATGTGAATTGAGACACGATATTTGTTTTACCGAAGTTCGAACTCGTTTGAGTCCTACTCTCCGTTGAGGGGGCTGCGGGCGACCCAGCGAAGGTCAGCCCTAGAGGGTACCACGAAGGTCACTCTAGCTGGAGTCTTTTTCAACTCCTTTTCCTCCTTCCACTAGTTGATTCTGAGGCGGCGGAATCGACCGTTACAAACTTTTCGAGGCACACCATAATCTCTCGGGTGCTCTTCGGCGACGCCTAGCCGTCTAGGACCGAAGAGTCCAAGAATAACAAATGCAAATCATGAGATTGACAATATGCACAAGTGCTCAAGTGGTTGGATTGCTCTTATTTTTGAATTTCACAAAACCCACAATTTGATTTGGGAAATTTGATCAATAGCTCACTAAGGGGGGTATTTATAGCCCCCTTGAAAAACTAGTCGTTTTATAGTCATTGCCATACCGGACACGTCCGGTATGACTTACACCGCCCCAACGGTAACTAAGTTACAGTGACAATGTGAGGTGTCGGAATTCCTGATGAAAGCCAAAACTCCCAACCCTCAGCTTATTTGAAAACTAAGTAACTGAGTTGAAGTTTGTGAGGTGTCAGAACTCCCGACGCATGCCGGAACTTCTCACGTTGAAACTCCCGACCCTCAAGGCATTTGAAAACTAGCCGTTGGCCTCTGGTCATCCATACCGAACACGTCCGGTATGACCAGGACAGCGAGTCTTCTCCAGTTTAGTTTAAGCGCGAGACTTCGGAACTCCCAACCGTCGAAACTTCTGACACACGTCGGAACTTCTGACGAACCAACCCGAGAACAACACTTTTATCATTGCTGGGCAAATATCAGACACGTCCGGTATCAATACAGACCAGCAAGAAACAGATTAGCTCTTTTGTCGCTCAAGCACTCAAAACTCACTTGGGTTGGCTTGAGCACTTATGAAACATTATCTATCAACATGATGCATCTCTCTTAATAGTATGACATTCCTATTAACTTAAATTTAAAGTGTATAACAAATTTAAACCTTTTGAGTTGATCTTTTTCAACCGAAGCCGTGTATTTCAATCTTCATCAAGTGAGGGTGTCAACATGTCCACTTTGATCTTTTTCACTTGAGCATAGCCATCTTGAGCACGTGACTTGATTTCATTCATCAAATTTGCATAATCCCAAATGTATCAAGTCACTTCTATCAAACACTTCAATGGTGATTTGATCCTCCACACTAACATGACCATCATAGCTTGATTAGTACCTCAATTAAATGCAAGTACTTCGTTCTTCACCCTAGCTAGGTTCTTCGGCTGCCAAGCCATCGCTTGCCCTTCACCCTTGCTTAGTACCTCGAAGCCTTTCCTTACTATCTTCACCATCTCAAGCCATGAAGTCACATCTTGTGTTGAATCATCCATTCATGTATTGTTATATTTTTTATTTCAATTTAGCAAGCTTCAAATATGAGACCATTCCATATGCAATCCCTCATGTCTCATTAATTAATGCTTACGCGCTTGTTTTCACATAGTACATGGAAATCCCACAATAAATAAGCCTTTGCATAAATTCTATTTGCATTGTTGTCTTATGCTTGAGCTAGATTGTTTATACAACAACACATCATTTTGGCTTTCATTAAGTACCTGTGAGATAACCTATTACCTGTCCACACTTAGCAAACGGGTTAGACCTTTAACCACGTTGTCATTCAATCATCCAAAACCCACTAAAGGGCTAGATGCACTTTCACCTCCGCATTTCGGCCAAACGTCGCCTTGGCTGTCTCCAGGTCCCGCTCCAACAACTCCACCTTCCCACCCAGCTCTGGAAGAAGGGCGACAAGCTCAGAAATAAGCTAAAAGAAGAAACCAACATGACGAAAAACAGAAAAGGTACATACCAAGGCAGAAGTTCTCGATGGCGAAGCGTCCCTCCGCCTGCTGGGCCACTTGCTCGTGCAACCGGGCGTTCGCCTCCTCCGTCCCCATCACCCGGCCTTGGAGCGTGAGCACTTCCTAGTCGGCCTCCGATCGGGCCTTCCGCTCCAACGCTAGGGTGCCCCACTCCGTCTTCAAGGTCTCCAGGGCACCTTGGTGTCCGCCAGGGACTTCCACAGCGTCGCCTCGGTCTCCGCCTAGCGGGCCTTCACCGCCTCAAGCCCCGCTCGGTGGCGGTCGCCCGCTCCGCCGTGCGCTGCTCCTCCGCCCGCCCCGCGGTCACTTCGGTCGCTCGGTCCTAGGACTCACGGCGGGCGGACTCCAGCTGACGCTCAAGCCTGGCCATCTGGGCATGCTCTATCCGAAGGAAATGGGACTTGCGTCACGACATCTCCTGCAGACCCTGCGAAAATGAGAAGCAAGCATGTTGAGGCAACCAACAAGAGACTAATAGGTCAAGGACAAGCATGGGAAACTCAACTCCGTGGTGAGCTGCAGATCGACCTTGACCAACTGCTGGACGGACTTAACCCACTCCTGGGCATCCTCAAGTTTCACTGATAGCTTGGCGAGATCGGACTCCACGGTGAGTCCTTTTCCCCCAAGGATGTCCCGGAGCTAACACTCGTGGGAATCCCAAAGGACAAACCAAACCTTTGATGCATCCATGGGGCAAGGCCACTCAGGTCACCCTCTGCAAGCCCACCGGAGGGCCCAGCCTCCGACCGAACCACCGCCAGCTCCCACGACGGCGTCGGCAGCTCCACCACGTCATCCGCTTCATCATCGGAAGTGATCTCCACCACCTTGGTTTCACGGGCCACCAATGGGCGTTCTGACTCTGTCCCGATCGCATCTCCCCCCAACGCCTTCAGCTCTGACCGTGAGGGTGAGCCGTGCTGCCCTCCGCCCGACGAGGCAGGGAGCTTGGTCTCCCTCTCCTCTTCTGCCATAGCCGGTGGAGGAGGGGCTGCAAGGGACACGTTCGGCGAAGCCTCCGCCATCACCACCGGGATCGCCGCCGCTGCCGCCGTACTAGCGACCGACCCAGGCAGCACCACCCTCAGAAGGGAAGGACTCACCGCCGCCACCCTGTTCCCCCTGTCGCTCGCCACGGCGCGCTACAGGGTGGGCCTCCAAACCTCCTGCCTGGGAGTTAGCGTGATGCTCAACCCCATCAGCGTCCGGTCGCTGTCAAAAAGTACAGGTCAGTTATACTCTAAAAAGACTCAACAGCAACATCGAAAAGAAACAAAGAAAGACATATCGGGATATAAGCGGTACAACTCGGAAACCAAGACCCGACGTCGATCGCCCCACAGGGCGAGGATCGCTCCTGGGCTACGAGCCGTGCCCCCTCACTTTAGCCGGGAGCGGAGTCGACCCAACCGGCTCCTGCCCGACCCATGAGTCATCGCGACCTTCGGCTCAGGGCACGCCGACTAGAGCAACTGGTGGGGCATCCTCCTATTGCAGGTCACACACTGGCACCAGCCCCAATGATGCGCGGGTGCTAGCCCACTCCTCCTACCGTCGGGCTTGTCCCATCGTATCCGCAGCAGGCGGGGGCGACGCCAATGATGCCGACGAAGGGCGCGGTGACCGCGTTCGCTTCACCTCCTGTTCGCCAACAGTGTCCGCGCTTGCAGCATGCTTCCTCAGCACGGGAACATCGCTGCGCCTCTTCGTCTCCTACTCACCGCCAGTAGACACGGCCGCGGGATCGCGACGCTCCACCGAGGTCGCAATGACCTCCTGGCTTTCCTCCTCCTCGGAGAAAAACATGTCATCCCCCACCTTTGTGGGGGCCTTCGACTCGAGCTCTGACTCGATGTCGCTCCTATTTTCCCCGGCCTTCACACGCCGGGCGATCTGCTTCTCCTTCTCATACTTCCGTCGAGCCTCCTCGACTTTCCTCTTCTTCTTGGCATCCACTGCCTCCTTCTAGGCGGCCTGCCGGGCTGCGCCCTCCGGCCCCTTCGGAAGGTGCGGCCGGGACTTGTAGGCTTCAAGACCCTATGAAACAGGCAACTCAAAATAAAAAAAACAGGAAGGCAAAGGGGGAAAAAGAACACGGAGTAAAGAGAGGGGAGCATACCAGTCTGAACACCACCGAGGCATTGAGAGGTCCGGGCTTTCCATTGACCTTCTCTTTGGGCTTCAGTTGCAGCACCCGGTCGAGGCGACACCAGACCTCATCGTTCAGCAGCTCCTCCGACGACGCATGATCGGGGTCCGTCGGGCCACCGTATTTCCACATCGGCCATGCCCTCTCCATCAACAGAGCAACCCTCTCCGTGCCGCATGAGCTTCTAGAGCTCCGCCTCGATGATCTCCACCTTCTTCTCCCGACGGGAAGGGCCCCACGACCAACTTTCCTGCCTCTCTGGCTTTCTTCTGTAGGGCGAAGCCCCCCACCGGTGTGGCCTTGGGTGGATCCCCCACCAAGAAAGTTCACCCAGAGAACAGCCACCAGAAGAAGTCCATGTGCGGCTCCATCCCGAGGAAGGCCTCGCTCACGGTGATGAAGCCAGCGATATGCAGCACCCCAGTCGGATTGAGGTGCTGCAACTCCAAACCCCACTCATTGGGGAGCCCACGCAAGAACCAGTGCGCGGGGTATCCTAGCCCATGCTCATGAAAGGTGAGGAAGGAAATCACCTCGCCGGGCTGAAGTTGTGGGAAATCCTCCCTCCTGGGAGCCCTCCAGTGCGCCACCTCCTTCGGCGGCAGAAACCCCTTCACGGCGAAGGCCTCCAGCACCAACTCCCTCACCGTGGATGACCTCCAGCCCAACATTTCGCTCCGGGTTCGCGGATGGATTTGTGAGTTTTCTCCTCTCCCTCGCTCACCCCCTTTTCTTCTCTCATAGGAACCACCGTGGCACTCAGACGCTCTTAGCGAGAAGGAAGGAAAAAGAGACGACAGATGAGGAATAGGCAAAGGAATAGGACGAAAAACCCTCTCCCTTCTCTTACTTAAAGAAAAGGGTGCGACGGTTGGGGAAGGCGTGGCGATTAGGGAAAGGCAAAACGACAGGGCGAAAAACCCTCTCCCTTCCCCATTTGATGCAGATAGGATACGATGGGATGCGCCCTGACCGATGAGACGCACCCTGCCCGACGGAATGGCGCCTGATCAGATAGGACGTGGCCTGGGTATGGCCCACCACTACCACATGCCGGGCACAAGAACCAAAGCGCCACCACACGCAGGCAGCTCTCCGCCTCCCCAGGCGGGACTTGAAAAAACCCAAACAACGGGATCTTCGCCAGGAGAGACCATTGGGCTTCCTAAGTTGATCGAACGGCTCAGGAAAACACCGAGAGACAGGTAAGGAGCAAAGGGATGCCCCATGTAGGCCATGCCGACTCCATCACAAACGACGAGCATGGGTCCCAGTCGGACATTTTCGATTGGAGCTCTCCAAACCCCGTCACTCGAGTCATCAAGGTAACACTACCGACCCCCACTATTTCTTTTTAGTCATTCATACGTCCATACACGCATTCATTCCATATGCCCGTGCCCCTCCGGACGATTCGGGCCCTGAATCGCCCGGGGGCTCGGGAACTAAGGCATAGCACATGCGTCTAAATGCATCACAACACTCCGTGTTACGTCACGAAGCGGCAGCTGCCTCATTCAAACATGAGCAACGACCGACCGGGGTTCGAAGGCCGGCCCACGAAGGGCTCGAGGCCGCCTTGCGTCAAACAGAGTTAGGGGAGAAAACGTAGATGAGCCCCGTGCGGCCGTCGCCCAATCTGCCCTGAAGCAGACAGGGTCATCTCAACCTTCTCGTTCAATCCTAAACCTCTGCCGAACCCACAGAATCTCCATCGAAGGGGAGGTCAGCGGGCCACCCGGGTCAGTCTCCGGAACGACCTAGGCATATGTCGGGTTGCATGTTAATGAGCAGTGGAATGCCACAAGAGGGCTATGCCGACCCCAGATTTCACTCGATCATACCCGTTAGCGAGCTCACCGAGCGCGTCACTCAAGCCCTCGCCCTCGGGCAAGCGACAAAACTCAGTCCCTCCGGTTGTGAGAAACCGAGGACGGGGTAACGCACAAAACTCAAAATTGACCCCTACCAAGCCCAACGGGGCTCAAGGGCTCAAGACACCCCAAAACACCTAGGTCTACGACCCCGAACTCGCCCCATCCCTCGGGTACACCTGCACGCCAAAAAACACCTAGGTCTAGGACCCCGAACTCGCCCCATCAGGATCCACGACTCCGACTCGCCCGATCCCACGGCGTGCACCGACGCGAGGGTCCGTGAGCTCTGTCTCGTCTGATCCCTAAACTAACTGCCTCGGCTGCGTGGGCTACACCGACACCTGGGTCTGTGACCCCGAACTCGCCCCATCAGGATCCACAACTCCAATTCGCCTGATCCCACGGCGCGCACCGACGCCAGGGTCTACGAGCTTCGTCTCGTCCGATCTCTAAACTAACTGCCTTGGCTATGCGGGCTGCATCGACGCCTGGGTCTGTGACCCCAAACTCGCCCCATCAGGATCCATGACTCTGACTCACCCGATCCCACGGCGCGCACCGACGTCAAGGTCTGTGAGCTCCGTCTCATCCGATCCCTAAACTAACTGCCTCGGCTACGCAAGCCGCACCGACGCCTAGGTCTGCGACCCTAAACTCGCCCCATCAGGATCCACGACTCTGACTCGCCCGATCCCACAGCGCGCACCGACGCCAGGGTCCGCGAGCTCCGTCTCATCCGATCCCTAAACTATCTGCCTCGGCTACGCGGGCTGCACCGACACCAAGATCCACGACTCTGACTCGCCCGATCCCACGACGCGCACCGACGCTGGGATCCACCAGCTCTGTCTCGCCCGATCCCTAAACTAACCGCCTCGGCTGCGCAACGATGCCTTGGTCGACGACTCCATCTCGACTAAAAAAACACGCACACACGCCCGCTGAAAAAACCCCTAGACGATTCTGCCCGAATCACCCGGGGGCTCGGGGGCTACACCCACGGGTGCGCTCGCGCGCACCCGCTGATGAAACAAAAACTTTTCCCGCTAGCAACACGAAAATCCCCGAGACGATTCTGCCCGAATCGTCCGGGGGCTACACCCGAGGGTGCGCTCACGCGCACCCGCCGTCAAGACAAAAATCCCCCAGACGATTTTTCCCAAATCGCCCGGGGGCTCGGGGGCTCCTGTCGGGTTCATAAACCCGGGGTCCCTCGTAGACCGGCTTCCCAACAAAGGCTCGGCCCAAGCAGACAACGCGTAACTCATGGGCCGGCCAAAGTACCTAAACGACAGGCCAGAGGGGCGATCCAATCACTGATCGGAAGGCCTAGCCGAGGAGGAACGGCGTCCGCTTTCGACTCCGGTCCGCCTCTCCGACCGGAGCGCTCACTTCGGTCTCCAGCCCGCCTCCGGACGACTTCTTCGACCGGAAAGCCTAGCCAAACACCGCTTCCGACTCCGACACGTGTCTCCGGCCGGGGATGCGCCAAATCCCTGCTCACAGCTCTTCTCCAACTGGCGCAATCAGAGCCGACTAGGACCAACCGATCAGGGACGCTCGCTTGGTAAGGACCAGGAAACAGACGGAGAAAGTAAGACAGGGCGCACAAGTCAAACCGTAATACTGAGGACCATACCCTGTACACCTGCTGGACCGTACTATGCGACCTCTCTTTCACGACAGAACCCAAGCAGTGTCGTAGACGTCGACATTTTTCCCTACAGTATTGTGGGCGCCATTAACTCTCATACGGTAAGGCTCCCCCCACATGTCTCTGGACATCGACAGTGTTGTGGGCGTCGACATTTACTGTACCAGGCAAACATGGTAAAACCCCTTGCACGCCCCCAAGTATCAACAGTGTGGCTGGCGCCGACGTCTGCCATACCTGAAGAAGACAACACAACCTCCCACGTCCATCTAAGATTGAACAGTATTGTGGACGCCTACCATCATCTCGTACCCGCCGGCATGGGCAACAAGATTTAGTAGCATACGCACTCACCCTGTCACCTATAAGGCCATCCCCTTCATTTATAAAAGGGGACGCGCTATCTCCAACACAACTCAGTTAGAGCAGATTCATCAGATCGATCAGTTCACTAGCACATAACAACAGAACCACCGGGGACAAACCTGGCACACGCTTGAACACTTAGCACATAGCGGAGTTTCCGGTCCCTTAGACCAGAGTCCGACCGGACCTCTTGTACCCTCCATCTTTCTCCTTCCCATTTGTAACCCCACTGCAAACTTTAAGCACCTGGGCTCAGAAATAAAATCACCGACCGACTCAAACTAGACGTAGGGCATGTTGCCTGAACCAGTATAAACCCTATGTCATTGAGTGCTAGGCCATCTCCGATCACAACGTACGGCAAAACTACAAATATTTACGTGTTTGTCACTTTCTGCACCTACACCGATGTAATGCCATTTTTTCTTCCAAACGTAATTACGTAATATACGTTTTTACATATATAAACGTGCGCACATATGTAAATACACACTCTGTCGCTCCTATAAATATACATCTGAGGAATCATGCCAACAGATCTTAAGACAAAGTCACGACAAACACGACTGACGAGGATCCCGTCAAGTTGATAAATTTAAATCTAAATAGACTGATTTTGCTAAAAAATAAAATCTTGCATCATTTATTTAAAGTTAATCAATAGTATTTTTTAAAAAAAATTACTGTGTTGTACTGGACTAAGTTTACGATGAACATACCCATTTGTATTTAATTAAATCCTTAATTTAGCATATATGCTTGCATTTTTCTAAAATTATTATACTGACTTAACAATATTTGTTCTTTTAGTGGTAGATAATATGCTTGTTGGTAGCGAGTTGCCTACAATAATTTCGTCAATGTCAAGAACCTAAAATGTGTCGGCTTAGTTTTTCTTGAAGTATAGTCGGCTCAGTTTTTTAAGGTGCGGGTTGCTTATGTTGATAGGGGTCAACATTTACCTACTATATTTGAAAAAAAAACCCTATGGCATACACTTAAATTATTGACATGAATTTTCGTTGCTTCAAGGCAAACTAACCGACAGCCAGCAGGTTATTTTCATGCACTCTCAAGTCTGAGTCTCATGCCTCCCTCTCTCTAAAAAAAAAGGAAGTCTGAGGCTCACGCACTCCTCACAAAGTCACACCACACCACACCACACCACACCAGATGCGACCTGCTTTCTACACATAAAAACTGATCGGGCTTTCGGGCACTTGCCTGGGTACCTGTACCAATTTCCACCCCGGGCACGGGACGCCCCTATCCTCATCCAACGGTCAATCGCGTACGTCCACCGAATCCGACGGCCAACAGAGCGCGTGGCCCCTCTCCGCCTGCTCTATATACCCGGCCCACCAGGCCCCCGCTCCGTAGTGCTGCGCACGTCAGTTGCTCCTCCACCTCCACCTTTTCTCTTGCTCTTCCTGCCCTCGGTTTCTGGTGAGTTCGACGATTCTCTTCTCGTGGACTCGCCTTGACTGCGCCTCGAATTGCCTGGGTCTGATGCGGGCTCTGTGCTAGATCTGCCTGTTTCGGCGCGTTCGTAGATGTAATCCGTTTTCAGCCGATTTATTTTTGCGATTTCCAAGTAGTTTTGTGCTTTTTTTTTCGAAAAAAAAGGGTTCAATTCTGTTGGGCATGGTCGCATGGACTCCCCGGGTTTTGAGGTTTTTGTTCGTCCAGTATCGAGTTCGTCGGCGGCTTTGATCCTCGATCGATCCGATCTTGTGAGCATTTTATTAGACGTTGTAAACTCCGCTCGCAACCGCACCGAACTAATCGTTGCAGTATCAGTTAGGAGCAGTCCTTTCGTTCCAGCGATTTCCCCATTGAAGGATTTGTTCGATCCAACCACCCCTGAAGTCTCCTCACTCCCTAGGCTAAATCCGCTGCTTCTCGTTGGCTCCGCCTTCGATTGCCGCAGATCGCGACCATGGGAACCCGCGGCGTCGCCCTGGTGCTCCTCGCGGCGGTGCTGCTCCAGGCGCTCCTCCCCGCGCCGGCGGCGGCGGAGGGCCTGGTGCGGGTCACGCTGAAGAAGCAGCCCGTCGACCAGAACAACCGCGTCGCCGCGCGCCTCTCCGCTGAGGAGAGGCATCGCCTCCTCCTCCGCCACGCCCTGGGCTCGGGCGGCGACGACTCCGACGTCATCGCGCTCAAGAACTACATGAACGCGCAGTACTTTGGGGAGATCGGCGTTGGCACGCCGGCGCAGAAGTTCACCGTCATCTTCGACACCGGCAGCTCCAACCTCTGGGTGCCGTCCTCCAAGTGCTACTTATCGGTGCGCCCTCGTTCATTCCTTCCCTTGCCTGGTCGAGGTTTTTTTTCCCAGGGTTTGGATGTGTTTTGTGCGGAGACTGAAGTGTGTTTTTGTGCTGATGTGATGCAGATTGCTTGTTATTTCCACTCGCGCTACAAGTCAGGGCAGTCAAGCACTTACAAGAAGAACGGTTTGACTCTTTAC
The DNA here is from genome assembly GCA_904845875.1 of Miscanthus lutarioriparius. NCBI lineage: Eukaryota > Viridiplantae > Streptophyta > Magnoliopsida > Poales > Poaceae > Miscanthus > Miscanthus lutarioriparius. The sequence goes on along the minus strand of CAJGYO010000016.1, from coordinate 4,964,428 downwards.
TTTTTTTTCTTTTCTCGTTACTGTATTTTCCCGATTTGCTCATTGTGGACTGAGAGATCTGCGTTGCTTTTGTCATATATTTTTCTTTCCCAATCTGGTGCCCCATGTTACATGATCGTGTCATATTAAAATCCGTGTTCTTATGAAGGAAACACACACACACCATATACGTTGAAAATATGATAAGATGTGGAAAGCTAAACTTATATGTCGGGGATCATAAGTTAAATGCCTTGTGGGCAAAAAAGTTCCGAGCTAGGAGATTAGGTCCAAGCACCATACCTAGAACAGACGCATGGTCATGAATTAATGCTAAATTTACTCTGTTTGAGCAGAAACACAAATTTTCTTTTCAGTTCTAACATCATGAATTTCCCTTTTTATTTTTGCTCATGTATTGCTAGTAGTGTAAATCTTACTTTGCTTTGTAGGTCTGCTGCATGCCCTACTTTGTGGTTCTAGAATATTTACGATGAAACAGAAAATTCATCATGCATGTTAGCAACATGAAAACAAAATATGTGTTAGCTTGGTTATTGCAACAACTATGAAAAGGATGTTAAAAGCACCTGATGTAGATGTAGTGCAAATTGTGTAGATGTAGCACTGTGGAGCCAGGATTCAGGAATGATGATGACAGATTACAGTAGCTGTCTTTTTTGAGCTTGATTATGACTCCTCGAATTCAATTGAAACCTAGAAGTTGGTATAGTAATAACTTCAGCGTGTGACTCTAGCACACCTTATGCTGGAAATAGTCGCCTTATTTTTCTTGTAGTATGGATATTGAAAGGTTTGTCTCTTCTTGGAATGTATATGGCCTTGTTTTATCATGCTGCTCATTATTTTCAAAAAAAAAAAAAGAAAACCTTTTAGTCCCAAGCAAATTGAGGTATGCTAGAGATGAAACCCAACATGAGCCACCGATAATGTAAAATTAAAAAGAAGATAAAAAGCATAAAGAATCCAGCTCTTCATATTGGGCATTTATGTATGCTATTTGTTTGCTTCTGGACATTGACACCTCATGTCTGCAGGAAAACCTGCTGCCATTCAATATGGAACTGGTTCAATTGCTGGTTTTTTCAGTGAGGATAGCGTTACATTAGGTGATCTGGTTGTGAAGGATCAGGTTAGTGCGCACTTGTATATGTTTATTTGTATGAAACAGTGCTCTTATGTATATGTTATAATATGTGTTCGGAATTCATTTATTGCATCTCTCTGGTCACATCAGTTCCACTTGGAAATAATAAATATTGTGTTGCTTTATTAGGAATTTATTGAAGCTACAAAGGAGCCAGGCCTTACCTTCATGGTTGCAAAATTTGATGGCATTCTTGGGCTAGGCTTTCAGGAAATATCTGTTGGGAATGCAACACCAGTGTGGTAAGCTTTTTGTGGCCGTCAAAGTTCAGATTGTTTAATCACTTGTCTTTCAATTACAGTAAAAGCAATGATCGTTCCTTTGTGCATCTAGCTTTAGCTGCTGTTAAGATTCTTTCAGTAACTCGAGGTTTTTTTTTTCTCGAACACTGTAACTCAGGGTCGTCGTGGTTTAGTTGCTCATAACACATGGTATCTACATTAATGGCAGCATGCTACATATTTCCTGGTTATTGTTGTGTAAAACAAAAGGTCATCTTTCTGCATTAAGAGTTCTTGTTCCCTTTTTCTTGTGATGCTTATATTTGTAAAGCGTTTTCTGGGGTATCTTATGTGTTCCCATGCTATGTAGTTAGATTTTGCTGTATCTAGTAAGAATAGTAAGATATGTGATTATGGTCTTGTACAACTTTGTTACATATTGGTTTGCAGTTTGGGAAATATGATTATGATAATACTTTGCACATCTGGTCCCTAATAACAAACAAATTGCAGGTATAACATGGTAAAACAAGGTCTCATCAGTGACCCTGTTTTCTCCTTCTGGTTTAACCGACATGCTGATGACGGAGAAGGTGGTGAAATTGTGTTTGGTGGAATGGATTCTAGCCACTACAAGGGTGATCACACGTATGTCCCAGTCACTCAGAAGGGATACTGGCAGGTTGGTTTTGTTTCTTGTATTCTCGAATAATTTCATTTTTCGAATGTATGTCTCAGTTTAAAGTGTACAATTTGTTGATGCAGTTTAACATGGGCGATGTCCTTGTTGATGGAAAGTCCACTGGTACTGCAATGTTTCTCTCTTTGTTATTCTAATCTCATGTTGATGAGAAATATAACTAAATGCGACATCAATCATTATCAGGGTTTTGTGCTGGCGGTTGTGCAGCAATCGCAGATTCTGGAACTTCCTTGCTTGCTGGCCCCACAGTAAGTTTTGAGTTTTGTGTTTTTTTTTATCTGCAATAACAATGATGGGATTCACCATTTTGCGATTGAAGCAGCTGCTTAGTTTTTTTTGTCTGTTTGGTTATATTTTATATATAACAAAACCTTTGTATAAATGACCTGATGATCCTTGTTGAATGAAAAATGTAGTTGATGCTATCATGTCTGCCTAAAAATGGCCACCTTGCTACTTATATTACTGTACGATCATACCATGGCCTTGTTGAGTGTTGACAAATTGATAGTCTCAGGTGCTTAATACTTCGATAGCTAAAACAGTTTGGAAATTAGACTCAGTTAGATGTACCGGGTTGGCTCCTGGACACTTTAGCCTTTGTTTTTTTTTTAATAAGACTGTCTTTTTGTACCATCTTGTCTCATATGTATATCATTTGGCGAGGATGATTTCAGCAATACCAAAACTCTATGTAATTTTGCAGCTTAATTGGGAGAAAACAGCACTTGCATTTGATGCACTTAACTTTTGATATTTGCCTAGGTGGTGATGAATCTATGATCATCACTCTCCTTTTTCTGCATTTTGTGTTCAATCCTGTGGTGCTCACATAAAATGTCTGGGTGGTGATTTGAGTCTGATTATCATTCCCTGCTTTTCTGCATTTTGTGTTCCACCCTGTGTTGCTCCGGTGCTTACAAGTTAATATGATCAATGCAGGCCATAATTACTGAAATCAATGAAAAGATTGGTGCTGCTGGTGTAGTCAGCCAGGAGTGCAAGACTGTTGTTTCTCAATATGGACAACAGATCCTAGATCTTTTGCTAGAAGAGGTTTGTGTATTGAACTATGGATTTGCTTTTCTGGTTGCTGGTTTGGTCAGTTGCTTTTGAAACTCTTGAGGTAACTCAACTTGGTATTGGGATATTTTGCAGACACAACCAGCGAAGGTCTGTTCTCAGGTTGGTCTGTGCACTTTTGATGGCAGTCATGGTGTTAGGTGAGGACTGTAAACAATCTCTATAGTTACATACTGTTTGATGTACTCATGATAACGATAACCATCTGGGCATCCCGTCTCATATTATGGTGTCACTGTAGCTCATTTCTTCCTTTGTTATATGCTATGCAAACATAGTGCTGGAATTCGGAGCGTAGTGGATGATGAAGCTGGGAAATCAAATGGTGGTCTCAAGAGTGATCCAATGTGCAACGCCTGTGAGATGGCTGTGGTATGGATGCAGAACCAACTTGCCCAGAACAAGACACAGGAGCTCATCCTGAACTACATTAATCAGGTGAGGTTAACTGACTTTGAGCGCAGAGTGTTTATGTACCACATAGTACTCTACTTTGTTTAACTGTTTCACTATGACAGCTTTGCGAGCGTCTCCCTAGTCCCATGGGAGAATCAGCCGTGGACTGTGCCAGTCTTGGGTCCATGCCTGACATTGCGTTCACCATTGGAGGCAAGAAGTTCAAGCTGAAACCAGAGCAGGTGTGATCCCTTCTCCATTATCACTCTCTCAGCTCTTGATCCTTATTAGCCCAACCACCCCCTTTTGCCATCGTGTTGCAGTATCTGAACTTGACTCTCTCTCTCTTTGGTTATGCAGTACATTCTGAAGGTTGGTGAAGGACAAGCTGCTCAGTGCATCAGCGGATTCACTGCTATGGATATCCCACCACCTCGTGGCCCCCTCTGGTAAACTATGCACCGCTAAGCTCCTGATCCTGGCTCGCAGGATTCTTAATATTTGCGCATAACGTTTGGACACTATTTGCAATTCCAGGATCTTGGGTGATGTTTTCATGGGAGTCTACCACACTGTCTTCGACTATGCCAACCTGAGGGTTGGCTTCGCAGAGTCGGCCTAAGGATGGTTTGACGCTTCGTCCCGAGGCAAACGCATGCGCCGAGAGAGAAGCTTAGCTTGTTTTTAACTTGTGTGTTTATGCGGCCGGCGATGTGTGTATATATGCTACTACATGTTTAGTGATGCTTTCTGAGACCTGAGACAACGCCCATCTGTTTTAACCTGGCGCAAGAATATTTCTGGATATATTTGCCATCGTGGTTCGGTGTCTTGTACTGAATTGTTGCCGTGCACCCTAGCAACGTGTACTTCAAGAAATATTTTCCTTGTGTTATGCGTGCGATATGTGCACTGACCCTGGTATGCTTTATGGCAGCAGTTAATCTGCGATATTGACGCTTTGGCTGATGATGTATGGTACGTCGCTGAAACATATTTCCAAAATTTACAGGCCTACATTCTGTACGCACAGTGGGATCATATTGCGTCAGCATCAGATTGATGACTGGTTTTTGCAACTTCTTTGGTATATAGAAAGTGGGGTTTTCTTGGTAACGAAGGTATACTTAACCAACGGGGAGAGGGAGAACGCTCAGCAGTCAAAACTTTTCACATATTTTTTCTTGAAATGGTTGAGAACATAACTTCGCATGACTTAACTACGGCCTTGCGCAATGGGAAGCATATTTTTTTCTTGATGAAATGCTTAACAGCAAAACTTTGCACGACTAACTACGGCCTTACTGAGTACGCCATTCGACCTCTTATAACTACTTCCTCGATCCGGCGACGGGCTAGTCACTGATCTACGGATCTCATGCCACATCGTACACATGGGGGTTTGGTTTTGGTTCGAGGACTCACTTCCACTCAACTCAATTCTAGACGAGATGCTATATCATGAGTCCATTCCTCAAATTTAGTTGAACGACTATTTTTCATACTAGCACTGATTATGGACTTTTGAGGAATAGAGTGACGATGAATCTACTCGTTCCATTCTAAAAACCAAACATGAGTAGACGATGGATTAGACCATTCCTCAAACAAAACACCCTCTAAGCCACTCATCCCCTTTCACTCTTTTGTTGTTACGCACAATAATGTCCTCTATGAAGTACAACAGTCGTATTAACCACAGGAAAAACGATGCTCCAGCTTAAGTCAATCCCAAGCTAATACTTCCTCCTCAAAATAGCACGCTCAATAATGTCCTCTATGGGGTACAACAGTCGTGTTAGCCCCCGCAAAAATGATGCTCCAGCTTAAGTCAATCTCTAAGCCAATACTTCTCAGAATAGCATGGTACTCTCTTATGAAAAAGAAGTTGAGACATGATTTTGCATGGTTTTTTATGCATATCTTTTGGTCAGTAATGGCTTTTCTAGATTGTACTGTTGCAACTGTTTGAATTTATGAGATTTTGTAATTATTTTACTATACAATTGTACATATACATCTTTCAAGTTCTCAAAGTAAATAATTTACAAGTTATTGATATTTATAGTATTTAAAGTTTGATAAAATCTTGTCCTAGATGACATGTTATTATGACCGAATTACCGAAGTGATGCAACGACAGCTAATCACACACTCTCTCTATCCTTTTTGTTGTGAGGACATTTTTCCTGGCTCATCATACGTCATCGTGTTTGGACGATGAATCAACTAGAGGTCCGTGGTTGGCCAAAAAAACGCTTCTTGACCCCTTTGTCGGCATTGTCTCGGAGATGGCGCACCACATCCTTATGGAATGCCGTTTTTTTAGCAATCTTATGGAATGTTGTTATTCTAGGCACATCTGTAGTTGCATGCCATCTGGTTATCCCTGCCTTAACTTGAGCCGTAGTTACCCTCTTCCGCCTCCGTCAAGGGTTTGTGGATGACCGTTGGGTCTTTGCCTGGGATCCCACGGAAGAGTCTCCGTTCCCTCTTGCTTCTAGTAAATGGGACTATATGGGAGATTTGCAAAGAGAGGACTTCATGCACATTTTAGCGAAAAGAATCGTTGGCGCTAGACCTCGTCCAAAAGATCAAAGAAGAGGCAGGGACTTGGGTTTAGCTGGTGCAAAGTTTTTGACCGTCTTGATTGTTAGCCATTAGTTTCCTTTTATGCATATAGTTTGTTATCTTGTATCTCAATTTTGTTTCTTTAGGTGTCCTCTCAGGGTTATCTACTTGTGTTTTCCCTGCAATGTTAATAAAAATGATATGGGTGCTTGTTCGTTCAAAAAAGACGTGCACAAAATAAATGTACAAAGGATTTGTTTAGTTTAAACTCCGACAACCTTGTCTAACATTGCGTGTGCTCCCGGCGTCAGATTTCGGGCACTTGGGCTGCAGACCAACCAAACGACATAATCCGTATCCGTAGTCCCATGGAAAATCATTGAGATGAGTTTTTTTTTTTTTTTAAAGTCAAAACCGATGGTCCGTGTGACTGGTGGTGCAGCTGCGCATTAGCTCAGTCAATACTCAATACCTGAACTGAAACTACATGGTCCCGAACTCCCGATCCCAGAAACGGCAGAGCGCGACGACGCACGGTCGCACGCGCTGGTCGCTAGTCCATGCAGCCCAGGAGCCAGTAAATGGCAGTCACGCAGCTAACCTGACCATTTCCTCGGATCAGGAGCTGACCTGACCACCGCCCGTCCACGACCTGACCACCACCCTTTTCTCCCTCCCAGTCATTCACTCATTCCCCATGGACTGGGGACATCCGGACCTCGCGACCTCGCGAGTGCGTGCGCGACTGGGGCCGAGGCGACCGCGCGCACGCATTGACGCGCGGCTGCATGCATTGCATTGCCATCCTCCTCTCCCCACCGCCAGTCGCCCAGTCCGCCCTGCCCTGCCCAGGTGCCCCCTGGTCAATGGTCACCAGCACTGCCTATAAAGATGGACTCAGATCGGTGAGCCCAGGGCCAGGCCTCGCCACGTGTGCGCCCCCCCCGGTCCTTCTTATACGCCCCTGCCCTGCCGTCCCCGTTCCTCTCCACCGATCTCCCCTCCGTCCCCGTCCACCCCCGCTCCCTCGCCCGTCGTCGTCGTTACCTCATCATGGAGTCCTCCTATCTGGGAAAGCGCAGGATGAACGGCGGCGCCGATAGGGAGACGCCTAGGGCGCCCGCTGCGTTCCTCCCGGCCGCCGCGCTGGGGTACGAGTGCGGCCACGCGGAGGCGGCCCACCACCTGCCCCGTCGGGTGGCGGCGGGCGAGATGGACTTCTTCAAGAAGGAGAAAAGGGAGAGGAAGGACGCCGCCGCCGCCGCCTTTGTGCCGTCGGACGAGCACGGCATCAAGGAAGACGACCTCACCATCAACGTACGTAACCCCCTTTGCTCGCGAATCGATTCAAATTCCTTTTGCTTTTCCTCCCATCCCCTCCTAGTCTGTCGGATCGGCGGTTTTCTACTTTTCCCTGACGCGCGCGGCTGGTCGGCCCGGCCGGCTCGGTTTTCAGATGGGTCTGCACCACGTCGGCGGGAAGAAGAGCAGCATCAGGAGCGAGGAGTCCACCGTCGACGACGTCGTCTCCTCCGACAACGTCGATCACAGGGAGACCAAAGCTGAGGTGAGCGAAATAAATCACCAACGAGCCGTGATCCATGCATTTGCCTAGTTTCTAGTACTTGACTGTGAATACATACCATCACTCACTGCCTGTTCTTGGAAATTAAACTCGATTTCCAGCCTGTTCGTTTGGCTGTGGCGTATCGTAAACGATCGTAAATTTTCAACCGGAATAGTATTTTTCTCTCACACAAATCAGATCAGATGCGCCAATTCTGCACGCAAGTTTAGTCAAACCTTAACTGGCCTCAGTCCCATGTGGATATGGCTACGACTAGTCCACTACCAGACACACACTGTAGATACTAGATATAGAGAGAAACAAACAAAATGAAAAATCTTATTTATTCCTTTTGTTTAGTCTCTCTTGTTGTATTACATTAGTACTAAATAAATGTGTATTTATATGACCAGCTGGCACTGGCAAAATCCGAGCTTGGGCGCCTGAACGAAGAGAACAAGCAGCTCAAGGACTTTGTCAGCAGGCTGACCCTCAAGTACAATGCTTTCCAGATGCAGATGCCGGTCTACACTACACTGCTGCAGCAGCAGCAAAGGACCAATAACCATCGAGCCCTTCTTCGCGGAGCTCCAGGCCATGAGGTAAACTCGATAGTCAATAACGTACGTACGTACCAGATCCTCGAAAGGACGGGCGTCGTCGATCCATGCATGCATCCATCGAGTAGCTAATGTAAGCGAGGCAACGTCTGACCGGTCGAGACTGTTGTTGTGTTGCGACTTGCTGCGATCGTACCATCATGTTCATGTCACCACCAGCTGATGAACGTCGTTCCGGAGACGAAGGACCAGGAGGGGAGCGGCGGCGGCCACCTGCTCCCGCGGCAGTTCATCAGCAGCATCGGCACCGCCCCCGACGACCCGCTGCACTCCATGGGCTCGTACGCAGTGCGCGGCGGCGACAGCTCGGGGTCGACCAGCAACGCGGAACCGCCGCCGCCGCAGCCCTTGGACTACTGCCCTGGCAACGGGCTCATGGTCAGCGGCAAGGACCTGATGCCGCTGCCGGCGTTCGAGCACGGCCACCAGCAGCAGCACCTCGCCCACGAGATGGGTAGCAGCAGCCGGGCGGATGAGCCGCCGCAGCCGCACCACCTGGCGGCGCAGCAGGGCTGGCTCTCCAACAAGGTGCATAAGTTCCTCCCCGCCAAGGGCCCCGAGCCCGTCCCCGAGGCCGCCACCATGCGCAAGGCCCGCGTCTCCGTCCGGGCCCGCTCCGAGGCACCCATGGTACGCTAGGCTGCCAGTGTTCGCTTCTGAGTTCTGACTGTGGACTGCTACTGAGTTGTTGCTGAAAATGAAATGTTTGTTCTTGATCGTACGCAGATCAATGATGGGTGCCAATGGAGGAAGTACGGGCAGAAGATGGCCAAGGGCAACCCTTGCCCCCGCGCGTATTACCGCTGCACCATGGCTGCCGGCTGCCCGGTCCGCAAGCAGGTATGCTGTGCTGCTGAACGATGGGTCGATCGAGCCACAAGTTGGCAGTAGTGGTCGGTGGAGTCGTCTGAACATTTTGGGTTCGGCACGTTGTTGATCATGCATGTGCGGTGTGTGATGGCAGGTCCAGAGATGCGCCGAGGACACGACGGTGGTGATCACGACGTACGAGGGGCACCACAACCACCCGCTGCCGCCGGCGGCGATGCCGATGGCGTCGACGACTGCGGCGGCGGCGTCCATGCTGCTGTCCGGGTCGATGCCGAGCGCGGACGGCGGCAGCCTGATGGCCGGGTCCAACTTCCTGGCGCGCGCCGTGCTGCCGTGCTCCTCCAACGTCGCCACCATCTCGGCGTCGGCGCCGTTCCCCACCGTGACGCTGGACCTCACGCAGCCGCCCCCGGGCGCCGCCTCCGCCACCGCGTTCGCGCAGCCGGCGCCGGCGCAGGCGCGGGCGACGGGGACGGAGCCCTCCCAGCTCCAGGCCGCGCTCGCCGACGCCGCGGGCCGGCCGATGCCGCTGACGACGCAGCTGTTCGGGCAGAAGCTGTACGACCCCTCCTCCAAGGCCCCCGCCCGCAGGCGGACGCGGCGGGCGACACCGTCAGCGCGGCGGCCGTGATCGCGTCCGACCCCAACTTCACCGCGGTGCTCGCGGCGGCGATCAAGTCGTACATAGGCGGTAGCGGCAGCGGCAGCAACGGCGCCGGCGGGAGCAGCGCCGGCGATAGCAGCAGAGACGACAAGGTTGGGGAGCAGGGGAGCTGACGTGATCGCCTAGCGACACGATCGTCCGTTTGCTTGCTTGCTTGCTCGCCCGATTCCAATTTTGTTCCGCTCTTGAGAGTTTGCTTTAGTTAGTTAATTATCTCTTGCGTAGTTGAGTTCCCTCAAACTTTTGCGTAGTTGAGAGTTTGCTTCAGTTTCGTCTCCTCGAGGTAGGAGACGAAAATTTTGCTCTTTCTTTTTACTCCCCTGGGGCGTTTTTTATGGCAGCAAGTGGAGTACCAATTTTGTTCTGGCTACAACTTTTAGTTACAGATCATCTCTAAGACTCTTTCTTGAGCCCACTCTCTAAATCATCGTTTAGAGAATCATTTATATAAAAATTATTTCTTTATTTTTGCATTTTTCAATAGTTTTTGTTATCTTTGACTCTAGAAAACCATTCTTGTTTTCTATCTTTGTCTAGCGAAAAATTCGAAATAAGAGATGGCTATATTTGGATATTCGAATAAAAGATGGCTATATTTGGATAACCAATTGAAAAGTTTGTTACATGATATTTTTCATCAAAATCTCTATTCCTGATAATTATGAAGAATTTAGAGAGTCTCTTAGACTTGCTCTTTTTTCGTGGAAGAAAAGTAGGTGCTCTCAACCTGTCACCATTTTGTTGTTTCGGTGCAAGCAGTGTTATTCTTTTGTATAAACCGATGTAATAAGGACAGAGTTTTTGGTAGTTGTCGAGAAAACTAAGATTGCTGGATTCAACTCTTCACGATGCCGATCCGCCTTGTACCTTTCTTGATTCATGAACGTATGATTGTCATTAGATATTCAAATTTAGACATAATTTTAACCCAGAAACAAAAGATTTGTAATATCATAATGTGCTTGTATGATCTACTCGTATTTGCAAAGACGATGGTCAACATACTGAAAACAAATACAAATCCAACAAAAACAAAGGTATACCACGAGACGATCGCAATGCGTAGAGTATTACTAGTTGACATAGTAAGTTGCGCAGTCCCTCGAACGTCCTCCAGAAAGTAGTCATTTGCTGGTCGCCGGAATAATGTCGAGAAGTAGAGGTGAGAGCTGGATCGTCTGAATGTCGCCGGGAAGTAGACGCGTGCCTCCACCGCCAGGAACACGAGCAGCCATGCGAAATGTGCTCATCGTCCGCACACCCGAGTAGGTGTCACAGTCGGTTTCAGAGCCTACTCTCCAGATTTATGTGCACGCAGAAGCCGGAACGGGAACGCTCAGAAGCAACAAAAACAACAACAGCAAAGATTGAGGCGTGGTGCTTCTGGATTGTCGTACGCACGAGACTTAGGCATTTAGCTTCTTTTGTGCGCAAGTAGAGGAGTAGGGAGACGGGGAATGCACTTGGATGCTAACGGCGTTACCAAGATGGAGTAATCGTATAGAGTAACGGACAGAAACTCTAGAAACGTTTGTCCCGTAGTATCTCATTTGATGGCTCCATCAATCATCCCAAGTGGCAAAACCTAGCCCTCCTCGCGTTGTGGATGTAGAGAAACAAGAGGAGACATGGAGAGCAGTCTATGTCGGTCAAGAAAGCACTCCAGTGGGCAGCGGATATGGCCTTTGATTTGTGGCGGCTCGCGCAAGTGCGCAACCCTTGATGGTGACCACGGTAAGGAAAGCTAAGCCGTGCTGGGAGCGTCCGCCGTCCGGTTGGCTGAAATGCAATGCTGAAGATTTGCTTTCTATGAAGATCATTGGCAAGGAGCAACGAGTGCCGTGATTCGAGATGACAATGGTGCCTTTCTCAGGGGCAGCGCTAAGTGGTACGCAAACAGTCTTGATGCACTAACCATGGAGGCACTTGCGTGCCGAGATGGGCCGGTGCTAGCGGCTATGCCTGGAAACTGATTGCCAAGAGCTTCTGAAATTGTGGTTTGCAGGCGAGAATCAACGCTCTAGCGTGGTGTCGATCTTGAAGGAGATCCGAGAGATGAGCACTTTGTTCCAAGCTTTTTTTTTTTGAAATCATTGTTCCAAGCTTTTTGTTTCTCTTTCATTAAATAGAACTTGTAACAAAGTAGCACATGTATTAGTTAAGTAGGTCATAGGTTGGGTGGTGGCTTCAGATACCGACCTGTATCTCGGTTTTGTGTTCTCATATATATTGTAATCCCGGGATTGAACAATGAATGAATCTCCTAGTAAAAAAAAAAAAGAGCCTATACCATCACGCTCACAGCTTAGCACACGTGTACGTGTAACACGCTCCTCGTCTCTCTCAACTTCACAACATACACACAAGCCACATTATTGGAGTTAGCATTTAGTTAAAATGCAAGACTTTAATGCACTTAACATTTAATATATACGAGCATTAGAATTTATTTGTTAAAATGAAATTAATAATAAAATAAGCCCAGTTAAAATCCACCATCGTTGACTAGGTGCTAGCGGCTGCTGCTGCTGAGCCGTGTCTGGTGTCAACGTGCATGCTATGGAACTTTGAACATGGTGTGGCCAGGCTAGATGCCAACACAACGCATGGCGCGAAGTCAATTTCGCGCCTACGTTGCCTCGGTCACGCTTTGACATTAGCTAGCTAGCAAGATTGTATAATACTCCTACATACATGTATATGGTCCTGTGCACGGACAGGCACGTCGCTCAGTAGTCGTAGCTGCTGCAGCTGATCTCGTCACATGACTAGGATCGGCGAAATTTGGCTCGTTTGTTTCGCTAAAATTCAGCTTATGCTGATGGTTAACCACCGATTCTACAGGCGTTAGTTAGATAGAAGAAGGATCAACTCCTTTAGTTAGTTAGTTGTAAGTCAAACTGCTAGTGCTTGTGTCCTATTCTCTAGCTGATCCTGGCTTGTAGGCTGGCTTGCAGGAAGTAGTTAGCATCGCTTGGCTAGCAGTGATTGTTGGCGATGCTTAACTCATATTTTTATCGACAACATTTAAAACAAAAACGAACAAATATGGAAACCAAAACTTAGAAATAGGGCTTTCGACTCATATTCTCTACGAGTTTTGATATGTATATGTTTTGCAGGACAATACGTGAAAATATACTAAAATGCGCAACCGAGAAGACGCATTCAAGCAAAACACAAAGCAAAGCCCATCCAACTCCATTTCTGGGCAGAACACCAGCGTGGTAGGGGTCCAGGCCCAGCCAAAAGCCCACACACCGAGGGTGGTGGCCAGGCGAGCAGCCCAGGGTGCGGCCGCACCCATGGTGCGCCTGCACTGCCCCTAGCTCAGCCTGGCCCCACCTTGCTCAGGCGGTGCATTCAATGCACCAGGAGGTCGGTTGCATGGGTGCTTACCAAAAAAACTTCACCAAACCGATCTCCTCAAGCTATATAAGAAGACCCCCTCCTCATTCCATTGATCATCATACACTTGGAGAAGAAGAGCAAGAGCACCTACATTTCTATTAGCTTCTAACTAGACTAGAATAGGGAGTGAGTGAGGAAAGAGTGAGAGGAATAGCGGAGTAACGGTTCCCTCTACTTCTTGTACTCGGCAAGCCTTGTACATCGGGTGGACGGAGTGCCGGACTTATTGTCTCCCTCCTCTACACTTGTACCTCTACGTTTGTCTTGCTACTTGGAGTAAGACATTCGTGTTCATCTTTTGATTTCGAGTTCTTAAGGAAGTTATGTTTGTTCTTACAAGCTTGCGGGTTCGCCATTCGTCCCTAGGGCGAATACTCTAGTAGGGAACTTCTGATAAAGATGGAAGTTTCTAGCCAACACTAGAGTAGTGATCGATAGCGTAGACGTGGTGTCTAAGCTAGAAGTCACCTTCGTTTGCCTTGTATCCTCCAATTGAGGGGTAGACGGCAGGTGGTGACAGTCCTGTCCATCCTTTGTAACCCCCACGTTCGGATATGGCGTAGAGCTGTAGGTCGGTATCACTTAGCAACCAAGTGTAAGTCGTTGCCCGAAGTAAGCTTATAGTAGCAAAGTTACCTTCTCTGAGGTTCTTTGATCTTTAGAAGAACCTCACTACCCGAGTTATCCTTCCTCTTGTTCTCTTGGACAAACTAGCTAAAAGACTACTTACACCCCCGTTCCTCGTGGAAATACGATACCCTGAATACCACCGGGTGAAATGCTATAACGATACTTCCATGCGCTTGTGGGCTTTTTTTGCTTACGCTAAGAAGCACCAACAAGCATTTTTGGCACCGTTGCTAGGGAGACGGTTGTCGTTTTAGTCTTCGAACCTAGTTTACCCATGTATCCTTTGTTTTTACCTTTCTTTTCTTTTTACCCTTTTTCAATGGAGCAACCTACCATTCAAAACCTTTCTGCTCCCAAGGGCGACTTCGTAGAACCACCATAATCATCGAAGCCAATCACAGCTTCTAGTTACGAACTCCGCCCTGGCTTTATAGCCATGGTTCGAGAACAAACCTTCTTGGGGTTGGATTATGAAAACCCCTACCATCATCTATGGGAGTTTGAGCAGCTATGTGCTTGCCTAACCATTTCAGGCATGTCACAAGAAACACTTTAGTGGAAGTTGTTTTCTTTCTCACTTGATGAGAGGGCGAAACAATGGTACGCCCACAACGTAGGGAAGGTAGCTGGCGATTGGGAAGAACTAAGGAACATATTCTATCTTGTGTTCTTCCCTATATCCCGAATTGCTGCCTTATGATAAGAGATCCTCAACTTTCAACAAAAAGAGAAGAAAACCATAGGTGCAGCCTAGGACAGATTCTCAATTTTAACAAGATCTGGTCCAGACTTGTCTATTCCCAACCATGTGCTTCTACAACACTTCTGGTTAGGGCTTAGCAAGGAATCTGCCCTATAGCTCGATATAGCTGTCGGAGGTTTGTTTACCCATAAAACCACGGTGGAAGGAGAAGCTCTCCTAGACCGCATTCTAGAGAACCATCCTCTGCTAGAACCCCTCCGTGTAGAACCCGAGCTAAAACACGAGGAAGTCTCTTCGGCTGAAGCTGAACCTATAACACCCTTAGAGAGACCCTCGCTTGAACCAGAAGTTCCGAAGGAAGATTTCTAACCTTCGGACCTTCCGTATTTTGAGGGTGACCTTTTCGAGGAATTCAGAAACACCTCGAAGTACTCATGCTAAAAGAGGCCACCAGTTCCAGTCACTCCTCTTGAACCATTAGACAAAGAATCTCTTAGAGAGTCTATCAAGGAGTTGACCGCTATCATGGGCAGTGCATGGGTGGAAGAGGCAGAGCATTCTTCTCTCCCTCCACTTAGCACTCTCAAGCCTAAGCCCAAGATGGCCAACCACGCTCTCGCCTTGTACACGGCCTCCAGCTCCACCTATGATCTTGAGGGAGTGCCGGCTTCCATTGATTTAGTGCCTGAGAGCTCCTATGTGAGGGAAGAAGCGAGGCTGATCACCGAGACACCGCTCGGCATCATGCCACCACCAATCTATGCTATGAGTGGTGGCACTAACTTTAAGTCCACGACGTGTTCTAAGGCACCCCTTGGTGGTGCCAAGGAGAAGAAGGCGGCGCCAACCCGACCAACCACCGACACCATCGGCCTCAAGCGGAAGGCACCCGAAGATAGCGGACCTAGCAAATGCTCTTTTGTAATGCCTTCGGGCAATACGGCCTCTCGCGCTAGCTCATCCATGCATACCGCTAGGCCTAGCCTCTCCTATACCATGGTAGGCATACGCAAACCTAACGGAGGGTATGGCAAGGCACTCATGTGTAAGCCCACTAAAAAGCCGGTGAGTAAGCCGGCACATCAGGGAAAGAGTCGGAATCCTCGGGTGCACCTCTTAGGTTCAAAAGGATGGTGAAGCCTCCTATTAGAGGGCATCCCGCTGGATTCTTCAGCGATAGTGATAGTAAGCAGCCATCAAAAGGGCCTACGCTCGCCTCACTTAGTACTAGAAACAAAAGCCTGCGTGCAAGCATTAAAAAGGCTAATGATCGTTTCACCGAGAGTCTAGTGAAAATCAAAGACCTCAGTGATGGGATCAATGAGCTTCACCGCGGCTTTGGAGAAAAGGTTGTTAGGGTGCAAAGGCGGCGGGAGTTGAGCACGCTCTAAACCAACCTTTCTAGGCCACTCCCGCTAAATAATTAGGCGCATCTTTATATTTCAAGTTTTTCATTCCAATCATTTTGAATTCCAATCATGTAATGCACCCTTCATTTTATCTTTGAATAAAGAATTTATTATTAGAAATATTTTGTTGCACTTGTTTTCTTGTTTTCTTTTGTTGTCAAAATAAAAACAGGAAAGAAAACAAGTGTGGGGGAGGCACTACAACCACCTCCAACTCAGTTGCACAAAAGACGGCCAAATTCAAACTCAGTTTGTGCAATTCTCACTCTCTCACGCCATATTCCATAGAAGTTTTAAAACTGAATAAATTTAAAATAAACTAAAAAATGTTCCATCTCCATGCCTTCCTAAGATTAAAAGTTTGCATACTTTTTATTCCTTGCTAATATTCTTAAAAACTTGTGAACACTTACCATAGGTAACCCATTCTATCTAAGTATTTGACGAATGAGATATAGTAGGATGATATGACACTTGCTCATTCTTACAAAGTACTTGGGGTTTACCTTACAAATCAAAATTCAAAATAGCATGTTCCTTGAATGACATTCAAATACCTACCAAGGCCATATATGATCATAAATAACAAAACCTTATATATATGCCTCTTACTTTGTATTAAGTTTGGTCAAGTTTTGTGACCCCTATTGAGAGATGTTTAATGCTCCCATGATCAAAACTCACGTACACGTCACAAATAAACAACTGTTCCTACACTGAGAATATGCTAAAACATGTTTTCGATTTCTAGCAAAATAAATACTCCATGCTCTAAAATATGATCTCACCAGCATATTTCTTAGAAAGAGACAAAAAGGCTATGCGAAAAGTTCTAAAAAAGAAAGAATGGGACACATGAAGGTCCCAAAAGCATTCAAAAAAAGAAAAAAATGGGCACATGAAGACTCATAGAGAAAATAAGCTAGCCATGTCTCAAAACAAAAGCTAGAAGAAGAGATCATACCAAATAGAGGAGTATAATTCCACCAAAAATTCCACACACTTGCACTATTTTGATCTAAGGGTATGACGCTTCCCTCCGGTGAGGTCCGTGGTTTGACTTTACAACACATGCAAGGTAAGTGTGCCACAACTTTTCCATCCCTACCCAAAAGCCCTATATAAGCTCTTAGAAGTAGGATGATCAAGGAGAAGACAAAATTCAAAATATGCCATGATGAGGAACCACTTACAAATCTGAGTGTCTTGAGAGAATCATTCAACTAACAAAAGCTATCTTTATGTTTTTCAAAATACAAAACCCAAGTTTCTAAGCATGAATGAAGTGAGGAGATTTGAATCCAAGTTATTATGTTTTCAATTACCCAAGATATTTTGGTAGACACTTGGAAGTTCACAGGTTTAGGTGAAGCTTGGAATAACCTGTATGCAGATTTTCAAATCAAGGAGATCAACCCGCATAGTCCTTAGAACTTTACTCGAGGACGAGCAAAGGACTAAGTGTGGGGGTGCTTGATGGCGATGCTTAACTCACATTTCTATCGCCAACATTTATAATAAAAACAAACAAATATGAAAACCAAAACATAGAAATAGGGCTTTCGACTCACATTCTTCACGAGTTTTAGTATGTATATGTTTTGTAGGGCAACACGTGAAAATACACTAAAATGCGCAACCGAGAAGGTGCATTCAAGCAAAACACAAAGCAAAGCCCATCCAACTCCATTTCTAGGCAGAACACCAGCGTGGCAGGGATCCAGGCCTAGCCAAAAGTCCACACGCCAAGGGCGGTGGCCAGTCGAGCAGCCCAGGGTACGGCCGCACCTGTGGTGCGCCTGCACCATCCCCAGCTCAGCTTGGCCCCACTTTGCTCAGGCGATGCATTTAATGCACAAGGAGGTCGGTTCCATGGGTGCTTTCCAAAAATACTTCACCAAACCGACCTCCTCAAGCTATATAAGATGACCTCCTCCTCATTCCATTAATCATCATACACTTGGAGAAGAAGAGCAAGAGCACCTACATTTCAATTAGCTTCTAGCTAGACTAGAATAGGGAGTGAGTGAGGAAAGAGTGAGGGAAATAGCGGAGTAACGGTTCCCTCTATTTCTTGTACTCGGCAAGCCTTGCACATCAGGTGGACAAAGTATCTGTGGCAGAACCACCTAATCTAATGCCTCCCAGGAGTACTTGTCTTCTATTAGACACTAAGTACTGAAGAGAGGACACTAAACTACTGAAAGCTCTAGTTTGGTTTTGGTGAATTGATAAAACCATAAGTGCTAACCTAGTTTATCAAGTGATCATGAGATAAGTAGCACATTCCAAGTGGTGAAACAAATGAAGATCATAACATGATGATGGTGATGCCATGGTAATGATCAGGTGCTTGGACTTGAAAATAAGAAAGAGAAAAACAAAAGGCTCAAGACAAAGGTATAAATGATAGGAGCCATTTTGTTTTGGTGATCAAGACACTTATAGAGTGTGATCACATTTAGGTTTGATAGCCGTACTATTAAGAGGGGTGAAACTCGTATTGGAATGCGGTTATCAAAGTGTCACTAGATGCTCTAACTCATTGCATATGCATTTAGGATCTAGTGTAGTGCTAACACCCTTAAAAATGTTTATGAAAATATGCTAACACATGTGCACAAGGTGATACACTTGGTGGTCGGTACATTTGAGCAAGGGTGAAGAAGATAGAGTTGAAAAGGAGTTGGTCACGCAGTGACCGGACGCTGGCCTCGGTTGAACCGGCGCGTTTGGTCAGTAGAAGCTGCAAAGTCACTAGCGTCGGTCTCTGACGTGATGCTGGGACACTTGGTGACCGGACGCTGAAGGGGTGCGTCCGGTCATGATGACATGGCAACTCACAGTGAAGAAGGTGAGTGACCGGACGCGTCCGGTCGTGAAAAGTCATCTCTAGATGCTTACTAGAAAGGACCGGACGCTGGGGTTCAGCGTTCGGTCCCTTTGAATTGCTGCGTCTGGTCATCTCTTGACCATTGAGATCGAGTGCTCTTTATTTGAAGAGAGGGGACACGTGGCACGCATCGCGTGACCGGACGCTGAGGTCCAGCGTCCGGTCACCCCGTGTTGTGCCCAATGAAGGGGTACAACGACTTTATTTCATGGGGGCTTCTATTTAAGCCCCATGGCCAGCTCAAACTCACCCCTTGACCATTTGTATTGACATAGCAACCTTGTGAGCTTAGCCAAAGCCCTCCCACTCATCTCCATCATTGATTCATTATCTTTGTGAGATTGGGAGAGAATCCAAGTGCATTGCTTGAGTGTTTACATCTAGAGGCACTTGGTGTTCGTGTTTCGCTGCGGGATTCGCTTGTTACTCTTGGTGGTTGCCGCCACCTAGACGGCTTGGAGCAGCGAGGATCATCGAGTGGAGGGTGGTGATTGTCCCCGGCTCCGACAGTGGTGATTGTGAGGGGTTCTTGACATTTCCCCAGTGGAGATCCAAAAGGTACTCTAGTGGATTACTCGTGACTTGTGTGATCCTCATCTTATGTTGGTTGTGCGGCATCCTATTGAGGGTTTGGCGTGTGATGCCAATTAGCGCGTGAACCTCCAAGTAAGTGAATCGCCACAACAAGGACTAGCTTGCCGACAAGCAAGTGAACCTCGGTAAAAAATCATTGATTCATCATTTGATTCTAAGGTGATTGGTCTTCATTGGTATTCATTTTTGTGATTGATTGGCTCCTTCCTCGATACGGCGGTATAACCATCTTGCTCACTCTCTTTTTATTACCGTAAACTAGTTGTCAAGCTCTTTAGTGTAGCTAGTTGTGAGAGCTTGTTAGTTTGGTTAGTGTGGCTCTTTAGTTAGCTTTTGAGAGCACACTAACTTAGTGTAGTGACATAGTGATTGTGTGAATAGAAACTATATAAACTAGAATTGTGGGAGGTGGCTTGCAATTTTAGTAGGCTAGCGCAACACTTGCTTCGCCTTATAATTGTCTAACCGGTTTGCTAAGTGTTGTTGTAGAAATTTTTATTAGGCTATTCACCCCCCTCCTCTAGCCATTATGACCTTTCAACTATGTAGTTCCATCGAGCACACCCCAACAGACAACTCGAAAATCCATATTTTTCCATCAGGATCATAAACGAGAGAATAAATCTTACAACATTCTTAAGTCATTTCTTACATCACTTTATTACAGTAACAGAATATTACCTCAATTGATTATAACGGCGAAATATAATAATGTTATCAGAGTTACAGAGGAAGCAAAGATTAATTTAATAACATGGTGGAGCATTAACGTAGTGGACATTTATATACAAGAGATGCTAGCAGATTTTACATCTTTTCTTATAAAAATCTTTAGTAAGGGTTATAAATAAACACTATGGTCGTAGCGTAAAAGGAATCCTCTCTGAGCCCACCAGGAGATTTCCACACACAAGAGTCAGCTTTAAGTATCCTCCGATCACCTGCAACAGGGGGAATGAAACCCTGAGTATTCGATTATACTTAGCAAGACTTACCCAATAGGAGGAAAATAAAAGACTCCAAGGATATGCAATGCTTATTTGGCTTGTGGGTTATTGCATCTATGGAAGCATTACTAAACGTGCGTCCTTATATTCAATTTTATAGCAGTCATCATTAGTTCATTAACTAACCATTTTATGTAAGCACATATGCTACTTTTAAGCAGGTGGTAAGCAATCAGAACCATTTTACCACCTTTCAAGTTTTAATTCTTACTACGGTGCTAGACCATAGCCAAGTCGTACTGTCTCACATAAACGACGATTCGCAAACCAATATATCCCAGCTGGGTACCCCGAAACACATGCCCTATTTGTACCCTAGGCACAAACAAGACCAACCCATTCCACTCCTGTCACGGGGTCCAGGTCCCCATCCAAACTTGGACTCTAAGCCCCCACACTTGAGACCCGGTCTCAATATGGTGCTTAGACCTCCACCTTTCACCACCTCCAATCAGTCGGAACCCACGGCTAGAGCGTAATGAACCTTTCCACTCCCATAAGCAAGTATGTGCTCAGGATAATAAATCTATGACCTGACTACCATCCATAACAATGGACGGTCCTCAATCGACACAGGCGGAACAAGTGCAATCCGAGCCTCTCTCGAATGCCTAACCAAGTCTAAATCCAAAGTACCATTCCGTCCGGTCTCTAATTACCATTCATATATATTCAACAATAATATCTTTCATATCTCTCGCGAGTGACAGGTAATCACTCGACTTCTACCAGATCCTATAGCATAGCAATCTACACGATCCTGACATACTAGTAGGACTCATAGGATATATATATGCAAGTGAGTTTCATTCAACTCCTCAAAACTTAATGCACAAGCATAAAATAAAGTGCAGAATATTAGAGGTTATGCATCGGGGCTTGTCTGGGCAAGATATAACCAAAGATTAGTATTCCACTTGTGACACGATCATTAAGGCACCATCTTTTTTGCTACTTCGGTCGACTCCATGATTCATCGTTGTTCCTAATATAATATACGTGGATGCAACGCAGAGACGCAATTAATCAATGGTAACCGCAACTCTTAAATATACGATTACGCTCCGCAAGCTCACAAGCTAGATTTAAAGACTAACGTACTGGTCTACGTATCCACGTCGTCAAGTAAGGCGTTGCCTCCGAAAAATGTTTTAGTTCTAAAATCCCAAGGTGTTTCGGCATTTTATTGATTAAACATATATTTTCGAACTATGGCTCATTTAGCTACCCTAGCAAACAAATTATTATGGGGCTACAAAAATTACAACGAACACCTAATAATGTTAGCAATTTACTTTAAAAGTTTTAGAGCCAACACTATCACCAATTTATCACAACAATTCCTATAAGTTTATATCTTACAATATTAAGCATCTCAAATTAATTAGATAATTCTAGAAAATATTATAAAACTATGTGAACAAAATATACTTGCAGATAGATCATGATTTTAGGAACCTAATAAAATTGGTTTCACAATTTTCGATTAACTACACAATTTTATATTGAATTTACAAGTTTATCTTAGAAACTAAATTAGAAAATGCTTTAGAAAACAAAAAGGGCCGGTGGCAAGCATTCGGCCCAACAGACCCGACGGCCTAGCGCGGGCGCGGTTGCACGCGTGTCGCAGCGGCCCAGTACGACCCAAGGCCGAGGGCGCTCGAGCGTGGCGGCGGCTTTGCAGAAAAGCCCCCGAGCTTTCAAAGATTAATACCACTACTATGCGTACTATTCCTACCGTCAGTAATCTTGCATCCACACCCTCGGATGTTTTCACCTTTACCACGGGGAGATCCCTGGAAACCCAGCGCACGCCAGCGCGGCGGATGATGGCACAAGGCGGTTACGCCGGGCAACCTAGGCATGCTACGACGGAAGTAAGGGGTCGACCACCATCTACAGCTAAATGCGCCAGGATGGGTGGCGGTTAGGGAGTCAGAGGCGCGCTATCGCGGGCTATAGCGGCAAGCGGCTATCTGCAGCGGTGGCGTGACTGTTCCGGCGACCTAAGGTTCTATCAGGATGGTAGGGATAGCGGGTAAGCTCTAGTAGCTCACTGGAATTTGTGCTGCGGTGACGGTTGAGGCAGGGGAGTGCCGAGGTGTCCTGGCCACGTGCGAGCCGCCGGGGCGGCAGTGCTCCGGGATGGACACCCATGCGTCACCACGTCTCCGATAAGCGCCATGGCCAAATGGCGCGAGCACCAGATAGAGGAGGTCAAGGCGAGCTCATGGATACAAACAATTGAACTAACTCCGAGCTTACCCAAATTTCACTGGCACGGCGACGCACCTAGCCGGTGGCGAGAAAAACCAGAAATTGGCCACCAGTAGTGCTCGGTTGCGCCAAGGTGAGGGTCAGGCTGCTAGCTGGCTTTTCTGTCTAACTACTAGAACACTGAATTGAGGTGTGGTGTCCCGAACCGCACGCATTTGTCATGCGAAGCGAGCGATTCTATCGGTGACAAGGGCAGGCGAGGGCGGCAGCTCTTCAAGGCTATGCCTGCTTCGGTCGAGGCTGCGTTAATGAAGCGAGGCATCCGTACAGGGAAGACTCAGAGAGAGAGAGCACCGGCGTTAATGGGACGGCTCGGCCATGGCAGGACACCGGCAGCGACAGTGAAGCAGCGATCGCGCGCTGGGCCGTCTTGTAGGGCCGGTGCAACCAGACGATGCGAGGGAGGGTAGTGACACCGTGACACGAGCATTAGTTCTCCCCTCTTGCACTGATACTTATGTTGATTTATTGCGAGAGAAAATACTGTTTATTCGTTAAAAAGTACTGCTAAAATAACGTAGGGCATGCGGATGTAGGGCTCCGGCGCATCCATCGACAGGTCGTTTTGCCAGTGCGCCGCGAGCACGACGTTCGGACGTTCCACGACACGTTGGAGCCGAGCACGCAACGCGAACTGCGAAGGTATCGAGCCGTGGTTGACCCGAGCGTTGTGAACACAGGTGTGGGAGCGGAACGACCGGCCGGCGAGCGTCGGATGGCAGCCGCATCCACACGGCAGCAATCTGAAGCTGGTTCGCATAGCTACACCTCTGCGAATCGGATGCACAGAAGCCCCCAAGAAAAACAAAAGAGGAACTGAATCATAGCATTTTTTCCTGATTTAACCTAGCACGATGAAGGCCACAAAGAAAATGGAATATGGCATATGGATATGGCCGAATCCAGCAGTGGAATGGAGGTGCCAATAATTCAATTTATGCTTGTTCCAGAACCATCTCGAATCACTCGGCTGTTACAAGACAAGAATAGATTAGTACTAGGCCCCGGGTTCTGACTACAAAGTGAAGGTATACGTAAACCCAGCTTTGCTGCTATAAATAGAGCCCCTCTGTTTGTCTCGTCCTCCACCCTATAGTAAAGAGCTGAAGACCTAAGAACAACCCCTGTGCAAATTGAGGTGAAATCCCTTTTCTCTTTGATCTACGAGTCCCTTCTCTTGTTCTGTGCTTTTTCGCTTTCCTCGTCTAATAAAAATTGTTGCCTAAAAATAAAGTCTAATAAAAAATACAACAAATTTTTTGCTATCCTTTCAAAAAAAAACCCGAACCACTCAAGGTTAACTTGTTGCTCAGTTAAGAGCTTGGTTCCTTAAGGCCACATTTCTTGGCTTGACTTTCTTCCTCGTAGATTTGAATTTTCTTCCTTCATCGTAATCTTATTTGATTCTTGTAACAAGTTTGACCACATATATTTTACCATTTTAAAACTTAGCCTGTCACCAGGAAACTTACTTATATAAAAGCAAGGTCAACATTTAATTTAACCGTGACGCAATTGTTTTGCAGCCGTACATATCTAGCAACAACAGAGGTGCGAAATGCCAAGGCAGGTATGGGTCAGAAAAGTTCCATACCGACTGGGAGGCATGTTCAAGGAAGCTATAAAAGCAGGTGTTATATCTATTGTAGCTCAGCATGTTGAAGATGTTCTTGTGAATGTCTACACTGATTACTTAGAACATCCCTTGAAAGAATTCTTCGACAATCTTCCAAACATGGCAGAACAAGGTTATCACAGCGCAGTGAGCTTAGCTGAAGAAGCTTTTAATGAAGTTCAAAATTTTGTGGTTCACACAGTTGGTGATCCTGTTGTTCATGGACTTGAAGAGTTCGGAATGTTAGAAACGATAGGCAATATAAACGACGAAGAACGGCAGATCAAACACAGGGGACACGAGATTTTAACGTGGAAAATCCTCCCAAGGAAGAAGGGGAAAAACACGGGCACCAGCCAGCAAATCTTCACTATATCGGGTGATGTTACAAACGTCGGGGATTTACAACTTTTCTTATCTCAAGACGATGGTGTCGGTGTTTCGTACAAGCACCGACAAGTGAATTTATAGTAATGCGCGTTAGGCTCGGATGGTGCGCTAAAGGACACAGGATTTATACTGATAAACGTCCCTCACGCCCGGCGCTTTATTCTTGCAATATAGCACCGTAACGATCTCGTAGTAAGGATACAAACTGCCGAGAGAGGACAAAAGTCTCCGATCGAAGGATTGAAAGGTGGTCAAGAGCTTCAGCGCTTGAATGTGTGTGAGTTTTATTGTTTTTGTCCTCCTTTTCTTCCGTCCCTCTTGATGGAAGAAGCGCATCCCCTTTTATAGATGAAAACCCTCCCAAGAAAGAAGTGGCTCACGTCTAAAGGTCCTCCACTCGATGAGTGCGAAGGAAGATAAGTGTTTACAATGTTGTCGATGTCTCAAATCTTCACTATTATCGGGTGATGTTACAATGCGGCTGCAGATGCAGTGGTTTTGACTTATGAGCTTTTCTTATCTCAGGACCCGAGGGGTCGATAGCGGGCGCCGCTATAGTGAAGTATATAATACCCATCGATGGAAAAAATCCTTTCTAATGGCGGTTGTCGATATCTTCGTCGGGTTCCGTCCCAGAGGCTGGCGGCGCCTACAACTCTGAGGGTGAGGTGCACGCACTGTAGATACCTTTTGGGCTCTGGGCGCCTGGAAGGTCTAAAGCTTCAGCCCCCTGTGCGTTCCTGGCAGTCCTTTTCCCGCAGGTATGGTCGTTGGAGCCATGGTTGACCAAACGCCTTGTCTCGCGACCCATCATTATGAGGGAAGATATCGATGGGGCTAACTTCTTCGGGGTGACTCCCCCTCCGGCGCTTCATTTCCCTCATCGGGCGAGACCGAGCCCGCCCTCAAGGCTCCGGCGGGCGGAGTTTATCCTCGGCCCTCGGGCGAGACCGAGCCCGCCCCTATAGGCGTCAGGCGGGGCTTAGCCTTGAGCTTTTGGGGCGGCGAGTCGGGTGGTTAGCCTTTATCTTGTAATGAACCGAACTCCTGTTATTCTGATGATTTGGATCCCTTAACTCAACATGGAAAACCTTACACGGTTGAGGCTTATGGCTTATAGAAGTATATATAGAGATGGAAAAACTCTAATAGGAAACTTTGGGCAATGTGTGGCATGATGTTGGAGACACTGCTGAGCATGTCAACATGGAAAAACAAGATGTTGGAAGCAATGTGTGGCATGATGTTTTGGAGGTATTTTGTGGACACAACTCAACATGGAAAAACACGGTTAGTTTCTGAAGTCAAACTTTGCAATGATGTTGGAGACACTGTGAGCATGATATTTTATTTTAGGTTCATATCCCTGAAAGTAAGGCTTAAAAGTCAAAAGGAGGGGATAAATAATAGTGTAAGAATTAATTACTTCCTCAATCCCATGAATCAGCCCCTTATAGTGACCTATTGTGAGGGAAAATGTCACTATCAAGGTAATTCATGGGAACAGAGGAGCAGTTTAAAGAACCAAGGGAGTAACTAGGAAGCAGTGTATGGGATAAGTAGGTTTTAGTCACTTTTTCCTGCCGAGGCAAAAAAAGTGACCTAGAATAAGGCAAACTTAGCTTGCAACTTCAAATAGTAAGGTTTTATATGTTATGAAACCAAATCGAAGAGGAACTAGGAAGACTCTGGAAAGCCTAGTCCTAGTCCTACGCCGTGTGGGCTACTTTATTAATACAAAGAATCTTACCATGAATAGGATCGATCCTACCCCCCTATATACACCTAGTGCCCCGTGTTGAACACAAGTTGATTATATTGAATATAAAGAGAAGTGATCCACATACATTTATGTCTCTTATTTTCTTTATCTTCTGTGATTGTTCTTCCTCATCTGCTCTACTCGGAATCTCTAGTTTCACAACACGTCGTTAGCACGGTCATCTCTTATTTTGCTGATTCTTCTATGATTGTTCCTCGTCAATGATTCTAGGTCACGCTTTGACGTTAGCTAGCAAGATTGTATAATACTCCGACATGCATGTATATGGTCCTGTGCACGGCCAAACACGTCGCTCAGTAGTCGTAGCTGCTGCTGCGCTGCAGCTGATCTCTCGTCACATGACTAGATGTCCTATTCGCTTGACTTATAAGTCGTATTTTTTCAGCCAACGAATAATATTTTTCTCTCATAATAAATCAGCAAAAATACTTTCAGCCATAACTAATTAGCCAAACGAACAAGCCAAGAATCAGCGAAAAAAGTCCTTCCAATGTCATCCTCACAAAAGTTGAATAAAATATTTCTAACAAAACTGACTCCAAACCATCTTCTAAGAACATCTCTAAAAGACTCTTTATATCTTTCTTAATTTATAGGAATAGAGATTTTGGTAAAGAAAAATACACCCTTCAACTGGATATCCACAAATAGATATCCTCTATTCTAGATTTTTCGCTAGCTAAAGATGAAGAGCGAGAATGGTTCTCTAAACTGCGCACAAAATATAGCAAAACTGTTGGAGAGTATAAAGATATATAAAAAAGATTTTTACTCAATGACTCTCTAAATGATAATTTAAAGAGTAGATTTAGAAAGACTCTCAGAGCTGGTCTAACAATGCCATTGTGTGCCTTCGTTTTCACAAATTTCACCTCTTACTCATTGCTGATGAGGTACACGAGATCACCCAAGTGTTGCACTTCCAGGCCTGCCTTCTCACACCCGTTGAAGAAAAGTGATTGATCCTCTGCGCTAGCACATCAGAAACACTAGGTTGTTTATATAGTATATATATGATGTTCTACCATATATTCTCCACTATTTTCATACTATCCATGATATGTTCTACAATATATTTTAAGTTGTTCGTATATTATCTTCTGAAATTCCTTGATATATTTCCAGTTATTCACACGTATATCGGTACCCTTAAGATGTTTCATGATATGTTTTATTTTTCCTTTACTTTTGATTATTATTATTTTATTGCATTCTTTTTTATATTTTATATTTTGTTTTATGTACTACGGGTTTTTTTCATTATTGCATGAGATATATTATGATATATTTTGATCTAGAATATTATTCTCTTGAAGGTGGAATACTTTTTTATTTAAATGGTCCGATACGGTTTATAACAGTAATAATAGTATAAATATTTCATAATCAATTCAAATCATCTAGATGTTGTAGTGGTGGAAAAATATTTTCTTAGCCATCAGATCTCCTCTCTAGGACACTAGTTTTGCTCTCCTATCGATCTATCATTTCACGAGTCACGAGCGGAGCGGAGTCCGTGCCACGAGATATGCGGAGCGGCATCTCGCGAGCGAGTTGCAGAGCGGGCCGGAGCGAGGCGAGCGAGTGCGCGAGATGCGGAACGGGCCGGCCCATACGCAGGAGAGGAGCGAAGGAATTCGTCGGCCCATGCGCGGGAGCAAAGCCCCGGGCCAGGATAATTTGGTGGTCGGCGAGGTGCACAGTGCCACCCTGTCGAACCTAAGCGCCGCCCCGCTCTCCCGCACCAGCCTCCGCAACTCTCCGTCTCGCGCCGCCGTCGCCTCGCCCCACGTCGTCGCGCCTCCTCTCTTTCTCTCTCTCCGCCGGCTTCCTTGACTGCCCCGCGCCGGACTCTCCTATCTCGCCCTCTCTGCTGCTCATGGCACCGCCGCCACAACCAAAGCAGCTGGTGCTCGCCGCGTCATCTGCGGACGCGGGCGTGGCCGCCTGGGACCTCCGCACCGGCGCGGAGGACATCCGCCTCTGCCCCTGCGCCTCCCGCCCTTGGTCGCTCGCCTCAGTCGCCGACCGCTTCCTCGCCGCCGCTCAGGCTCTTCCCGCTGGCGGCAACTCCGGGACCATCCACTTCTACAACTGGGACCAGGTAAGCACGCTCTACATAAAACCCCGAACGGCGCTCTTGAATTCCGAACCCATGACCCCGAGTCGTTTCTTGGTTTCGGTTGGAGCCGCAAGTGGCCGTCAAGAGCTTTCCTGCTGAGCCGATCCGCGCACTTATCGCCGATCAGGAGGGGAGCTACCTCATCGGCGGTGGCAGCAATGGCAATATGTTCCTTTGGGAGGTGAGGGCATTGTGCTTTCTTTGAGATGGGTTGAAACTGTTAGTATGTGCTGTTGGATGCTTGGTGTGCTGTCGTTTGAGGTTGATGTGGAATGTTTCCAGTGTTTTTGCTTGTTATTAGCGTGCTCAAGGTGGTGTGAAGTGGATGCCCCTGGCGGTGACTAATCAAAATTGGACCAGGGCCTTCATTTCTTTCCAGTTGGTTTGGAAAAGAATAGTTGGGGTTATTTAGTTCTGAAATGAAATATGTGTACAATAAACTTTGTTAGACTTCTTGCAGTAGAACATTTTTTTCTGTAGCTTGTGCGCTGCACTGTATGGGGTGGTGAACGAATGTGTGTTTTAGGTGCTAAAACTTTTAAGGCGGTGCTTATTTTGCGTTAGTGTTCTCTTTAGCACTTAATAACCTGGCAGTTTTAGAAGCTAATTACTATGCCATAGGTTAACAATTTGTGCGTTTCGCGCAAGAAGCTCACTGTGACCATTAGAAAACTATGCTGTCGGCATTCGTGTATACACCAGTCTAAATTTCCATGATCAAATGCCACCGGGTGTCTTTTACTTTTTACTCATATGTCCATTTAGCACCTGAAGACATTTTCCGTAACGTCATGATGTGTTTTTTCCCCCCTTCCATTTTTCTACTTGAGCATTGGTGTTTTAATGTTACTTAAGCAGAAACACATTGTAATCCTCAGTTTTCTCTCAAAGTTGTGTCAATATTTGACATGTTTACTCGGTGTATTTTCACAGGTACAGTATTAGGTAACTAATTATGTCTTTCCTCTGTTTGCTGGTGTCTTATGTGCCTATAAGTTTGGTTTCTGTCTGCAGTTTATGCTATATATCTGGATCTGATCCATCCAGCACTTTTCTGGTTAAATTTGAACATTGTCTAAGCTATTTATCTGACCCATCGGATTTTATGATGGTTTATAGGTGTCTAGTGGAGAGCTGCTCCACACATGGCATGCGCACTATCGTGCTGTTAGGTGCCTCGCGCTGTATGACTATTTGCTTGTCTCAGGGTCAGAGGATGGGAGTATCAAAGTTTGGGATCTCATCACGCATGTTTGTTTTGTGTAGTAAAATCGGTCAAACTATTTTTGTATAGTACTATAGTGTTCATTGGGTTTGGTTGTATTGGTTGCAGGGTGCTTGATGAGCAGTCAAGGCTGGAGGCCCAGACACCATACATGTATAGTTTCAGTCAGCATGCACTGCCTGTAACTGATATTGCTTGTTTTCTTGGAGCAATTGCTATATCTTCTTCAGAGGATCGAACCTGCAAAGTGTGTGTGCAACTCAACTCTTGTTCTTTTTTTAATTGAATGTTTTATATGCGGTTATTTATTTGTTCTAGTTCTTGTTAGCCACTCTTATTTATAACTTAACTAGTACTACCACCGATTCCAAATGTAGGTCTTAGGATCGTATCTGGTCAAACTTTATTAATTTGGATCATAAGCATGAAAAGTTACATAGATTGACAATATATTGATGTTACTATATTTATCATGGAAAATACTTCCATAGTATATATTTCGCTATATAAATGGTATATTTTAACAAACATTACAAGGCAAAGTGTCATATTGGAGATTGTCAGTGTCCTAAACGACCTACATTTGGAATCGAAGGGAGTAGCATCTTGGGCTACATATTGTAATGGCATTTGTTCTTATCTGCAGATTTGGAGTTTATCTGAGGGTAGGATGCTAAGAAGCATTTCATTTCCTACTAGCATTGGTTCTGTAGCACTAGACCCAAGAAGTCATATTTTCTATGCTGGTGGTAGAGATGGAAAGATATATGTTACTGCTATGGGTGTTGATCTCAGTTTTCATGGTAGTGATGAGTCATCTATTCTGGGCGCATTGGATGACCACAGGTTTGCCTGACCTAGCTTTTTGTCTTGTTCTTGAAAATTACTGCTGTGAATTACTAGTATCTCGTAACATGAAATTCCATGAGATAATTGTTCATCACTTAAAAGAGCATGACCCGCTATATTTACCCATAGGAAGTGCATACAATATGGGCATGGTTTTCAGCTTTGACAAGGCTCCATATCTTCAACCTTTACTTTAGACTTGAATGAATAAAAATTGAATTGCTAGGACATCCATGTTGCATCTAGTCCGATTGATGGGCAGAGGGATAGAGTAAGTTGCAAAAAGGAATAACGGAAATCATAGATCTTATCTAGTGACATTACCTTAAAATAATAATGATAATCCACTTTGGAATTTAGTTGGCAACATGGAAATTCTTTTCTTCCTCAACACATTAGGAATGAATGTAGCCGGGGATCGAACAGGCAACATGTACATTCTGCACAGCCTTAGGGTAACTGCATTTGCAAGGATATTATTTGCAGTGGTTCATGAAAGGAAAGGGGTGGTTCGAATTAGAGTTTTCACACATTTTTTTACTGGAAATTGAATACGATTTAAAGAATTATTATATCCTGACAATATAACTAATGATGAAATTAAATAATTAATAAATATTAATACATTTCCTAACACTTAAGTGTTCCATAATAAATGTACAAGTATATAACACTTTAAGGTCCTGTATGTTTGGCAGAGCTCCACTCCTTGATTCTCCAGCCCCACTTCCTGATTCTTTGGAACTTGGAATTTATTCTGTCTGATAGAATCGTTTGGCAAGCTGTGACTGTGAAGTGATTCTTGAAAGAGCGGATTAAGCTGTAATTTTCCATAGTACCCCTGACTGTCTGAACAAAAGTCTGTAATACATATCATGAATAGGCATGCATTGTTTGATACATGCTGGTTAAATTTGTGTAACGACAAATTGACTATAGAAATTCTTCACCCAACATGCCAATAATTAATTGTTGACACCACAAGTTGCATCGTACAATCATCATATTCTAAAGTCCAAACCGATGGGGTCCAATAGATTACAAAGTCCCCAAAAGAGAACAAAATAATCAGACATTTTCTTACAGGGTCCAGGCATCTAGCTTGCCCCTGTCAATCTTCCCAATTGTTTAATAAACTACGAAAGCCATTGTTGTTCATCCTATGGCAAAAGTAGTATATAACCACCAACAAATAAATGAATACCTGATTTACATGCTGACTGAACAAATCAAAATTAACTAGGGCTCATCCTATGCTTTGATAAACAGAACATTAAACAAAGTTGTGTTGCCAGGACCTTTGGTCTGGATGAGGGACGACCAGAGGCAGCCTGGACATCGGTGGTTCTGACCTAGAGGAAGACAACGGTGGCCAATATGGAGACCGCAGCCTGTGGAAGGTGGACACCGGAGCTCGATCTGCTGGGAGTGGGTGCGCCTGTACAGGGGTATGGTAGGGTTGCCCCCCTGGGGTCGACTGACACCAACTGTACCGAATCTTAATTTCTAGCTAGGAGAGGGGGGGGTATGTGGGTGTCCTGGGGATGGACCTGGGCGCAGAGCTCCCCTGTTTGGACGGCTGGCATCGGGCCAGTCCTGTTGGCAGCGCTGCAGTTGCCCACACATGGAGAGAAAAGCTCGGACCCCTCCGAGCGGTGCTTTGGGACAAACGGGTGCTGGATGGGGAACTGCGGGCCTTTTATACCCGTGGCAATTGTGGATCAATAACCTTTTGACTTGTTGAGGAGGTCTATAATCAGAAGGGTGGGGAGCAGGCGTGAATCTGTGGGAGCAGTTTTTTTGACTTCGTGGTTGGTATAGAAAAATGAGGGAGCGATTCACTAGATTCCCCTAAGAAGCTGTGCCAAATTTTGGCGTTTGGCAGAGCTGGAGTGATTCTCATGAAGAAACTGCTTCAAGTTGTGCTGCCAAATGCACCCTAATTAACTTCAATCTAAAGGAATTCTCATCCTCTTTTTTATTTGTTTTTCTGTTATTCGCTGCTTAGAAACTATAGATAGGCTGGATGATGGGCTTATTTTTTTTTGGTAAAGATTATTCATTGATCTGCATTGTTGTTAGCAGTGCAGGTTATTCAATGCCATTATCTAAATAAATTTATTTGCATCTACTATCTCTGTTTAATATAGGCTGCTTCAGTGTCAAATTCCTAACATTTATGTGGTGAGATCTATTAAGTTGATTTTGGTTTTTTTTTGACTGATCCAGCAAGGCAGTAACAAGCTTAGCATCAAGCACAGATGGACTTCTACTTGTCTCTGGATCTGAGGATGGTAATGTTCGTGTGTGGGATACTAGATGTCAGCAGGTGACCCGAAAATTCAAACACTCCCAAGGTTATACTCTTATTTTATATTAAAAAGGCTATATTCGTACTGAAAACCTACCTTGACTTTACAAAACTTAGTGCAATATTTGAAAACTTAA
This sequence comes from Miscanthus lutarioriparius, assembly GCA_904845875.1. Classification (NCBI taxonomy): domain Eukaryota; kingdom Viridiplantae; phylum Streptophyta; class Magnoliopsida; order Poales; family Poaceae; genus Miscanthus; species Miscanthus lutarioriparius. The sequence goes on along the minus strand of CAJGYO010000016.1, from coordinate 4,931,266 downwards.
TTCTTACGTTGGACACTCTTATGCGTTGAATATGTGGTTGGGTTGCGAGCCTACTCCATTGACTAGTAGAACTTTCTTCCTAGAGAAACCTAAGGATCACATATTTTCCTGAGACACTTAATAGGCAAAAGATGTTTTTTTTTGTTTTTTACTGTCATTAAAGGCATTATTAAATACATTTCCTTATGTTAGGTGAATGGTGATAATTTACCTAGGCTGAGTTCCGTCAATCAATCCTAAATCACTCTTAGTTCTATGGGAATTCTTTTTTTGAGGGAAGTTCTATGGGATGTCTTGATTATAACTGAAACATGAACTCTGGACTGTTAAGGTCTCCGCAAGTTTACACAGTCAACTTTCATGACTCATGGTACGTATTATTCTTCGCCAGAAGCTTACATATCTCTAAAGCTGAGGCTAAGACTATTCTATGGCCATGCTTTTTTTAATATACAATGCACCTTTTGTATATAGTTTATGAATCATGTTCTTGTTTCCTTTTTTTCCCGAATCTGCAGTACCACTGAGCTTTGATAATGTAATTGTTTGTCAGGTCCAGTAACCAATGTTCTGATAGTAACGCCACAATGAGTAAATCTGCCGCCACTACAACCATTACGCAAAGTTTGCTCAGCAAATGGGGCGGGTGAACGGCGGGCAGTAGTTCTTCCTCGGCCTGAAAATGATGTTCCAATTCCTGGAAATAAAACCTCCATTTTTATGGAGCGCTACTTGGATGAGCTTCAGGTTGGGTGATTTTGCTTTGTCTTTCATTTGGTGCCATACATCTTACAAGTTTCATTTCCATATTTCTTTCTGTTGCATCTTATGTTTTTTTATGGGGTCCAGAAGCATGGTGGTTCTTCCAGGTTATTTGATTTTGGGCTGAATGCTCAGAATGGCACTCCAAACCAACAGGGAACAGAATGGAGAGACAGATACTTGGAGTTGCAGGATCTCTTTGTACATGAGGTCCTCCATCAGATGCCATCCTCGAGGAACCCATGATGCGCATGCTTTGGATATCATAAGTTGCTATTGTCAATTAAGTAAGTGAATTTTATTTTCTCCTGCTGGTTAATAATAGAGATCATGAAGAAATGGCAGAGATTTTTTTCAACAAAATAACATAACCTGGAAAATCCTTTTTTTTCATTTCAATTATTCTAGTCTCAATAGTTTATGGTAGCATAATCAAGTTAGCGGCAGAAGCATATTGCACTTCTATGCATGCTGTGTTTTTGTTTAAGCCATGAGACTTATGTTTTTTAACACGTTGTGTAGGATCATTTGTGGTATCGAAACAGTGATGGTTGCCATTCGGGCCACAAACGATGTAGATGGGCTCTTTGGAGTAATTCAACTGGTGGCTGTGGGGTGTAATTGAGGGTGCCTTTGGCTGCGAGGAACTTTTCAGATTCTCAGTAAAATCACTAGAATCGCTGCCAGAGTTCACTTGGAACTGATTCTCGTTTTTGTACTAGTCTCGATAAACACCAACAAACTGGTTTCTCTTGATTCTAGTTCTAATTTGAAGAGTCCAGCGAGCTAGGTAATTAATAAAGTGATTTTGATTTATTAGAGAAATGTTTCTTAAGGGAATCTGGATTTTAAAACTTTTCTACTAGAATCTAGATTTGAAACGTTTCCACGAGAGTTTAGAACCCTGCCAAAGTATAAAATGCTGAGGCATAGTATAAACTGGAACAGTGAAATGGTGCAGAGATTGGCCAATTCTGAAGCAATCTGTTAATTTTCAAATAAAAAAAAAACTCAAGTGCTGTTTGGTTAAGGTGTGAGTAAAGATGTCAATGGGGACCCGATCCCCGATTCCCCGTGGTGAATTCTTCCATTAGGGGACGAGGATGGAGGAGAATTAATCCCCACGGGGAAGGATATGGTAGGAATGTTGTCCCCGGGATGGCGGGGACGGGGATGGTTGCCTGGTCTCCGACCCCGATCCCCGTCAACCCGCCCCGCGAAGCAGTGAAGCCGGCCCATGTAAAGGCCCAATAAGTCGCGGAGGTTTATAACGTGCCATCCAACCCTAACGCGTCCTCTCCTCCCGGTCACTCCCCATCCGGTCACCTCCCTCCCTCTTGTGCGCCCTCTCCCTCCCTCCAGGCTCCAGCGCTCTCCTCCCGGCTCCCTCTGTAACACCCCAGGTGTTTGCCACCAGTTAAGCAATGGGTTTGAGCTCAAACATGTTATATTAAGTAATGATGAAGATGTCAAGGTCAAACCTATGAAATAAGTCCCAACCTAAACTTGGATATTGCACCCTTGCTTTACATATAGGTCCTTTTCAAGATATATGCTTGGCTGGTGTTATTGGAATATCTTCATGTGTCTCACATCAATACCCATCTATATTAATCCATGGAAAAGTTTCGTGAAGTTTGGAATCAAGAAGTCACATGAAATGACGAGTTATGTCCTTGCTTGAATTATTTTATAAAGTGAATGGAATTCTCGATCGTCAACCAAACCTTGCTACCTTACCCAAATGACTCTAATTGAACTCTACAACAAAAGTCATAAAGGGTTCGTGTTGAGCTGAGGTCAAGAAAATGCCTCATTCGGTCTAAAACTTTGATTTAAGCTTTATCGTGATCCTACTTTGGTCTAAGTAGAACTATAGCTTCTGCACCTGTTTTAAAGTTGGACATTAAATAAAAGTTGAAGCTCATGTTATGTAGAAGAAACTTTGTTTTTGGAGTATACCATGGATCGGCTCGGAACTAAGTCTAGCAGTGGCTCAAAGTTGGAACCTGCTGCTGATTTCAGCACTTAGAAATATTCTAAGTCTATAAATTCATCGCCATCGGCATTGACGTCTCGCGTTCTCCAAATTTCGTTAAGCAACTTGACCCCAAAATGGAAGTTGGAACTAAGTTCATGGAGAAGGGCATGTAAAAAGATGGCACCAGTTTGACCTCGTTTTCACCATCAATTTGAATGTTTGCTTGTCGCTGTCAATACGCTGACACTAGCAATTTGTGGCTTAATTACCCGCTGTTGAAGAGCTCTAATGACCATGCGACCTTAATAAAAGTTGGAGAGTAATCAGAGTTGAGCAAACTTCATTTTTGGCCCACTGTCTGATTCGGCCCGGAAGCGGCCCAAATCGGCTCCCCACCATGTCAACTCCGGCGCTCGCCACGTGCTCGACAGTTTGTCTTCGTGGACGCCATGCACCGGAGCGCGTCCCACCATGGCCGACGCGCGTCCTACCTCGTGCCACGTGCTGCCGAACGCCCTACTCCTCCATAACCGAGCGCTAGAGCTGCCCCATCCCTCACCCGTCCCTTCTCGCTCTCTCGCTCGCGCTCTGGCCGCACCAGAGCGGAGCCGCCATGGCCGCCGCCGCCGAACTTCCTTGCCGCCGCTGCTCCCTCTCCTGCAGCCCCTCCAGTGCCACCACTGAGCATTCCTACGGCTCCACGACTGCCTCTCCAAGCCCTAGTCGGAGCCGAGCCCCACCGCGCGCTTGCTGTCGCCGAGCCTGCCGCTGCCGGCAGTGCCGTCCTGGCACTGCTCAGCTGATGCGCTGCTGCTGCCTGCAGCTTGGCCAGCCAAGGCCAGGCGCGGCCACGGCTGGCCGTGGCCAAGCCCCAACGCGTCCCCTCCTTGCCTCCGCCGGCCGCTGCCCCGCTGGCTGAGCCCTCCGTCTCCTCGGCTGGCTGCTGCTCCGTTCTTGTCTGATGGAGGAAGAAGAAGGACCTCGCGTGACAATAGGGGAAAAGGGAGGGGGTTAAGTGAAGAAGTTGTGACTCACGTGAACAGTGCTCATGAGGACCTTTTCGCTGGAGTTTAATTTGTGTTTACCGCAGGGACCTCGATGCAAGATTTAAATTTCCTTTCTCTGATTTTTGCAGATTTGAATGCTCCACTTTGAAAATTCGTAGTAATTTGTTGAAAAATCGTAAAATAGTAAATTAAGACTTTTTGGAATCCTTGTGAAATTATCTATGCACTAGAACTATAATATGGCATGATTTAGTTTAAAGTTTTTACTGTAAAAATCAATTTGTGCAGTTAGGTTTGTAATACTAGTTGTGTCTTGTCTTTTTCATAACTGTAGTTATTTTGCTCAAATAAATGTAAAATTTTTATGGAGTGCTAATCAGGTGATTGTGGTTGTCTGGTAAAAATTTCAGGAGTTTAGGATTTATATTTTAAGAGTTATAAAAATAACAAATGCCCCGTATTGCTTTGCTCCTACTCTGAATAGTTCTACATGTTTGAATTAATTGGCTCAGTTAAGTTATGAATCATGACTTGATGAAAATACATGAGTTGTAGTACTTTTATTAAGATTTCCAAAAAGTTAAATATCATGATTTTTTGTTAAGTAGATCTTGAGTTATACTTGCTTAAATCTCTGTGGCTGTTTCTGCCCAAACCCAGACAGGGTTTCCTTGTTCTTACTGTGGGGCCTTCTTAATAGTATAATTAGCTTTAGGTGTTTATAATAAAGTTGTTTAGAATTTGCTAAGCTTTCTAAAAAGTCTAGAATCACATTTATAGTACATGTATAACTCCATTTATAGCTGTTTAAAGTGGCATGTCAGTTTCTGTCTATGTTTTGGACAGAGATGCAATTATTGGATTAGTTGACCCTTCTAATTGTAAAATCATCTTAATATGAGAATAAAAAAGTTGTAGATAATTCATGTATCTAGCTTCTGTTAAAATTTGGTGGTATTTGGCCTTGTGGTTTGTGAGTTATGCCTGTTTAAAGTTGGGTTTCAGAAATGGCTGCTTTCTGTCAATTGTGGACCAGTTTTTGTAAATGGGTATATTTGACTTAGTTAGCTTGAGAATCATGCTAAGATTATTAAAGATGAATTGTAGAAAATTTCATAAGTTTTCCAGATTGTCTTGTTGCATGTCTTTTGGATTAGTACAACTCCTGTTATGAGTAAAATTAGCTGCTGCTGTTTGCAGCCTTGACTCTATGATTGCCGTGAATAACTGGTTTGTCTTGAATGCTTATGTGATGCATCTTGTGTTACCATTTATCACATTCATACACATGCATCTTGCATCTCATCTAGGTGCGCTAGATGAATCACGTGAAGAACGTGATGTTGGAGCCGAACCCGAAGACGGTGTATGGAGGATCTATCCCGAAGATGGAAGGACTAAGCGAGTGCTAGGACCTGAGACATCACCAGGACGGTGCAAGCTAACTGAACTGACTTGTGTCGGATCCCAGGCAAGCCCTGGAGCATTATAAGTCTCCTAATTTATAAAAGCAATTCTTTCTATATATATGAGTTTATATATTGTTGCATTAAGTTGTAGGAGTTGATTGAAACCGTTGATGCATTTATTACTATCCTTGCCTACCTTATTATCTTTTACCCTGTTAGGTCAGGATCGAATAACTGCTTAGCCTTGCTTAGACCGGTTGCAATCGGTGATATCTGGTCACCTACATTATAGGTGGTTACTGGAAGAATTTAGTTATGGAAAGAATGATATCCTGGAATTAACCCTGTGTGATGGATAATTGGAGACCGGACGGAAAAGTTGGAGGCAACCAGACAGGGTTCTGGGGTGCTGTTAGTTTCCGTCTGTGTCGATTAAGGACCGACCGTTGTTGGGCCTCGGGTCATGTTGAACGCATGCCTTACATTTAGCTGGCCGAATAACGTACCTTTCGACCGCGAAGCTGGGAGATTATTCGGGCCGAGTGGATTGCCCGCAGTGCACTGTACCGGAGCAGGCGTGGTAGGACACGGGGGCGCGATGATAAGACCGAAAGGCAGTCGGTCGGCCCCCGGGTACATGTGGTTCCTGGCAAACTCGAGATTTTTCCTGGATAGTTGACTCGGTGACCGATACCTCACTTTAGCGGGTGAGTGAGGTTTGTGTAAGGAATAAATTACCAGCTGGTTAATAATCGATTCGAATCGCCATCGCTCCTGGATAGTGAGCATTTGACTCGAGCTACGGCATCGTAGTAATTATTATGGAACAATGATGGTTATCTGGATGGTATGAGATATGCTAAATCTAAATTGGTAACTGGATGTTATTGGTTAATCAAGTGATTGCTATAGTACAGGTGCTTACCTAGATGGATATGTTATAATAAAGATGGTGCAAAGTACTTAAAATGGTTTCTTCATGATAGCTTATGCTTTTGCAAACGAGTCAGCTAGCCCACTAAAGAAAGCCTTGCATAATCCTTGGTGTCATTTGTTTTGGTTCTCGATGGGTAAGTCTAGCTGAGTATATTCGAGTACTCAGGGTTTATCCCACCATGTTGCAGGTGAAGTTCTTGGCCTGCGGAAGATGGTGGCTAACCGTCGGTGGGCTCGATGACTCTATATTTACTTCTCACCTATATGCTTTTATCTGAGGATGTCACTTATGCTAGCAATGTATTTGGAACTTATATTCATGTAATCATTTGAAAGCTATGTTGTTTTCTCTAATCGGTTTTAAAACCCAAACTTGTACTATTATTTGTGAACCCAATTATAATATTATTTCCGCTGCAACTCTGCGTATGTGATGTGTATTTGTTTAATCACGTGATCTTGGTTGTAATGTTGATTTACCGAGGTCCTTCGTGATACTCGGCGGACTACCGGGTTTGTATAAGTGAAAGTATGCGCGCGTCAACGTGTTAGCAGGGACAGCCGTACTTGATCTTGTATAAAATGGGCGGTTCTGTCACACCCTCCCTCTTGCGCGCCCTCTCCTCCCTCCTTCACGGCACTGTCCTCCCTCCGTAGCGGCGTCCTCTCTCCTTCCTCCGGCGCGGATCATGGCGGAGCGGCCCTCACAGCGCTCGGCGGTGTAGATCCATGCCGAGGCCGGGTGGATCTATGGCGGGGCAACACGGATCCAGGCCGGGCCCGGGCGGATCCTCGGTGTGGTGGCCCACCCGTGGCGACATCGCGCGGGGCGGCACGACCTCCCTCTCGCGGGTGCGGGCGGCAGCGTACCCCGGCGGCGGATCCTCCCTCTCCCTCGAGCTCTGCGGCGGATCCTCCCTCTCCCTTGAGCTCGGCGGCGAATCTGGCCGAGGAGCACCTCTAGCGGCGACGAATCTAGCCGAGGAGCACCTCCAGCGGCTTCTCTAGGCGGATCTGCGACCGTGGTGGTCAGATCCGCGGGCGAGGTGGCCGCTCCTGGCCACGTGTTCGTCGATGGCGTCCACGACGGTGGCGGCGAGCGTGCTTCACGTGTTGCGGGGATGGGGATCCCCGCGGGGATTAAATCCCCGAGCAGGGACGGGGATGGGGAAGAAGTGCTCCCCATGAGCCTTCACGGGGACGGGGACGGGGGAAATTTGCCCCCGCGGGGACGGGGATGGGGCGGTAACCCCTGACGAGGAATTCATCGTTGACATTTGAGACGAAGAGTTGCGGAGGTTGGTGCGGCCGTGCTAGAGAGCGGGGCGCCTTCGAGCACCGTCCAGGGATAGGAGAGTACGGTGCGGCGCAGTCAAGGAAACCGGTGGAGGGAGAGAAGCGAACAGGTAATCCAACGTGGAGGTGACAGACAAAAGCAAAGATATTCTTACCTTTCTATGTGTTATTGGACCTACATGTTTCTGTCTCATATTCTGGAACTATGTGAAATGGATCAATTATTTATTCATGGCTAGTGACTACTCTCCTATGCCCTGTTCGCTTGGGCTGGTTTGGCTTATAAGCTATGGCTCAAAGTACTGTTGGCTGGTTTGGTGTGAGAAAAAAATATTATTCATTAACTGATAAGCCATGGTTTACCAGCCAAATACGACCAAGTAAATATACTACTATTTTTTTTTTATGTTCACATCAGAATAGCTAACCAAATAGCTTAGTTGTTGGGAATGTCCTAAGGAATGAGCTTGAAAACTGAAACTCCTGTGCTCGGGCACCTAAAATAATTTTGACTTCTTCGACAGATTAGACAAGACAAAATAAACCCTGCGGTGTACACGTATGGCGGCTTAGGCCTTTTAGTTATTTCTTCCTCTCTATATCATCAAATATTTGGACACAAACATTGAGTATTAAATATAAACTAAAAAAATAATTAATTACATAGTTTGTGACTATTTTGCAAGACGAAACTTTTAAACCTAATGAGTCTATGATTTAACAACATAGTGCTACAGTACACACATGTGCTAATGATGGATTAATTAGTTTAATAAATTCGTCTCGTAAATTACCGATGAATTCTATAATTCGTGCGATATCTCTACATGACATCTCCATGAGTAGTCGAGTGTTGATACCGAGGCAGCCAAGTCAATGCTGCGTCAGATCCGACCTGCATGCTCCATGGACCATTGTGTCTCATCGTCAGTCGGTCTGCGGCGGCGGCTCCAACCGGTTGTGCTCGCTTTGCCACACCGTATCCACAGCGGCCGGCGCAGGGCACACGGCGCGCCACCGCCTGGACCCGCCGCGACGGCGGCGGGGTAACGCCCACGCGGCCACCCGAAGCACACAAATTGGAAAGAGCGACTTGTACTACATGCACTTGGCTCGGCTGTCTGAGACCCTCTCTCCCATGATTTAATACAGACTACAGAGAGCGCAACCATGCTCACTTCTCTGCAGCAAAATCAGTTCCACAGACAAAACAACAGGATCGGAGCACAGAACTTGTTGAGAGGAGGGCCTCACTAATAACTGAGCTGATAGTTGGGTGCGACACTCCGTAAACTGCTATACTCACTCGCATCGCCAACAACAACAGAAGAGACGAAATGGAAAGGAAAAGTGAAGTCATTCTATGCTCGCGGCAGCTAACAGTGATAGCGCATCCTCCTGGGGTCGAAGTCACAGTGCTTGGATCTCGCCGCCGTAGCCATACCGCTTCAGAAGCCGCTCGTCTTGCCGCCAGTTTTCCTTCACTTTGACCTCTATCTGTACAAGGAAGGAGTCGTGCATTACTTGTTAGATAGAAACTTCTCCACGATGGTAGCATTGCAGCAGGAGATGGCAAGTCCACAGCGACCACGTAATATAAGTGAATAAGATGTATGTAAACCTCAAGGTAGACTTTCTTTTGTAGGAAATCCTCGATGTCAAGCCTTGACGCGGTTGCCAACATCTTTATGGCTTTGCCATCCTGCATCAATCGGAACATGTTAGGGGAATATTTTTTGCCATTAGACATGAGACAACACAACCCGGGAATTCATGGCCTAATTCCTTTCTTTATAATAGATTGAATCTTAGATTTTAAAAAAGTCTAATTTCTTGTCTCATGTATTTCAAATATCCAGGAAAAACAGCCCACATCATGTATAATTATGGTATTGTTAACTTTTTTTTTTACCTTCCCTAGTATAATGCTTCTTTGTGATTCTTTCTCAACAAGTATGTCAACTTGAATGAAGTCCTTGGCACTAGGCCTACTTTTGTAACTGACAACATTAACCTGTCATGAAAAAAATGATTATATTAGAAATAAAGAATATCAAGATGGAGAATATGCTGCATCAAACTCATAGGGAAAACACCTGAAGATATACCTGGCATGAATAAGGAATTTCCTGCCTGTATTGAACAAAAATCTTTTCCCTCACTATTTCACCAACAAAAAATCTCTCGGGGTGTTCACTAGCTATATCCTGAAACATGATGAACCACATGGCTAAATACATGAACAGAATATGCCTATTAATCTCAAATCATCCCATGTAGTACAACATCTGACCAAAAAATAGATGGTTCAGTTCAACTGAGGAATCATATTACAGAGCATATGCTTGTTTAAGAGATAAACCACAGAGCAACAAAGAGGGTGGTAACAATGTACTAAAAGGGTGTAAGCCTATTATTTAGCATCCTCTAGACGAAGTAAAAATATGTCGGGGCTTTTGAGAAAATATTTCTTCACAACTGATTTGTAGCAACCTAGCAGGGCACATAGTAATCATTTCGTACTAATTCATACATTAGCGGTTTCAAGTTCACATTGCTCAGTTCACGAATAATGGAAAAAAGCAATCTCCCATGCCATCTGCAGAAAGATGATTTGCCAATGCCTCCATCCATCAAACTAAGATTAACACAAGATTTGTCGGGAGTCAACATTGGAATGGGCACATCAAGTTCAACTATAATGATATTCAGGAGCACACTCTTGACCACACAGACAAAAATATTTACTAAAATGTTCTGAGCGCCAGAACCTGACTCTCTCTGTTTATAATATATGAGGACAGTCCATGACATTTAAAGGTAAACAAAGCATAGGGAGATGCCATTAGAAAAATATGAATGATCTTTGCTAATACCTTGGGGTAGTAAGCAGGACCCAGAGGGAGCTTTGACAATATCCACTCCTTGATATCATCCAGCCCATTACCAAATTTAGCACTTATTGGTATAACATCATCAACATTAGTAAATTTTTGGTACCACTGTCAAAAAAGTTGTCCGGAAATCAATACCAACTGCATGCAGAGAAAAGCACAAAAGAAACAGGGAAACACCTTTCGACAATTGTATCAGGTTCATACCTCAAGTTTCTTTGTGATTTCTCCGGGTTTTATGAGATCTTTCTTGTTCAATACCAGCAGTACAGGAAGTCCAATATCTTTGTTTCCCACACCTTCTTCAAGCATTTCATCAATCTAAAAGCTCAAAGCTTGCAAGATGTAAGGTAAAATGGTTGAATGTCAGGATGGATTACTTTCTTTCTTACTGCTGGCAATACCTTTTCAGGCGCTTTGCAAGCATCAGCAACAACAAGCACACAGTCCGCACTGCCGATAGCGCTCCTGACATTCTTCATCATCATACTGTCCAGCTTATGCATCTCCTTTTTAATAACACCAGGAGTGTCATAAAGTATAATCTGCAAACTAAATGATAACTCAGATTAGCAGTGAAAAGCAACATGATCCCCTTGATGGTAATGGGACCAGAAACTTCCGAGGACCTTAATTTGTATTGAACTGAATTAAATTCTGATACCTGGTATTCTGGTTCAGAACATATACCAAGAATGCGATGTCTTGTCGTTTGTGGTTTATCTGTTACAATTGAAAGTTTCTGACCAACCATTTGGTTTATAAGGGTGCTCTTGCCAACATTTGGCTTCCCCAATACAGCAACATAGCCTGCGGAGACACCGTATCAGTATGCCAATCATTCAATATGGATCAATTTCCAATTTGCAATTTTGACGAAAATGCTCTGCGCATTGCAACTTTGCAAGCTCCTTAATTTTACTTTACGAACTAGGACGAAATTTGGCTAATAAAGTTTAGAACTAAGTGCATGACCTCAATTCCTAAGCTTAATCAATACTAAACCCGACTAATTTCAAACTCAGAAAGCACAGAAGTGAGAAGCCTAACCGCTGCGGTGATTGGCGCAAAGAGAGGAGCCAAGTTCCTCCGACTCGTACTCATCCAGCAGCGCCAGGCTCCGGTCCGGCTTCTCGATGAGCTCCAGGCGCGGTCTCGTGCTCACCGCCGGTTCAGCTTCCTCCTCCTCCTCCACTTCTTCTTCCACCATCTCATCCTCTTCCACTCCTGAATAGGTCATAATCGCATTGCCCACAGCCCCAGCTCCACGCTTCAGTCTCGAGGCGCGGACGCGTCTTCCTTGCAGCACACACGGGGAAATAAAATCCGGTGGAAGAGCAAGAGCTCTATGGGAGAGACACGGCGGCAGCAACGGCGGCGGCGCGACGAACCGGAGAGCGAGGCCAAGCTCCATCGTGGCGACTGCAGACTGCAGAGAGTGCGCAATGTGTTCGCGAGCATCCGCCATTGGGGATAAGAAAGAGAAGGCAGGCGACGGGATGTTTTCGGCCCATTTTTTTCAAAGAGTTTTACCTCAGCTTTTATTGAAAGCCAGTTGTCGGCCCATTTTCGGAGGCCCATAAAAGGAAAAGGCCCAGGCCCATGAACTGGTCACGGCGTACCCACCACCGAGCCCTCCCGACAAAAACGACCAGAGCAGCAAGCTCCCAACCGCCGCCGGAGCGCGGAGCAAAACCATCTCCAAAACCCTAGCCCCCATCCCCTCGCTGGGAAGTCTCGTCGGCGGCGGCGGAGATGGGCAAGGCGAAGGGGAAGCAGCGCCAGGACAAGTTCTACCACCTCGCCAAGGAACAAGGGTACCGGAGTCGCGCGGCCTTCAAGCTGCTCCAGCTCGACGCGCGGTTCCGCTTCCTCCCAACGGCGCGCTCGGTGCTCGACCTCTGCGCCGCGCCGGGAGGGTGGGTCCAGGTGGCCGTCAACCATGCCCCCGTGGGAGCCTTCGTCGTCGGGGTCGACCTCGTCCCCATCCGCCCCATCCGCGGTGCCCACTCGCTCACCGAGGACATCACCACCACCAAGTGCCGCGCCGCGGTGCGGAGGCTCATGGACTCCAACGGCGTCTCCGCCTTCGACGTCGTGCTCCACGACGGGTCGCCCAACGTCGGTGGTGCCTGGGCACAGGAGGCCACATCGCAGTCGGCGCTCGTCATCGACGCACTGCGCCTTGCTACCATGTTCCTCGCTCCCAAGGGCGCCTTCATCACGAAGGTAAAGGATTCTACAGAAGAAGAATGCTCAATGTTGCAGCCATTGGCTTCCCTTTGTAATTAAGCATGATGCTTATTTTCCTTGTAATATGTGAATGCAAAATATCTTTGTTGAAAATACACTATAAAAATATGTTCTAAATAAGTGGCAGCATGATATCTTGACATTTTCATCCCTAGTCAGGTGTTATGTTTATGTATATATATGTGCTCCTTGGTTCACAGTGAAGTAGTATCCATTCTTCTGACATGTTGAGTGGTTTTGACAGTTTATACCTTGCAGAGTTGTCATGTGTTTTGTTATTAACTCATCTCCTTCAGTTGTTGAATCAGCTTTATTTTCGTTGTTCTCATTGTCTCACATTTCAATCCATGTTTAATCAACTGTTCTTTTTCTTCAACAGGTTTTTAGGTCTCAAGATTACAACGCTATTATGTACTGTCTTAAACAGGTGTGTATTCATTAAATGTTTTGTATTTTTTTATTTTTTCTATTTGGTTAATTGAAACATCAAATATCATCTTGGTTTGCAGTTGTTTGAGAAGGTTGAGGCGACTAAACCTTCGGCAAGTCGGTCTACATCTGCTGAAATTTATATCATCTGCCTGAAATACAAGGCTCCCGCAAAGATTCAGCCAGAACTTCTTGATATAAAGCACTTGTTCAGTGTGGTTCCAGAACAGACCAAAGTATGTTGAACCACTTGTCTGAATCATCTGTCTAAGTGTCTAGTTTCTTTTCTTTTTTCTGCTAGCGTACCTTAATTTTGGAAATTTTGGTGCTCTGCAGTCTAGGGATGTCATGGATGGTAGGAAAAAGAGACACCGTGATGGGTAGGCCCTCTTTTCACATCAAGTTTGCCTGCTTCTTTTCCTTTTCCCCTTCTGAAAGTATGTATCTTTTTTATATCTATATAATTGTTAGCACGATTAGCAGTGTTCACATCATAGTGGACTATAATGTTCTACCTATATCTGTTCTCAGTTCTCACATTAAATATCCACTTCTTACGTTCGTTATAAGTTTATAACAGCCTGTTTTCCAATATCCTTGTTCTGCTCACATGTAAATAATTGCATTGCTCTTGGTATCGTGAAAGTTTACAAGTTGCTCTGTTATTTCGTGCAAGCAATTGAGATGTTTGTTCTCACCAATTCGGCATTTTTTAAAGTCACATAATCAGTTAGTCATTTCTAGTTTGAGCCAGAAAACTGTGCTTTTCTGCTCTTTGGGTAAGCAACAATGAACAAGAATTAATAGTTTGTAGAATTTGTTCAACAAAAACACCAGTACTCGGGTTCATGTATGGTGCATCACTAAGAGTGTTTATGTTGATAAGAGTGGGTGGGTGTTTATGTTGTCTCACTGCACTTAAGGTTATGTTGTTGTTGTTGTTGTTGTTGTTGTTGTTATTTTCATAAGAGTGAGTGGGTGTTTATGTTGGCTCACCAAGCCTATCACCTGTAGAAGTTTATTAAAAAGGCATACGCTGTTCTTTCTATGTTGAAAAACTTTGGTGGAATCCACCTGTAGAAGTTGTAGCTTTAAGTTTTTGTTACACAAAGCCCTCTTTGGTGAACAATATGGCACAATAGATTGTTATACACTGATATCAATAACTTGTATGTAGGTATGAAGAAGGGAATACGACATTGCGGAAAGTCGGTTTGGCATCAGACTTTATATGGTCTGACGCCCAGGCACCACTGGAGTTTTTGGGCTCTTACAATGCAATTTCATTTGATAATCCAGAATCCCTGCCCATAAAGAATCATGAGCTTACAACAGATGATGTAAGGAACTGATGCCATTGCTAAGCATACTGCACAGCTTATCTTTCCATCTATTTTTGTATAGGTACTTACGTTTGATTATTTGGTTTGTGCCAGATAAAAAATTTCTGTGAGGACTTACTTCTGTTGGATAAGAATAGTTTCAAGCATATCTTGAAGTGAGTACCTTATCTACCATTCTATTTTCCCATATGGTTTATTTCTGTTCATTTAAATAGTTATGATAACCCAAACAAGTCTATAAGTAGAGGTGTGCAGAGTATATAAATCTTATATCTATTGCATGACCATGTTAGATGGCGAATTCGCTTACGAAAAGCACTGTCAGCGTCTTCACAAGTCACCCCAAAGGTCAGTGATGCTGTGGAGAACACAAAGGTCACGGATGATGATGTACTTCTACAGGAAATGGAAGAATTGACCAGTGTCATTGATAGAAAGAAAAAAAGAGAGAAAAAGCGTTTGTCAAAGCGTCGGGCAAAGGTATTATGAAATACATATGCATTTTTTGCAATATGATGTTGATTTGAGATTTATGCTGACATATGGCTCTCTTCATTCCAGGATAAAGCACGCAAGGCCACAGGAATGCAGATTGATGCTACAGGAGATGATTATGGAGATCCTGACTTGTTTTCTATTAGTGTTATCAAGGTATAATGCTTGTTTCTGTGGACATGTTATGTGCTATCTTTTACTTAGTGGCATTATCTGTCCTCAGAATTTATACTGATAGCTCACTGGAAGAGATTTAGTTTTACATGAAACTTGTTTTCCCCCAATTTGTTACACTTAAAGAAGTAAACAGCAATACTCATTTTCCTCTCTTGAGTTTCCTCTATGACCCGCATGCAATAATTTCTAAATACAGCAGGCTCCATTTTTGCTAAAACACACCAACAAATTTTATCCACTCTATTTGGATTTCTGTAAAGTAACCTTCTAATGAGCTGTGTATGTTCTATCTTTACCTGTGGTTTGTTCTTGGAAAAGCATCTAAAAGAGCATGCTCGTTCATGATCATCTAATTCTTAAGTTTTTATATTCATTTTCCTTTTTTTTAGGGTGGAAAAGAACTTGAAGCTGTTGAATCAGCAGCGCTTGATGTGGAAGATGAAATTGGAGACAGTGAGAATGAGGATACTCAAGCTCGTGAAGACTCTGATGAGGAAATGGATTCTGATGAGGAACAGCAGAGGTAATTTTTTTTGAACATCCACACCATCTGAACACATAATTAAGTGATCAAATATCCTTATATTTCTAAAAAAGAAAACTGTCATGTCAAAAGTTTGTAAGTAATCATTGTTCACATCAGGTATGATGCCCAGCTTGAGGAGATGCTTGATGAAGCTTATGAGCGCTTTGTAACTAAAAAGGGTGGTGAAATAAAACAAGAACGCAAGCGTGCGAAACGAATCAATCCTGATGCTGATGCAGACCTCTTAGAGGTAATACTTTGCCAAAGGGCAGGACTTGTACAATGCTATGCAATTCTTTTTTCTTTTTTACAATTTACAATAATAGAGGGTGTAAAGTTTAAGTTCTCAATTTCTTTTGTCTTGGTTACAATAATAGAGGTTGTAAAGTTTTAAGGTGATATAGATGTTTATTATCTTTTAATCTTACTAGGGAGGTGAAGATGATGGTGATGTTGAAATGGATCAAGATTTTGACGAAGATCAAGATCAGGAGACCAATCCCCTTCTGTTATCTCTAGATGAACAGAGGCCAACTAAAGAGCAGATTGTAAAGCAATGGTATAGTCAGGATGTGTTCACAGAAGCTGCAACCGGCGTTACTGAGCAGAGTGACACTGAAGATGAAAGGGAGAGTTTGCAGAGGAATAAGAAGATGGATAGTGGCAAAAAGGAAAAGGTGGCTAAAGCACAGTGTTTGCAACAAGAAGATTTTGAGATTGTACCAGCAGAACCTGTCCGAAATGAAGATGATTCATCTTCATCTTCTGATGAATCGGAGGATGATCTCGATGATTACAGAAAGGCTGAAGTACTAGCCTATGCTAAGAAGATGCTGAGGAAGAAACAGAGAGAACAGATACTTGATGATGCTTACAACAAGCACATGTTTGATGACGAAGGGTTACCCAACTGGTTTGTTGAGGATGAAAAGAGGCATAGGCAGCCCATGAAGCCTGTTACGCGTGAGGAAGTAGCTGCGATGAGGGCTCAGTTTAAGGAGATTGATGCCCGCCCATCCAAGAAGGTTGCAGAGGCCAAGGCTCGGAAGAAGCGTGTTGTCATGAAGAATCTTGACAAGGCACGCCAAAAGGCAGATGCTATAGCGGACCAGAATGACATAAACGAGCGATCAAAGAGGAAGATGATTGACCAGATTTACAGGAAGGCGATGCCAAAGAAGCCTCAGAAGGAGTATGTTGTTGCAAAGAAGGGGGTTCAGGTGAGGGCTGGCAAAGGGAAGGTGTTGGTGGATCCACGGATGAAGAAGGACAAGCGGGCTGGCGGAACTGGGAAGAAAGGGAAGAAGGGCGGCAAAGGCGCAAAGGGGAAGGGTGGCCCGAAAGGCATGAGAGGGAAAGCTGGGAAGAAGGCTGGGAAAGCCCCGCGGTAAAGAAGCTGAGGAGCTAAGCATGGCTGGAATGCTGGATGCCCGCCTCCCTGCTAAATTTTTGTCTCGTCCGACTACAGCTACTCAGTAGGCAGTAGGCAGATGTTTTGAAGTTGTGTGATGATAAAAGTTTATGTGTTCAAAGTTTTTAGCGTGAGTTATCAGTGGGTATAATTTGTTTCAAAACTAGTGGTCACTTTGAGTGCCACTAAGCATAATTTTACACATTTCACAATCAATTATCAAAACTTTTAGCCCCCTTGGGGACTCCAGAACACAGGACATACAGATGCCTGCATCTCTACTAATATTTGTGTGACGAACGCCGGTGGAGACTTCTTTTTTTACAACTGAGGAACTGAAAGAGTTCTCCTTTGTGTGTCGAGATGGACGTGATCTGTCTGGCTGCTTTGGACTAGATAGGCGACTTTGGCTATGAAGTTCCCTCTGGAATCCGCTTGCATTTCCTTATCAGATTAAAAGAATGCAGCACTTGGAATCCCAAACATTGAGATGCAGAGACTAGGGATGAAAACGAAAATGATAATCTCCGATTTTCGAAAATCGTTTCGAGTTTTTCCTGATTTTTAGACCTAAACGGAAATGGTAGCGGTAATCGAAAATGATTATGGTAAAACAAATTGAAAACGAAAGCGAAAATGATTTTGCCCTCTTCCGATCCTTTTCGAACATTCTCGTATTTAACCGGTAATTTACCATCGGTAATTACTGATTCAAAGGCCTTTAATTAATGAATCCTAATTTATTTATAGACTATACAATGCATTACGATACGTACATGCAAGCACATAAGGTAATTTTTTTTTTTGGAAAGGAACCCAACTGCACACATAAGCACATAAGGCAAATATTTTTTTTTTGGAAAGGAACTATCTATACGGAAGTATTTCATTTGTATAACAAGAAGGCAATCAGCCAATCACCCAATCACTTGCTGCACCCGTAACTCTAGCCACGAACACGAACGGACTCGGGCGGCGTGCACCTGCACGTAAGGTGGTGTGAACTGTGTGGTTTCGGCTCGTCATCTGGTCAATTGTGGCTTTATTTATCATTGTCATCTGAGATAGGTCTCAAGTTATATGGATCTTTTCATGTTCTACAGTTTGGCGTGTTTATTGTTTTTGAGGATATCGTTCTCGTGAATTCCGATCGTTATCGATGTATTTTCCGATCGACTATTGTCAGTTATTGATATTAGGGATACCCAAAGCAAGGAAGTTAGCGTCCACGCTGACTTCTCCGGACAGAGCAAGATGCATTAACATGTCTCGCCCGACCCCTTAGGTATGGGCTCCGTCTCGCCCGACCAGAAGGACGCACTTTCCGTCTCGCCCGACCCCGAGGCTGTGGGGGTCTCGCCCAAGGCCGCGGGTTCCGTCTCATCCGACCCCGAGGCCACGGGCTCCATCTCGCTCGACCCTTGGGTGCGTGCTCCGTCTCGTCCGACCCCCAAGGGTCGCGGGCTCCGTCTCGTCCGACCCCGAGGCTACGGGGGTCTCGCCCAAGGCCGCGGGCTCCGTCTCGCCCGACCCTTGGGTGCGTGCTCCGTCTCGTCCGACCCTCAAGGGTTGCGGGCTCCGTCTCGTCCGATGGGGACCCATATCGCCATCAACCACTCCAGGTCCAGGCGTATGGGCCTAGGTCAAAACTCTGACACCAGGGAAGAGACGGGCCCGACTCGATGTAACCCGATGCCATAATGGGACATACATGATGATTCACATCAAGAACAACGTCGGGCGTATCGGTGCTGTTATACCTAACCCTCGTACGAGCGCTGACAGGCGCGTCAGTTCACCACGACGTTTGCCGGGACGGGATGGAACGCCATGACCGGTAGATGACGCCTGCGCATGGCGCCAGTGATGGACATGTCCACGACGTGGAGCCATCCCTGTTGACATCTACAGGATCGGTGGGACCCGCATGAAGGAGAAGAAGGACCCGGCGATTCTGGAAACCTTCCTCTCTCTCGTTTTTCTCATTTTCCTCCGCTGTAACCCATGCTTTCCCTTGGCCTATAAAAGGGAAAGCAGGGCGCCCCATGAAGAGGATCGATCCAGATCCGCACAAGACCGAACCACGAGATAAAAACACAAGAGCACCACACGAGCACACGGCTGAGCAGCGATCAAGCTCTCAGCACCCGTTCATTTCTTTCACCAGAGACTTATCCTTTCCCTCTCTTGCCTTTTTGTAACTCATACTACAAACCAAGTGCCGGTAACACGAGTAGCAACAAATTGGATGTAGGGACGTTCCGCCCGAACCAGTTTAAACCCTTGTGTCCTTCGAGCACACCATCCGAGCCAGACGCGCAAATACAAATTTACTCGTCGGTGATCCAAAAACATCGACAACTATTGTCGTTTTCGAAATTATCGGAACATCGGTGCCGTATTCGTTTCCGACAATATCATATTGATTTTGTTTTCGAGAAAAAACTGTGAGAATAAAGGTGATTTGGCCTCCTATCGATCGGAGCAGAGACCACCTGGATTCGCATTCGTCAACTTGTCGATCAGAGTAGAATCTGAACCAAGCTTTTTTGCATTCAAGATTTGGAATCAGGCTGATGCAGAGGCGGCCACTGAATCCGAGCAACTTGGTGATAGACTGATAGCATCAAGCAGCTGGCCAGATACCAACTAATGATGGCTCAGCTCTAAGAGAATATAAGCAGTGAGCGATGGCTCACAGTCACTGCAAAAGCCGTTATTGTTGTAGTGCTTAAACAATTGTTTTAACTTTTAAGTAGGAGACAAGCTGACCGTATAACTCACTGGTGGTGCGTACCCTGAACTCGAACGTCAGTAGAATTGCAAGAACCAATCAAGACATCTCTGTACACAAAAAGCTACAGAATAATATATTCTTCTTTTAAAACCCAACAAGGCAATAATATTACTAATTTCAACACAATATATACTCCCTTTCCAGTTGAAAACAACACAGAATACTCAATCCAGAATCTCCAATTTCACAGGGCAAGAGGCAAACACAAATAAAGATTCAAGATTTGAAGTATCTCAAGTCACAATCTATCTTTGGAAACAGCCCATACAAAGCTGCAGGCTCATACACTACCCTAAAATATATTCAGAAACGCTAGCAAAGCGCTTGAAAGAAGTCTCCATTTCACTACCTAGCATCTTCCTGAAGCCTTGCCTGGATGGTTCAAAATATCAGTGGGAATCCTGCATCTTTCCGACGGCTTTGTGCAGATATGACTCCGAGGTAGAGATCTCCTGATGGCTCGATGCACGCTGCACGAATCAAAACTGCAACTTGCTGCTCCAACACATCCGATGGATGCAAACCTTCCAAGCCCATTCATCTGAACGAAGAAATGGTAGCCTTTGGACAGATCAAGTGGCAGTAAATCAAATCTTATTGTGTGGGACAGTGCGAATTCCATGAACAAGCCGGGAACAAGATTGGAATGTAGTCAATTCCCTTTCCAGAATCACTGGAGATGAAAAGTTACATATACCCACATAGATATATTCCTTTGGTCCCCAAGGGGCGTGCACCGGCTGCTTATCTCCTTAGGAATATGTTCTATGGATTGTACATCGGATGGCTGAGATTGCAAAGAGATACACGGTGAAAAGGATGGATGTTCTTAGGCCAAATCCTGTTATCCTCCATTCTCCAGTGAATTATGCATCAAGTAATATATAAATTAAAATTTCAAATTACACGTGAATCTGTGTTTGAAGTGACAGCATTTTGATAACTAGTTTTTCAACCATGCATGAAGTTGATATGACAATGGTGTAGAGTGGAGACGGCGGATTAGAGGGGGTGAATAGTCCTTTCTAAAAATAATCGCGCCGGCTAACCGAAATAAATACGGAATTATAAATATCGGTCTAGCCAAAACCACATCATCCCTCTATCTAAGTTCTCAAGCACCTTATAAAGATCCTAAATAGGCAACAAATGTGTCGAGCTAGCTAGTGCTCACCTAACCAATTCTAACTTACAAGGTCACACAAACCTATGCAACTAGTATTTCAACCAAACCGGGGAGCACCTACACAATCTAGTGATGCAAAGCGCATAAAACCTAAGCTCACTAGCAATGCTCAATAACAAAGCTACACAAGTCAAATTAGAGAGCTCAAATTACTTAGCTATAAAAACTAAGCATTGTGACTAATAAAATTACTCAAACCAAATTAATCACGTCAGGGAGCTACTTCTAGGTACACAAGTAAGAAGGTAATTAGCAAGCTACACAAGCTAACTGTCGGGGACCAATACTAGGGTACTCGAAGAGGAGGAGCTAATGACCATCAACATTGATTCATCCGAGCAGTTAAGAGCACGACTATAGCTCCAACCGACCCCCAGGCGTGCAAGCTCCTCCTCGCCCGACCTCTGGGGGCGGACTCCACCCCGCCCGACCTCTAGGGTAGGGCTCCGCCTCGCCCGACACCGAGGCCACGGGCTCCGCCTCACCCGACACCAAGGCCGCGGGCTCCGCCTCGCCCGACACCGTGGCTGCAGGCTCCGCCTCGCCCGACCTCTGGGGGCGGACTCCACCTCGCCCAACCTCTGGGGTAGGGCTCTGCTTTGCTCGACACCGAGGCCGTGGGCTCCATCTCGCCCGACCTCTGAGGGCTGGCTCCGCCTCGCCCGACCCCAAGGCCGCGGGCTCCGCCTCGTCCGACACCATGGTTGCGGGCTCCGCCTCGCCCGACCTCTGAGGGCTGGCTCCGCCTCGCCCACCCCCGAGGCCGCGGGCTCCGCCTCGCCCGACCTCGAGGTCGCGGGCTCTGCCTCGCCTGATGGGGTTCCATACCACCGCCAACCCTCTCCAGGTCCGGGCATATGGGCCTGTGTCAAAACTCTGACACCAAGGAAGAGACTGGCATGCCTCGATGTAACCCGCGGCCACGACGGCCCATACCTGGGGATTCACATCAGGAACAGCTGTCGGGCGTACCGGTGCTGTTCTGCCTCACCCCCGTAGAAACACTGACAGGCGTGTCAGTTCACCACGACGTTCGCCAGGACGGAGTGGAGCGCCATGACCAGCAGGCGACGCCTGCATATGGCGCCAGTAACGGATAGGACCGCGACATGGAGCTGTCCCTATTGGCGTCTACAGGGTCGGCGGGACCTGCATGAAGGAGAAGAAGGACCCGATGATCCTGAAGGACTTCTCCTCCCTCTTGTTCTCCTCTTTCCCTCCGTCGAAACCCGTGCTTTCCCTTGGCCTATAAAAGGGAAAGCAGACACCCCATGAAGGGGATCGATTCAGGCCAGACCCGATCGAACCATCACAAACCCATCAAACCTCAAACCGATCAGAACACAACACAAGCACATGGTTGAGTAGCAACTGAGCTCTCGGCACCCGTTCATTCCTTCCATCAGAGACTTGGGACCTGTCCCTCTCACCCGTTTGTAACCCCTACTCTAAACTTTCAGTGCTAGTAATACGAGCAGCAGCGACGAATTGGACGTAGGGACATTCTGCCCAAACCAGTATAAATCTCGTGTCCTCTAAGCACACCATCCGAGTCAGACGCGCAATACTAGAAATTTACTCGTCGGTGGTTACTCGAAACACCGACAGTTGGCACGCCAGGTAGGGGTCTTTTGCGCGTCTCGACACCCACACCAGGCCTCAGATGGCTAGTCACAACGTCAGCTGGGTCCCGGGCATGCACGTGCGCTTCGGGGACCTAGACTTCATCGTCATGATGGAGAGTTCGCGCAGGCTTCCACCACCGTCCAACCTCTCCACACCACTGGCCTCGATGCGATTGCCGAGGCGCTCAAGGAGCTGTAGCTACACGCACCGGAGGCCCGCGCCCCCTGGGAGCGACCAACTTCTCGGCTTCGACTACAGGAGGTTAGAGCGCCAGCTCGATGCCTTCCTGGGACCCCAACGGTCCCGGGAGGACTTGCGCCACCTCACCTTCTTGTTCGCTAATGTCATGGCACAGCTTGGTTGAGGAGAGCCGCTCTCTCCATAATACCTCATCCGGAGCGCTCCGACGGCGCTCCCACTCGGTCTGCGCAACGCCGCAGAGACCGTTTGCCACCTTGTGGCGCAACACACTCCTTGGTCCTCTACGAACGACGAGTTTGTGGGGATGACCGAGTATGTCGCGGAATCTTTTCATGACCTCCCCATAGGAGAGTTGGAGTCGCCCTCCGGCTCTATTTCCAGCAGGGGGAGCCATCACCCCTCTCATGAATGTTTCATGGCAGGTACCCCCGAGGGACACGTCGAAAGCATCCACGAGGAAGAGGCTACCCCAATGAACGACTTCAACGATGAGGCCGAGGGGGATGCAGGGGACCCATCATGCCTACGGGTGGAGCAGCTGAAGGCCTGGCACCAAGAGCTCGAGAAAGCATGACTCCAGCTCGAGCAGGAACGCACGAAGCTCGATCGATAGATCGAGCGCCATGGAGACCATGGGCGTACGCGCACCGTGGCCCGCGACGTGAACTGGAGGATCATCGAGGACGATGAAGTCCTCCCACACTTCACCCGGGCGAGCCAGGTGGCCTTGCTCCGAGGGCTTCCAGGGCCCGCGACGCCCGAGGACTATTGGGCCCACCACGAGATTCGCACGCTACTCGAGCGTGTGGCGGCGTAGCAGGCCGAGAGCTCGCTGTCCCGCCAACAAGAGCTCGACACCAGCCAGCGCACGCCCTCAGAGCGACCCGACAAGGACGCATCAGTCCACCAGGCGCCGCAAGGTGGTAGGCTATGCACCGCGGTCCTGGTGCATGAGCGTCTTGGGCGCCACCGCGACGCGCGCGACACCCTCGATGCCCACAGACGTGCCCATGGCGATACGAGGGTGGGGGCTAGCTGTGGATACCACCCTCGTCATGGTGGACTCTACGACAGTGGTGAGGACCGAAGCCCAAGCCCTGACTTGCCGGGACCTCAGGCCTTTGGTCGACACATCCTCAACACCATCTTCCCACCATGGTACCGACCACCAACCAACATCCTGAAATCCTCTGGGGAAATGAACCCCGGACTGTGGCACGAGGATTATCGGCTTGCTTGCCAAGCCGGTGGAGCGGATAATGATGATTTCATTATCCACAACCTTCCATTATTCCTGGCCGACTCGGCACGAACATGGTTGGAACACCTTTCGCCCAACAGAATACAAAGTTGGGCGAACCTAAAAGAGATCTTCGTGAGAAACTTCCAGGGCACATACAAGCGTCTTGGTAACCCATGTGATCTCAAAAACTGCCGACAGAAGGCCGAGGAAACCCATCGTGGGTACATCCGGCGCTTCTCCTGGCAGTGCAACGAGCTGCCTAACATCGCCGACACCGACGTTATAGGAGCTTTCCTATCTGGGACCACCTGTGAGTCTCTGGTCCATAAGCTGAGACGTAAGGGCCCGTGAACCACCAAGGAGGTCCTCGACATTGCCACCAGCCACGCCTCGAGTGAGGAGGCGGTCGGAGCGATCTTATAACTGCCTCAAGGGCAAGGCGAAGCGGGACGAGGACGCAGGTGAAGGCACCTCCAACCATCCCAGCAAGAAGAAGAACAAGCAGCAGCACGAGGGCTTGCTCGTGGCCACCGCCGACCGCAAGGGGGTCGGAAGCCCATAGAGGGTACACTGGACCACTTTGAGAAGCTGCTCGAAGGGCCATGCCCGAACCATGCTTTCCCCATCAAGCATTTATACAAGGACTGTGGCCTCATGAAGCAGTTCTTGTCCAGAAGCTTCAACAGGGGGAGCATGGGAAGGACCCCAAGCCGATCGCGGACGACGCTGAGGGGATGGACGTTGGCTTTTCGACGCTGGATGGCTACCTCATGATCTTTGGAGGGTCGGTGGCCTATGGCTCCAAGCATCGCCAGAAGCTCGCGCGATGTGAGGTCTATACGGCTAAGCCGGCCGCGCCTACCTTCCTCCAATGGTTAGAGTCCGCCATAACCTTTGATCGGACCGACCACCCGGAGAGCGTCCTGCAACTAGGGAGATATCCACTCGTGGTCGACCCGATCATCGACACGAAGTGGCTCACCAAGGTACTAATGGATGGAGGTAGTGGCCTCAACATCATGTACGCCAAAAACGCTCA
Source organism: Miscanthus lutarioriparius (assembly GCA_904845875.1). Lineage (NCBI taxonomy): Eukaryota > Viridiplantae > Streptophyta > Magnoliopsida > Poales > Poaceae > Miscanthus > Miscanthus lutarioriparius. The sequence goes on along the minus strand of CAJGYO010000016.1, from coordinate 4,906,255 downwards.
ACGCCATGGGCATCGACCGATCGCACGTCCGACCGACCGGAGCGCCTTTCCACGACATCGTGCCTGGAAAGCAGGCCGTGCCACTTGGGGAGATCGATCTGCCCATCACCTTTGGGGATCCATAGGACGGAGACCCTTACCTTCGAGGTGGTTGGGTTCCACGGAACCTACCATGACATCCTGGGACGTCCATGCTATGCGAAGTTCATGGCCGTCCCCAACTACACCTATCTAAAGTTGAAGATGCCGGGACCATGTAGGGTCATCACCATCGGCACCTCCTTCCAGCGTGCCTACGAGTGCGAGGTTGAGTGTTGCGAACACAACGCAACAATCGTTGCCTCCAAGGAGCTCGCGACTATCAGGAAGGAGGTCACCGAAGAAGCACCCGACCCCAAGCGGTCGCCCAGGTCTTTTGAGCCTATGGAGGGCGCCAAGGAGGTCCTCATAGACCCTAGCGGCTCCAAGGGCAAGGTGGTGCGCATTGGCACCATGCTTTCCTCCGAATAGGAAAGCGCGCTCGTCGACTTCCTTCGCGCCAACAAAGACATCTTTGCGTGGAAACCCTCGGACATGCTAGGCATTCCGAGAGAAGTCGCCGAGCACACCTTGAAGATCAGGCCAGTCTCCAAGCCGATGAAGCAGCGTCTGCGTTGCTTCATCGAAGGGAAGCACAGGGCCATCAGCGAGGATATTACGAAGCTTTTGGCGGCCGGGTTCATCAAGGAAGTATACCACCCCGAGTGGTTAGCCAATCTCGTTCTTGTAGGAAAGAAGAGTGGGAAATGGAGAATGTGTGTTGACTACATGGGTCTCAACAAAGCGTGTCCAAAGGATCCATTTCCTTTGCCACGCATAGACCAAGTAGTTGACTCGACCTCAGGGTGCAAAACCCTTTGCTTCCTTGATGCGTACTCCGGGTACCATCAGATCACGATGAAAGAATCTGACCAGCTCATGATATCTTTCATAACCCCATTTGGATCGTTCTGCTACATCACAATGCTGTTCGGTCTAAAAAACGTGGGGGCTACATACCAGCATTGTATGCTCAAGTGTTTTAGAGACCTCATCGGGAAAACCGTTGAGGCCTATGTGGATGACATCGTGGTCAAGTCAAAATAGGTTGACCAGGTCATAACCGACCTAGAGCAGACCTTTGCAAAACTCTGAGCAAACGACATTAAGCTCAACCCCAAGAAGTGCATTGTCGGGGTTCCAAGGGGTATGCTGCTGGGTTTTATCGTCTCCGAGCATGGCATCGAAGCCAACCCGAAGAAGATCTCGGCCATCATGAGGATGGGCCCAATTCAGAACATAAAGGGGGTACAGCGAGTTGCAGGGTGCCTCACCATGCTCAGCCTCTTTATCTCGCACCTCAGCGAACGAGGTCTCCCCTCTATCGGCTACTAAAGAAGGCCGACCATTTTGAATGGACGCCCAAGGCCCAGGAGGCACTTGACATGGTCAAACAGCTTCTGACGAAGGCCTCGATCCCGGTTCCTCTGACCGACGGAGAACTGCTTCTGCTCTACATTGCGGCCATGACACAAGTGGTCAGCGCCGCCCTGGTGGTGGAGCAAAAAGAAGAGGGGCACGCCCTCAAAATACAGCATCCCATGTACTTCATTAGCGAGGTCTTGTCTGATTCCAAGACCCCTCAAAATACAGCGTCCCGTGTACTTCATTAGCGAGGTCTTGTCTGATTCCAAGAACCGCTACCCACAAATCTAGAAGCTCCTGTACGCCATCCTTATCGCCAAGAGGAAGTTGCATCACTACTTCGAGTCACATACGGTGATGGTCGTGACGTCCTTCCCCCTCGGAGAGGTTGTCCAAAACCAGGATGCCATAGGAAGAATCACAAAGTGGGCACTCGAGCTAATGGGTCAAGGCATTTCGTATGCCCCCCGGATGGCTATTAAGTCCCAAGTGCTAGCTAATTTTGTTGCAGAGTGGACCAAGGTCCAAATGCCACCAGCAGTCATCGACCAAGAGTACTGGACGATGTACTTTGATGGATCACTGATAAAGAAAGGCACCGACACAGGGCGGGTCTTTGTTTCGCCCCTCGGGGTACACATGAGGTACATGGTTCACATCCATTTCCCCTCCTCCAACAATGTGGCTAAATATGAGGCACTCATCAATGGCCTGCGCATCACCATCTAGTTGGGTATCCGACGCCTCGATGTCCGAGGCGACTCCCAGCTGGTCATTGACCAAGTCATGAAGGAGTCAAGCTGTCACAACGCCAAGATGGCTTCATATTGCCAAGAAGTCCTCCAGCTGGAGGACAAGTTTGATAGTCTCGAGCTCAATCACATACCGAGGCGTCTCAACGAGGCGGTCGACGCACTGGCAAAAGCGGCATCTGGTTGAGAGCCGGTGCCAACGAGCGTCTTCGCCAGCGATTAGCACAAGCCCTCGGTCCGCTATGAGGAGCCAGAACAAGCCAGTGGCGGCCCGCCTGCCCTGGGCTCAGGGGCTAACCAGCCGTCGGCTTCATCCGACCCCAAGGTCATGGAGCTTGACAAGGATCCAGCGACAGAGCCTGACCCTCTAGCCGACTGGAGGACGCCTTACCTTGACTACCTCCTCCGTGAGGCGCAGCCAATAGGCAAGATGGAGGCTCGGTGGCTCATGCATCGTGCCAAGTCCTTTGTCCTTATTGAGGGCTAGCTCTATAAGCGAAGCCACACTAGGATCCTATAGCGCTGCGTCCCAATCGAACAAGGGAAGTAGTTGCTGAGCGACATCCACAGTGGGGTCTATGGTCACCATGCCATGCCTAGAACCTTGGTCGAAAACACGTTCCGATAAGGCTTCTACTGGCCGACCGCGGTAGCCGATGCTAAACATATTGTGCGCACCTACGAAGGGTGTCAATACTATGCTCGGTAGATCCACCTACTAGCCCAAGCACTCCAAACGATCCCCATCACGTGGTCGTTCGTGGTCCTGGGGGCTGTAGCACTTGCTTGTCACTATAGACAAGTTTACAAAGTGGGTAGAGGCTCGACCGGTCTCCGCGATCAAGTCCGAGCAAGCCGTGCTGTTCTTCCTTGACATCGTCCATCGCTTTGGAGTCCCGAACTCCATCATCATGGACAATAGCACATAGTTCACCGGAAAGAAGTTCCTCTAATTCTAGAATGAATACCACATACGTGTCGGTTGGACCGCCGTGGCGCACCCCCGCATGAACGGGCAGGTCGAGCACGCAAATGGCATGGTCCTACAAGGCCTTAAGCCTAGGATCTTCAACCATCTGAACAAGTTTGGCGGACGATGGGTCACAGAGCTTCCCGCGGTGCTCTGGAGCCTGAGGATGACCCCTAGCCAAGCCACCGGCTACACACTATTCTTCATGGTCTATGGTTCCAAGGCTATCCTCCTGACTGACCTTGACTATGGAGCGCCAAGGGTCAGGGCATACGACGAATAGGGAGCCGAGGCATCCCTCAAAGATGCCATGGACCAGCTAGACAAAACGCGCAACGTCACCCTCCTTCGCTCATCCTAATACCAGCAAGCGTTGCACCGATACCACAACCGTTGAATGCGGGGTCGGGCCTTCAACGTCGAGGACCTGGTGCTCCACCTCATCCAGAGCAACAAGAACCACCACAAGCTCTCTCCACCATGGGAGGGACCGTATGTCGTTGTGGAGGTGCTTCAACCAGGCGCCTACAAGCTCAAGACCATTGACGACAAAGTCTTCATCAATGCCTAGAACATCGAGCAGCTATGTTGCTTTTACCCTTAATAAACGCACACTTTCTCTTATCAGTTTTGCTATCGACTCCCCGATCTTTACTGGCACCCGACCCCAGCAATGGCAAGGGGTCGGGCCTCGCTCGGGGACTAATAGGAGCATATCTAACCGGTAGACATTCTCTACGCCCGACCCTTTCTCATGTTAAGACCCAGAAGCGAGGTTTGCAGAAACGAACACTGAGTAAAACTAGTCGGACTATGAGAACCTATGCCCCAGCGGCTACGACGCCTTTGCTCACCAGCGTGATCAGAGTTTTTTCTGCACCCGAGCTTTTTAGCCTTAACTAAGGAAAGAGTCGGTACGCGTTTAAGAGTATATCCACCTGGCAAACATTCTCTATGTCTGGCCCTCTCTCACGTTGAGACCTAGAAGCAAGGGTTGCGGAAATGAACGCTAAGTAAAACTAGTTGGACTGCGAGAAACCTACGCCCCAGCGGCTACGACGCCTTTGCTCACCAGCATAATCAGAGTTTGTTCACCCGCACCCTGGGCTTTACGGCCTTAATGACAGAAGGGGTCGGAATGCACTAACCTTTTTATATGAAAAGGGGAGAAGGGCTAAAAATCTGTTAGGCCATAACGAAATTTAAGAGCTTGTCCATTTATTACATGTTCACCGCCTGGCTTATCTGCTTGACTAATTTCTTAGGGGATGATCTCATCCTCTATCTCCGTAGGTAAGTCCTATGTCAGCAGGTGACACAAGTCAATCGGACGTCTTGGCCACTGCCGAGAGATGGGTAAGGAGCAGTAGGATGCCCTATGCAGGTTATGCTAACTCTATCACGGATGATGGACCTAGATTTCACTTGAACATATCTGGTAAGAGCTCCCTGAACCCATCACTTGTGCCATCAAGGTAAATCATGTGCCAGCAGGTCACCCAAGTCGATCGGATGGTTCGGGCCGCTGCCAAGAGATGGGTAACCCTTAATTTATGCACGTTTTCCCTTATTAATTTCGCTATCGAGCCTCTGACCCCAGCAACGGCAAGGGGTCAGGCCTCACACAGGGTCTAGCAAGAGGGTCTATTCTGTAGACATTCTCTATGCCCGACCCTTTATCATGTTAAGTAACTAAAGGCAAGGTGTGCGGAAACAAACTCTGAGTAAAACTGGTTGGACTGCAAGAAACCTACGCCCCAGCGGCTATGGCGTTTTTGCTCACCAGCGTGATCAGAGTTTTTGTCCCCGTACCCCGAGCTTTAGCCTCCGCCTTCCCGAGAAGGGTTTGGAGGGGCCCACCTACGGAATCTCCATTGAGGAGAGGCGGTAGGTCGCCTAGGTAGATCAGACGGCTTGGGCCGCTACCGTGAGACGGGTAGGGAGCAGCAGGATACCCCACGCAGGATAGGCCGACTCCGTCATGAACGATGGACCCGGATTTCACTCGAACATATCCGGTAAGAGCTCCCCGAACCCGTCACTCAAGCCATCGAGGTAACTTTACCAACCCTTGCTTCTACTTTTCCAGTGCATGATCATTCATTCATCCATCCTCATGCATGCATTCATTCATACATTCATCCATACATTCATCCCATACATCCAAGCATTGCATATGCAATTGCTGCATCACAATGCTTTGTGTCGAGTCACGAAGCAGTAGTCATCTCATTCGATATGAGCAGCGACCGACTGAGGTTCGAAGGCCGGCACACGAAGGGCTCGAGGCTGCCTCGCATCAAATAAAGCTAGGGGAGAAAAACATAGATGAGCCCCAGCGGCCCTTGCCTGACCCCGCTCAGAAGCGTACAGGGACATCTTGACCTTCTCGTTTGATCCTAACCTCGAGCCAAGCCCACAGAATCTCCATCGAGGAGAGGCTAGTGGGCCACCTGAGTCGGTCTCTGGAACGACTCGGGCATCTGCCAGGAGCCGGGTTAAGGAGCAATGGAACGCCATATGAGGGCTATGCCAACCCCGCCAACAAACAACGGACCTAGATTCCACTCGGACATGCCCGTTAGCGAGCTCACCGAGCGCAACACTCGAGCCATCGAGGCAAGTGTCGTTAGCTCAACCCCTCCATTTGCGGAAACCATGGACGGGGTGACGCATGAAATTAGACCGACCCCTACCAAGCCCAACAGGGCTCGGGGGCTCAAGCCGCCTGACCCTAACTCAGGAACCCAACTGATCAGGGTTCGAAGGCCGGCCCATGAATTGCTCGAGGCTGCCTCACGTCGAATAGAGCCAGGGGAGAAAACATAGATGAGCCCCAACGACCTTCGCTCGACCTGCTTAGAAGTGGACAGGGTCATCTCAACCTTCTCGTTCGATCCTAACCTCGAGCCGAGGCCACAGAATCTCCATCAAGGGGAGGACAGCGCGCCACCTGAGTCGCTCTCTGGAGCGACTTGGGCATCTGTCGAGAGGCGGTTTAAGGAGCAGTGGAATGCCACATGAGGGCTATGCCAACCCCGTCATGAAAGATGGACCCAGATTCCACTCAAACATGCCCGTTAGCGAGCTCACCGAGCGCATCACTCGAGCCATCGAGGCAAGTGACGTTAGCTCAATCCCTCCGGTTGCGGAAACCGTGGACGGGGTAACAACCACAAAGACGAGCCGACCCTCGACCGCCCCCTGCTATGTGCGAGGGCTCAAGGAAAGTTGGAAGCAGGGGCTTAGGGAAAGTTGGACTCGCAAGGAGACCGAATGCGTGGTCATAGAATGTTAGCTCAGATCCTAGGGAGGGGGTACGTGCAAAAACTAAGAATAACATTTCTAAAACAAGAGACGCTTTCTCCTACTAGTTTCGCTATCCTCTCCTCAATCTTTAGTGACACCCGACCCTAGCAACGGCAAGGGGTCGGGTCTCACTCGAGGGCTGGTAAGGGTATATATACACCCTTTCCAAAACAGTCGACGTGCCCGATGCCTTCCTCATGTTAAAAACCTAGTGGCAAGGTTTGCGGAAATGAACGACTGAGTAACGTTGGTCGGACTGCAAGAAACCTACGCCCTAGCAGCTACAACACTCTTCCTCACCAGCATGATCAGAGTTTGTTCACCTATGCCCCGAGCTCTACGGTCTTAACAAACAAATGGATCAGAACGCATTAACTCTTTTTCGCACATAAAAAGGGAGAAAAAACAAACTTGTTCACACCGAAAGAAAAGAACAGACTTGTTCGAACAAAACACAGGGGTCGGAACTTGTTCGATTATTACAAAAATGATCTTCCGACTTATCTAACTAACTAGCCCCTCTAGGGGAGAACTACGTCTTCTATCCTATCCGCCAGGTCCTACAAAAGGGGAGACACCGCTGCTTCCATCTCCTTTAGCTCATGGACTTCATAGCTAGGCGCATAGCCGTGGCTCATCGTCTCCAAGGTTGATGTTGTCTCCATAATGAGAATGAGCAATCACGAAGGACTAATTGACCCCTGGCACGAAGAGCATTCCAATTGAGCTGGTGCACCTGACCCATGATCTCGATGGCATGAGCCACGAGCGAGCTGGTCCCCTCCGACCGCACCACCTGAAGGTCGTCGTAGACCACTCCGAGGGCGGCACTCAGGATACCAAGCTCATCACTTTCTGCCTGAAGACTCCTCCTCACCTCGGCGAGGTCCATGGCCAGCTTAGTAGAAACGCTCTCAACCTCTAGCTTCTGGGTCATCGCGCTTTTGATCTCGGCCTAGAGGGAGCCGACCTTCTGCTATGCATCGTTGCGCTCTTAGCAGTCCTGGTCGCACTATCAGAAAGCCTGGTCACACTCCTCATGAGCCGCGCCACATTCCGAGCAGAGCCTCTCTATGGTTTGGAGCAGCTCATCCTGCTCCTTGCGCAACCGAGCGACTGCCGCAGCATCCAGGCTCGCCATCTTCTTTAGGGCCACGAGCTTCTCCTTGGCCCCTAGCCTTAGATCTCTTTCCTTCTCAACCTCACCTAGAAGGTCAAGGATCCACTGGAGGGTCTCGACGTCCCTTTGGAGCAGCTCATCCCGCTCCTTCCTGACCCTAGCGGCTTCTTCTTCATCCTTTCGCTACCTCGTCGATAGGGCCTCGAACGCCTTCTCGGCCTCATCGACATCCCGATGGGCCTCAGCCACCCATGACCGAACGCCTTCTCGGCCTCCTTGGCGAGGGGAGTCAGCTCGGCACCCTCTGCTAGGCGGCAACAAGTTGAGTGGTCACCTCCCCACGTAGCCATGCCTCCTCGACGAGGTGGTCCCAAGTCTCCTTCTGTTGACCAAGGAACAGAGACTTCCCCCGGCTGTGAGGTATGAGGGTCTGTAGGAAGACGATGATCAGGATACAAAAAATAGAAAAAGGAAGATAAAGGCAAGAAGCAGGATGAAGCAATACCTAGCCGGAGGGAATGATGGCATCGTGCAACGCGCCCATGGCATGGTTCAGGGCCTCAAGCACAGACGTGATCCCTACACCGAGGCTCTCCCGCTCCATGCTCTCGGTGGCGTCATCAAGGGTGAAAAGCATCGACGTCGGATCCTGCGGATTCGTCCACCGGAGCAGGGGCTCGCCCCGCGTGGGCGAGCAGCTGCCCACCGACATCAGGGCTAGGGACAACTCCCTGCCAGCTGTAAGCGCCGCTGACCCCTCTTGCCGTGACGTCTCCACCGAGATGCCACCTCCAGCGACGGAAGGGATCAGCGGTGCGGACGCTGACCTCTCTTCTAGCACCACGACTCCTGGGGACCCCCCGGCCGCATCCTCCTCCATTGGGCCCACGCCAGGCACTGTTTCTTGGGCCGCCGACAACACGGGGCATGCCGGTGCCTCAGGCGCCGCTACGGTTGCGCTCAGCTATGACACATCTATCACGACGACCGCCACCTCCACCGGGGTCGGTGGGGTCACGACCGGCTACGCCACGCCCGCCACGATCGGCGCCACGAGCGCGGTCAGCAGTCCCATCTGCCCCGCTGACAGCAGTGGTATCGCGGCCATCACCGGCTGCTCCGCAACCTCCAAAGGCATCCCTTGAGCCCCCGTGTCCGCCCGTCCCGCCAGGGCCACAGGTGCCACCATGGGCAACGTCCGACCAGCCAATGACACGGTCACACCGACGCCGCTCCCTCCCGAAATAGATGCAACACCAGCCGATGGCTGCCGCCTTGATTGGAGGGCGATGCTCTTCTTCAGTGCCAGCGCCAATGGATTCCGCTGCCTGTCGACGTTACAAGGGACGAAAAACATAAGTCACGATGAAATCCGATCAAAACAGGAAAAATAGAGGAACCAATAACTCACCTCAGCGCTGTCGGGCAGCAGATGCATTTGGGGGGTGAACCCCCTGACCTTTGCTCTGCCTCGTCAGAGCAAGGCCGTTTTGAGCCCACCCCCTGCTCCTGGGCAGAGGGGCTCGCTCCCCTTGGCTCTTGGGGCACGACGATGGAGCCGCCCGCCTCCGCTGGCACCTTGGGCGTGACGGTCGAGCCACTCGCCCCTGTTGGCTCCTGGGATAGGCCGACGGTACGGCCCGCCTCCGCTGGCTCCCCGGACATACCCTCCCCTTTGTGGAACGGGAAGGGTCCCAATGCCTGCAAGGATGAACCGATACCTATCAGCGCATCCTCGTCCTCCAGGTTGTCCCACTCGATATCGTCGACTACCTCGTCATCGTATCCATCATCGTCATCATCATCGCTGTCAGTGTCCTCCCCTCGTTCCCACGCCTGTAGCTTTCGCTGCTTCTTCCTCTTCTTGTCCTCCTTCACCTTCCTCAGCCGCTCGCCCTCGGCACGATTTGTCGTCCTCATGGTCGAATCCCTCGGCAACGGTGCCGGATGATCCATGAGGATGAGGTCCCTCGACTGGTCTCGCCCCTCTCAAAGTTAGTATCAAGGGGTCAAGAAATCAATTAAAGAGAAGCCAAGAGAAAGGGAAACTTACGAAGATGACGTGGCCTGGCTCCGGCCGCATCGGAGGATGCCCCAGCATTGGGTAGATGAAGTCGAGCGTGGCACCCGCGTCGTCCCACAAAGGCTCCATCGCCTCCTTGATGCGTTGCATGATCTCAGAGTTGGGGAGCATCCCCTCGATGAGCGTCGTTCCGTCGAACGACGCCTTGGACGCCATCGCGTACAGCGAGAGCACAGTGCGTCATCAATGGCGCCACCCTCCTTGCGTGGTAAGCCCCGATGACGCCCGACCCCTTCAGGCCATTCTCCTTCAGGATGTGGATGGTGGCAACATGGTCTCGGATCTTCTTCTTGTCCTTCTCCGGGACACCCCACTTCCTCCATGGCTTCGGGGCCTCTTCAATCAGGCGCCCGGTGAACTCTGGTAGAGGGGCGACGGCGTTGTTCTTGAGGTAGAACCACTGTGAGTGCCACCCCTTGTTGGACGTTGACAGCCGCATCGATGGGTACTCGCCGACCCGATCATTCCAGAGTTTGATGCCGGCGCATCCCATCGGCATGTGCAGCTCCTACCTGCCGCTCTTCTCCCTCTTCTTCTGGAGGGTGACGACAATGAAGTGCCTCCATAAGTCAAAGTGGGGGCTGATCCCTAGGAATCCCTCGCATAGGGCGACGAACGCCATCATGTGCTGGATCCCATTGGGATTGAGATGTTGCAGCCCGATCTTGTAGTAGTGCAGCAGCCCCTGAAGAAATCTGTGGGCGGGGTCACAAACCCACGCTCGTGGAAGTGGGCGAACGACACCACATAGCCGTCGGCAGTGACGACAAGTCCTCCTAGCCGGGCAGCAGCCACTCCTCGGCCGAGGTCCGCGTGTAGAGAAGACCCTGACGGACGAGGCCCTCCATGCGCTGGAAGGTGATGTTGGAACGGCACCATGGATCCATTGGAGGTGGGGGTGGATGGATGCAGACTCAATGGCGGCAGAGATGCGGAGATAGGAAACCAAAGCGATTGGCGGCGACAGTCATGGCTGTAGAGGCAAGGATGCAAGGTATGGAACCCGATGGGCTAACCCTTTGATTTTATAAGGGCGACGGGTGTGAGGAAACCAACTGCCCGCCTAGATCTGTGCGCCTGCCATGATCCGCCACCATGTCTCGCCGCGGGGCGCACGCACGCAACCTCTGTCCGTTCCCTCAGAAAACTCGCTGGACGTTTTGCCCCTCCAGACGGGCCATGACCTATCATAGGTAAGAGGAATACGGAGTTAAAAACGCTACTACGGTCCGTCTAGTCCTAGGAGTTCGAAGGTTGGCTCACCGACGGGTTCGACAACCGCTCTGGGCGCCTTTTAATGTGAGGGGTGGAAAGGGATGGGCCCGCTAATGGACATAACCTGGTTGCGCGAGCGCCGCGGGCATCTCGGCCCACATTTGAGTCTCGGCCGGATACGATCCATGGTTTTTTCTCAAAGAAAGGCACAGAGCCCTAGGGGCCGGTCGAGCGGACCCGAGAACTATATGGATTGGCCGCTGAGAATCTGGAGTCTGTCACCAAGCTGACCCAAGCTAGATCCCCGCGAATGGGATGCCGGGGCCACACTCGGACTAGCCCATTAACAGCTCACCGAGCACCATGATTCGTCCGTAGAGGAAAATCATGGCACGGCTCGGCCCCTCCATTTTTATCAAAAAAACGCTTGAGAGAAGACAATCGCAAAGACGAGCCGATCCTCGACTGGACCCCTGCTACGGGCGGGGTCTTGAGGAAAGTTGGGCTCGCACGAAGATTGAGCGTACGGTCGTAGAACAACAGACCCCCGTAGGGGTCAGGATCAGGAAAGACCTTTTCCGACCCACCAAATCTCATGGCTATACCCCCGAGGGGCCTGATCTCGATGAAAGGGAATCACTGTCACCAGGTCATGCCGTGGGCGACAAAAGAAGACCAAGGCCCACAGAGTCCTACCGTTCAGAAAAGCCTCCGAAGGAGTATTCTACTCCACCGCAAGCTCAGAGGCTACTGTCGGGGACCAATACTAGGGTACCCAAAGAGGAAGAGCTAATGACCATCAACATTGATTCATCGGAGCAGTCAAGAGCACTACTATGGCTCCAACCGACCACTAGGCGCGCAAGCTCCACCTCGCCCGACCTCTGGGGGTGGACTCCACCTCGCCTGACCTCTGGGGTAGGGCTTCGCCTCGCCCGACACCGAGGCCGCAGGCTCCGCATCGCCCGATACCGTGGCTGTGGGCTCCGCCTTGCTCGACCTCTGGGGGCGGACTCCACCTCGCCCGACCTTTGGGGTAGGGCTCCGCCTCGCCCGACACCGAGGCCGTGGGCTCCGTCTCACCCGACCTCTGAGGGCTGGCTCCGCCTCACCCGACCCCACGGCCGCGAGCTCCGTCTTGTCCGACACCATGGCCGTGGGCTCGGCCTTGCACAACCTCTGAGGGATGGCTCCGCCTCACCTGACCCTGAGGCCGCGGTTTTCATCTCACCCGACACCGAGGTCGCGGGCTCTCGCCTCGCCCGACCATTGGGTTTGCGCTCTGCCTCGCCCGATCCGAGGTCGTGGGCTCCGCCTCGCCCGACGGGGTTCCATACCACCGCCAACTACTCTAGGTCTAGGCATATGGGCTTGGGTCAAAACTCTGACACCAAGGAAGACTCTAGCACTCCTCGATGTAACCCGCGGCCACGATGGTCCATACCTGGGGATTCACATCAGGAACAACATCGGGCGTACCAGTGTTGTTCTGCCTAACCCCCGTACGAACACTGACAGGCGCATTAGTTCACCACGACGTTCGCCAGGACGTAGTGGAGCTCCATGACCGACAGACGACGCCTGCGCATGGCGCCAGTAACGGACAGGACCGCAACGTGGAGCTGTCCCTGTTGATGTCTATAAGGTCGACGGGACCCGCATGAAGGAGAAGAAGGACCCGGCGATCCTGAAGGACTTCTCCCTCTCGTTCTCCTCTTTCTCTCAGGTGTAACTCGTGCTTTCCCTTGGCCTATAAAAGAAAAAGCTGGGCGCCCTATGAAGAGGATCGATTCAGGCAAAACCCGATTGAACCATCACGAACCTATCGAACCTCGAATCGATCAGAACACAACACAAGCACACGGTTGAGTAGTAACTAGGGATGAAAACGGATCGGATACGAACGGATATCACTCATATTATATTTGTTTTCATATTTCTGTTCGGATTCGGATTCGAACACGGATAGCGTTCGGATACATATACGAATACGGATTGACTCGGTTACGGATACGAATAATGAGTATCGAATACGGTATGAATCGGATTCGGAGAAGGTCGGATACAAATATCTATTCGGATATTGAGTAAAAGCAGCATATATATATATATATATATATATCATACGTGCGCAAACCATTACACCACTCTATGAGTCCATAATCCATCTAGATGAAGCCGAAAGACTAAAGAGTAAAGCAACAAATAAGATAAAGATACAGATACATCATACATCAAACATCATATAAGCACCAATCTTCGCGGCATGAGTAGAAATAGCTAAGCACATTGCTTCATGGGTCTCATGGAGTCATGGTCATGGATTCAAGATCTACAATCCTTATATAGGCCATTTTTTTCATTTTGAGAAAGTTTGAACAAAATGTAGTTCAAATTTCACAAATGTGTGACATAGTTTTAGAAAGTCTGTATGAGATTTAAGAAATTATGACTAGTGTTTGATAAAACTTTCTCAAATGGGAAAATGAGCTATGTAACAATTGTATATCTTGCTGAGATGATCAAACTTGATATTCAGAGTTTTTTCATCTGAGGTCATTTAGTGTCTCATTTGAGCAAGTTTGACCAAGTCAAATTTGGTCAAATGAAAAAACAACACTTTGACTCTAGTATTATGAACTCTAAATGACTTCAAATTGAAAAGTTTTGAATACCAAGTTTGTTCAACTCATCAAGATCTACAATTCTTGTTTTGGTCAACTTTCCATTTGAGATAGTTTGGATGGTTCAAACTTGTGATTTTTAAATTTCGATGCTTACAAACTAGTTTTCGGAACCCTAGATTGTCTCAAATTGAAAAGTTTTGAATACCAAGTTTGTTCAGCTCATCAAGATCTACAATCCTTATATAGGCTATTTTTTCATTTGAGAAAGTTTGAATAAAATGTAGTTCAAATTTCACAAGTGTGTGACATTGTTTCAGAAAGTCTATATGAGATTCAAGAATTTGTGACTAGTGTTTGATAAAACTTTCTCAAATGGGAAAATGAGCTATGTAACAATTGTATATCTTGCTGAGATGATCAAACTTGGTATTCAGAGTTTTTTCATCTGAGGTCATTTAGTGTCTCATTTGAGCAAGTTTGACCAAGTCAAATTCGGTCAAATGAAAAAACAACACTTTGACTCTAGTATTATGAACTCTAAATGACTTCAAATTGAAAAGTTTTGAATACCAAGTTTGTTCAACTCATCAAGATCTACAATTTTTGTTTTGGTCAACTTTCCATTTGAGATAGTTTGGACGGTTCAAATTTGTGATTTTTAAATTTCGACGTTTACAAACTAGTTTTCGGAACCCTAGATTGTCTCAAATTGAAAAGTTTTGAATACCAAATTTGTTCATCTCATCAAGATATACAATCCTTATATAGGCCATTTTTTCATTTGAGAAAGTTTGAATAAAATATAGTTCAAATTTCATAAGTGTGTGACATAGTTTCAGAAAGTCTATATGAGATTCAAGAATTTATGACTAGTGTTTGATAAAACTTTCTCAAATGAGAAAATGAGCTATGTAACAATTGTAGATCTTGCTGAGATGATCAAACTTGGTATTCAGAGTTTTTTCATCTAAGGTCATTTAGTGTCTCATTTGAGCAAGTTTGACCAAGTCAAATTTGGTCAAATGAAAAAACAACACTTTGACTCTAGTATTATGAACTCTAAATGACTTCAAATTGAAAAGTTTTGAATACCAAATTTGTTCAACTCATCAAGATCTACAATTGTTGTTTTGGTCAACTTTCCATTTGAGATAGTTTGTATGGTTCAAATTTGTGATTTTTAAATTTTGAATAAATATCCGGATAATATCCGTTTTTAAATATCCGGATATATCCGATACTTATCCGGATTATCCGATATCCGCCGGATATCGATGATATTACATCCGTATTTGATATCCGCCTAAGATATCCGTTTTAGTATCCGTATCCGAAAAAAAACCGGATATCCGAGTAACTATCCAGATAAGTGTTCATATTTGTTCGGTCGAACGGACGGTCGAATAAATATCCGTACCGTTTTCATCCATAGTAGTAACCGAGCTCTCGACACCCGTTCATTCCTTCCACCAGAGACTTGAGACAAGTCCCTCTCTCGCACGTTTGTAACCCCTACTGTAAACTTTTAGTGCCAGTAATACGAGCAGCAGCGACGAACTGGACGTAGGGACATTTTGTCCGAACCAGTATAAACCTTGTGTCCTTTAAGCACACCATACAAGCCAGACGCGCAATACTAAAAATTTACTCGTGCGAGCGCTGACAGATCTGATCCCAAGCAGAGACCGCCTGGATTAGCATTCGTCAACTTGTCGATCAGAGTAGAATCTGATCCAACCTTTTTTGCGTTCAAGACTTTGGAGATAGCATCAAGCAGCTGGCCAGATACCAACTAATGATGGCTCAGCTCTAAGAGAATATAAGCAGTGAGCGATGGCTCACAGTCACTGCAAAAGCCGTTATTGTTGTAGTGCTTAAACAATTGTTTTAACTTTTAAGTAGGAGACAAGCTGACCGTATAACTCACTGGTGGTGCGTACCCTGAACTCGAACGTCAGTAGAATTGCAAGAACCAATCAAGACATCTCTGTACACAAAAAGCAACAGAATAATATATTCTTCTTTTAAAACCCAACAAGGCAATAATATTACTAATTTCAACACAATATATACTCCCTTTCCAGTTGAAAACAACACAGAATACTCAATCCAGAATCTCCAATTTCACAGGGCAAGAGGCAAACACAAATAAAGATTCAAGATTTGAAGTATCTCAAGTCACAATCTATCTTTGGAAACAGCCCATACAAAGCTGCAGGCTCATACACTACCCTAAAATATATTCAGAAACGCTAGCAAAGCGCTTGAAAGAAGTCTCCATTTCACTACCTAGCATCTTCCTGAAGCCTTGCCTGGATGGTTCAAAATATCAGTGGGAATCCTGCATCTTTCCGACGGCTTTGTGCAGATATGACTCCGAGGTAGAGATCTCCTGATGGCTCGATGCACGCTGCACGAATCAAAACTGCAACTTGCTGCTCCAACACATCCGATGGATGCAAACCTTCCAAGCCCATTCATCTGAACGAAGAAATGGTAGCCTTTGGACAGATCAAGTGGCAGTAAATCAAATCTTATTGTGTGGGACAGTGCGAATTCCATGAACAAGCCGGGAACAAGATTGGAATGTAGTCAATTCCCTTTCCAGAATCACTGGAGATGAAAAGTTACATATACCCACATAGATATATTCCTTTGGTCCCCAAGGGGCGTGCACCGGCTGCTTATCTCCTTAGGAATATGTTCTATGGATTGTACATCGGATGGCTGAGATTGCAAAGAGATACACGGTGAAAAGGATGGATGTTCTTAGGCCAAATCCTGTTATCCTCCATTCTCCAGTGAATTATGCATCAAGTAATATATAAATTAAAATTTCAAATTACACGTGAATCTGTGTTTGAAGTGACAGCATTTTGATAACTAGTTTTTCAACCATGCATGAAGTTGATATGACAATGGTGTAGAGTGGAGACGGCGGATTAGAGGGGGTGAATAGTCCTTTCTAAAAATAATCGCGCCGGCTAACCGAAATAAATACGGAATTATAAATATCGGTCTAGCCAAAACCACATCATCCCTCTATCTAAGTTCTCAAGCACCTTATAAAGATCCTAAATAGGCAACAAATGTGTCGAGCTAGCTAGTGCTCACCTAACCAATTCTAACTTACAAGGTCACACAAACCTATGCAACTAGTATTTCAACCAAACAGGGGAGCACCTACACAATCTAGTGATGCAAAGCGCATAAAACCTAAGCTCACTAGCAATGCTCAATAACAAGGCTACACAAGCCAAATTAGAGAGCTCAAATTACTTAGCTATAAAAACTAAGCATTGTGACTAATAAGATTACTCAAACTAAATTAATCACGTCAGGGAGCTACTTCTAGGTACACAAGTAAGAAGGTAATTAGCAAGCTACACAAGCTAACTATCAGGGACCAATATTATGATACCCGAAGAGGAGGAGCTAAAGACCATCAACATAGATTTATCTGAGCAGTCAAGAGCGCGACTACGGCACCAACCGACCCCCAGGCGCGCAAGCTCCTCCTCGCCCGACCTTTGGCGGCGGACTCCACCTCGCCCTACCTCTGGGCCAGGGCTTCGCCTCGCCCGACACCGTGGCTACGGGCTCCGCCTCGCCCGACCTTTGGGGGCGGACTCCACCTCGCCCAACCTCTGGGGTAGGGCTCCATCTCGCCCGACACCGAGGCCGTGGGCTCCATCTCGCCCGACCTCTGAGGGCTGGCTCCACCTCGCCCAACCCCAAGGCCACGGGCTTCGCCTCGCCCGACACCGTGGCCGTGGGCTCTGCCTAGCCCGACCTCTGAGGGCTGGCTCCGCCTCGCCCGACCCCGAAGCCGCGGGCTCCGCCTCGCCCAACCCTTGGGTTTGCTCTCCGCCTCGCCCGACCCCGAAGCCGCGGGCTCCGCCTCGCCCAACCCTTGGGTTTGCTCTCCGCCTCGCCCGACGGGGTTCCATACCGCCGCCAACCACTCTAGGTCCAGACATATGGGCTTGGGTCAAAACTCTGACACCAAGGAAGAGACTGGCATGCCTCGATGTAACGCGCGGCCATGACGGTCCATACCTGGGGATTCACATCAGGAACAGCATCGGGCATTCCGGTGTTGTTCCGCCTAACCCCGTACAAACACTGACAGGCGCATCAGTTCACCACGACGTTCGCTAGGACGGAGTGGAGCGCCATGACCGGCAGGCAACGCCTGCATATGGCGCTAGTAACGGATAGGACCGCAATGTGGAGCTGTCCCTATTGATGTCTACAGGGTCGACAGGACCCGCATGAAAGAGACGAAGGACCCGGTGATCCTGAAGGACTTCTCCTCCCTCTCGTTCTCCTCTTTTCCTCCACCGTAACACGTGCTTTCCCTTAGCCTATTAAAGGGAAAGCAGGGCACCCCATGAAGGGAATTGATTCAGGACAGACCCGATTGAACCATCACAAACCCATCAAACCTCTAACCTATTAGAACACAACACAAGCCCATGGTTGAGCTGCAACCGAGCTCTCGGCACCCGTTCATTCATTCCATCAGAGACTTGGGACATGTCCCTCTCTCACCCATTTGTAACCCCTACTGCAAACTTTTAGTGCTAGTAATACGAGCAGCAGTGACGAACTAGACGTAGGGACATTCTGCCCGAACCAGTATAAACCTCATGTCCTCTAAGCACACCATCCGAGCCAGACGCGCAATACTAGAAATTTACTCATCGGTGGTTACTCGAAACACCGACAGTTGGCACGCTAGGTATGGGCCTTTTGCGCATCTCGACACCCACACCAGGCCTCAGATGGCTACTCATAATGTCAGCTAGGTCCTGGGCACGCATGTGCGCTTCGGGGACCTAGACTTCATCGTCACGACGGACGGAGAGTTGGCACAGGCTTCCGCTGCCATCCAACCTCTCCACTCTGCCAGCCTTGACGCGATTGCCGAGGCACTCAAGGAGCTATAGCTACATGCACCAGAGCCCCGCGCCCCCGGGAGCGACCAGCTCCTCGGCTTCGACTACGGGAGGTTAGAGCGACAGCTCGGCGCCTTTCTGGGACCCCGACGGTCCCAGGAGGACTTGCACCACCTCACCTTCTCGTTCACTAACATCATGGCATAGCTTGCCGAAGGAGAGCTGATCTCTCCAGAATACCTCATCCCGAGCACTCCGACGGTGCTCTCGCTCGGTCTGCGCAACGCCGCAGAGACCGTTTGCCACCTTGTGGTGCAACGCACTCCTCGGTCCCCTACGAACGACGAGTTCATGGGGATGACCTAGTATGTCACAGAATCTTTCCATGACCTCCTCATAGGAGAGTTGGAGTCACCCTCTGGCTCTGTTTCTAGCAGGGGGAGCCATCACCCCTCTCATGAATGTTTCATGGCAGGTACCCCTGAGGGACACGCCAAAAGCATCCACGAGGAAGAGGCTACCCCAATGAATGACCTTAATGACGAGGCCGAGGGGGATGCAGGGGCCCCACCATGCCTACGGGTGGAGCAGCTGAAGGCCTGGCACCAAGAGCTCGAGGGAGCATGACTCCAGCTCGAGCAAGAATGCGTGGAGCTCGATCGAGAGATCGAGCGTCACAGAGACGGTGGGCGTACACGCGCCGTGGCCCGTGACATGAACCGAAGGATCATCGAGGACGATGAAGTCCTCCCACACTTCACTCGGGCAAGCCAGAACATCGCCGCTGCGGCGGCCTTGCTCCGGGGGCTTCCGGGGCCCACGACGTACGAGGACCGTTGGGCCCACCACGAGATTCACACGCTACTCGAGCATGCGGCGGTGTAGCAAGCCGAGAGCTCACTGTCCCACTGACGCGAGCTCGACACTAGCCAGCGCACGCCCTCAGAGCGACCCGACAAGGATGCATCAGTCCACCAGGTGCCGCAAGGCGGTAGGCTATGCACCGTGGTCCTAGTGCACGAGCGTCTCGGCCGCAGCGATACGAGGGAGGGGGCTAGCCACGGCTACCACCCTCGTCGTGGTGTACACTACGATAGTGGTGAGGACCGAAGCCCGAGCCCTGACTTGCCAGGACCTCAGGCCTTCGGTCGACACATCCTCAATGTCGTCTTCCCACCATGGTACCGACCACCAACCAACATCCCAAAATCCTCTAGGGAAACGAACCCCAGACTATGGCTCAAGGATTATCGTCTTGCTTGCCAAGCCGGTGGAGTGGATAATGACGATTTTATTATCCGCAACCTTCCATTATTCCTGGCCGATTCGGCATGAACATGGTTGGAACACCTTCCGCCCAACAGAATCCAAAGTTGGGCGAACCTAAAAGAGATCTTCGTGGAAAACTTCCAGGGCACATACAAGCATCTTGGTAACCCATGGGATCTCAAAAACTACCGACAGAAGGCCGGGGAAACCCTTCATGGGTACATCCGGCGCTTCTCCCGGCAGGAGCTTCTCCAGCCATGCCTTGGGCGAGGAGGCGGTCAGAGCGATCTTTGATAGCCTCAAGGGCAAGGCGAAGCGGGATGAGGACGCCAGTGAAGGCGCCTCCAACCATCCTAGCAAGAAGAAGAACAAGCAGCGACGCAAGAGCTCACTCGTGGCCACCGCCGACCGCAAGGGGGGTCAGAAGCCCACAGAGGGTACCCTAGACCACTTCGAGAAGCTACTCGAAGGGCCATGCCTGAACCATACTTTCCCCATCAAGCATCTATACAAGGACTACGGCCTCATGAAGCGGTTCTTGTCCGGAAGCTTCAACAGGGGGGTGCATGGGAAGGACCCCAAGCCGACCGCGGACGACACCAAGGGGATGGACAATGGCTTTTCGATGCTGGATGGCTACCTCATGATCTTTGGAGGGTCGGCGGCCTACGACTCCTAGCATCGCTAGAAGCTCGTGCGCCGCGAGGTCTATACGGCTAAGCCGGCTGCGCCTACCTTCCTCAATGGTCAGAGTCAGCCATAACCTTTGATCGGACCGACCACTCGGAGAGCGTCCTGCAACCGGAGAGATATCCACTCGTGGTCGACCCGATCATCGGCACGAAGTGGCTCACCAAGGTACTGATGGATGGAGGTAGCAGCCTCAACATTATGTACGCCAAAAACGCTCGACGCCATGGGCATCGACCGATCGCACGTCTGACCGATCGAAGCGCCTTTCCATGGCATCATGCCTAGAAAGCTGGCCGTGCCACTTAGGGAGATCGATCTGCCCGTCACCTTTGGGGATCCGACCAATTATAGGATGGAGACCCTTACCTTTGAGGTCGTTGGGTTCCATGGAACCTACCATGCCATCCTGGGACGTCCATGCAATGCTATGTTCATGGCCATCCCTAACTACACCTATCTAAAGCTGAAGATGCTGGGACCATGCAGGGTCATCACCATCGACACCTCCTTCTAGCACGCCTACAAGTGCGAGGTCAAGTGTTGCGAACAAGCCGCAGAAATCGTCACCTCCAAGGAGCTCGCGGCCATTAGGAAGGAGGTCGTCGAAGAAGCACCCAACCCCAAGTGGTTGGCTAGGGATTTTGAGCCTATGGAGGGTGCCAAGGAGGTCCTCATAGACCCTAGCGGCTCTAAGGGCAAGGTGGTGCGCATTGGCACCATGCTTTCCTCTGAATAGGAAAGCACGTTCGTCGACTTCCTTCATGCCGACAAAGACATCTTTGCGTGGAAACCCTCAGACATGCCAGGCATTTCGAGAGAAGTCACTGAGCACGCCTTGAAGATTAGGCCAGGCTCCAAGTCGGTGAAGCAGCGCCTGCATCGCTTCATCGAAGGGAAGCGCAGGGCCATCAACGAGGAGATTGCGAAGCTTTTGGCGGCCAGGTTCATCAAGGAAGTATACCACCCCGAGTGGTTAGCCAATCCCATTCTTGTACGAAAGAAGAGTGGAAAATGGAGAATGTGTGTTGACTACACGGGTCTCAACAAAGCGTGTCCAAAGGATCCATTTCGTTTGCCACACATAGACCAAGTAGTTGACTCGACCTCAGGGTGCAAAACCCTTTGCTTCCATGATGCGTACTCCGGGTACCATCAGATCATGATGAAAGAATCTGACCAGCTCATGACATCTTTCATCACCCCATTCAGATTGTTCTGCTACATCACAAAGCCGTTCGATCTAAAAAATGTGGGGCTACATACCAGCGTTGTATGCTTAAGTGTTTCGGAGACCTCATCGGGAGAACCGTTGAGGCCTACATGGATGACATCGTGGTCAACTCAAAATAGGCTGACCAGGTCATAACCGACCTAGAGCAAACCTTCGCGAAACTCTAAGCAAACGACATTAAGCTCAACCCTGAGAAGTGCGTTTTCGGGGTTCCAAGGGGTATGCTGCTGGGTTTTATTGTCTCCGAGCATGGCATCGAAGCCAACCCGAAGAAGATCTCGGCCATCACAAGGATGGGCTCGATTCAAAACATAAAGGGGGTACAGCGAGTTGTAGGGTGCCTCACCGTGCCCAACCGCTTTATCTCGCGCCTCAGTGAATGAGGTCTCCCCTCTATCGGCTCCTGAAGAAGGCCGACCGTTTCAAATGGACGCCCGAGGCCTAGGAGGCACTTGACGTGGTCAAACAGCTTCTAACGAAGGACTCGATCCTGGTTCCTTTGACCGAAGGAGAACCGCTTCTGCTCTACATTACAGCCACCACACAAGTGGCCAGCGCCGCCCTGGTGGTGGAGCGAGAAGAAGAGGGGCACGCCCTCAAAATACAGTGTCCCGTGTACTTCATTAGCGAGGTCTTGTCTGATTCCAAGACCTGCTACCCACAAATCTAGAAGCTCATGTACACCATCCTTATCTCCAAGAGGAAGCTACATCACTACTTTGAGTCACATACAGTGACGGTCGTGACGTCCTTCCCCCTCGACGAGGTTGTCCAAAACTAGGATGCCACGGGAAGAATTGCAAAGTCGGCACTCGAGCTGATGGGTCAAGGCATTTCGTATGCCACCCAGACGGCTATCAAGTCCTAAGTGCTAGCTGATTTTGTTGCAGAATGGACCGAGGTCCAAATGCCACCAACGGTCGTCGACCAAGAGTACCGAACGATGTACTTTGATGGATCACTGATGAAGAAAGACGCCGGCACAGGGCTGGTCTTCGTTGCGCCCCTCAAGGTACGCATGAGGTACATGGTTCGCATCCATTTCCCCTCCTCCAACAATGTGGCCAAATATGAGGCGCTCATCAACGGCCTGCGCATCACCATCGAGTTGGGTATCCGATGCCTTGACGTCCGGGGCGACCTCCAGCTGGTCATTGACCAATTCATGAAGGAGTTGAGCTATCACAATGCCAAGATGGCTGCATATTGCCGAGAAGTCCGCCAGCTGGAGGATAAGTTCGACGGACTCGAGCTCAATCACATCCCGAGGCCTCTCAATGAGGCGGCCGCCGCACTAGCGAAAGCGGCATCCCGTCAAGAGCCGGTGCCAATGGGCGTCTTCGCCAGTGATCAGCACAAGCCGTTGGTTTGCTATGAGGAACCAGAACAAGCCGGTGGCGGGACGCCTGCCCTAGGCTCAGGGGCTAACCAATCGTTGGCTTCATCTAACCTGAGGTCATAGAGCTTGACAAGGATCCGGCGACAGAGCCCGACCCTCTAGCCAACTGGAGGACGCCTTACCTTGACTATGTCCTCCGTGAGGCGTAGCCAATGGGCAAGATAGAGGCTCGGCGGCTTGCGCATCGCGCCAAGTCCTTTGTCCTTATTGAGGGCGAGCTCTACAAGCGAAGCCACACTAGAATCTTGTAGCGCTGTGCACCTATAACAGAACCAACGAAATCATAAGAACGTAAGTACAAAAACAATCACCGAAGCGATCAAATTCCTGTACTTAAGCTCCCATAATCCCGGTAGTCCGGAAATCACGAAGGATTTCAACCAACTCTCGACATACAAACCAAGACCATAGTGATTCAACACAACACATCATCCGTTACAACATTTCATAAGTAGCATTCAGATTACATCCATCAGAGTTCAAATAAACTATTACAAACCAAGTTCAAACGTGCGGAAGCAACATAGTTTAGTACATAACTTCATAGTTCCAAATACATTGCCAGATCTTAGTCATGTCCCACAAAAGCATCATCAGGTACGAGAACTAGTAGAGACCACGCCCAATGATCTAGTCTTCATCCCCAGCCGGGAGAAGGCAATACTTGCAGCAACCAAAGTAGAACTGGTCATCTGCAACAGGTGGGAGATAAACCCTAAGTACGAGAAGGTACTCAGCTAGACTTACCCGACAAAACCAGAAATAAAAGACACCAAGGATCATGCAAGGCTTATGAGGTGGGCTAGCTTGACACAGTTGCATAAAAGAGCTTATGAATATAGTGACCAATTTAAACTTAGCATCAAGCTTATCATCATTTACCTATCCACTAGATTAGCACCTGTACTAGAGCACTCACTTATTAGGAGCAAACAATATTAACTATAGCAGGTATAATAAGGCTGTCATCATCATATCATCCTTTCTGAACCATTATGTTATTTAGTGCGTCTACATTGGAGATAAGCCCGTCAAGTTCTCACTAACCGGGAGAGACGGTGACTCGAATCGAATTACAACTCAGCTGAGGGGGTATTCCTAACTCTCATCCTGGCATACTTAGCAAGGGTAGCCGTGGGTCACCTTTGGAACAACTCAGGAACCAAATTCGCGGGTTTGATCAGCGCCAGCACTCTCAGGGATTACCCTTCTGCCAGGACGATCAGGACTTTTAAATCACCTGCCCTTGGACTCACGCCTACGGCTCCCTTCCGAGGCGCACTTTATACTTATCGACTCCCGGCCTGAGGTGAGCTACTCGACTTCGTGGTCGGTCTTCGAACATGGCCAACTAAGAGAGAGGCATGCGTTCAACATGAACAGGAAAGGCTCCAAGATTCAGTCCTTAATCGACACAGACGGAGTCACTGCAAACCAGCAAGCCTCCGTTCGGTCTTCATTTCAAATTAAGACTGGTTCTTTTCCACGATAGCAAATATAGCCAACCGTGCCATATGTATCTTCCTATATCTCGCAGGTAACAGGAAATCACCTGACTTCTACCATGTTTAAGCAGGGCTAAGCACTACACGAGCCTGAGCTACATAGGATTCAGGGTATCAATATCGGGACAAGGATCGGGTAACCAATGCAGCAAGTGTTTGCATCCAACACCTAAACTTAATGCAACAATATATATATGTAACAATAATACTGTAACTGTATTTCGGAAATTAGGAGGCTTAATATGCTCTGGGGCTTGCCTTTCACAAAGTTGCACGGACGGTGATCCGGGCACTCAACGGTGACCTCGTCTGGCACTTCTCCTGAAGGCTGCACCTCCTGAACCTCTGGTGTCGGCTGCAGCTGCTCGCTCGGTTCCTCGAATTCCAGCATGGTCACTCCTTCCGATACACCTATTGCATGCCGATGCACAAGATAAATATCATGGATGCATAAGGAATGACATGATGCTCATGATGAATGAATCACAGTAAGTGTTTAACGAAAACATCACTGGACACTCGTTTACCGATTAAGAATAGCTCTATTCAAATCACTTTAAAACAGGTATCTAACTTAACTTGAAGAACAAGATCACTTACCTAACTTGCATAACCTAAGATAAAGATGCTCATCTTCCGTTAAAGGCCTAACACCTAGGAATATTACCACAACTTAGAAATAGTAAAGGCATACGTTAAACAACAGTTAAAGTTTCATATGCACACGGGTAGTTCCTTAATTCAATCAAAACAAGAGTTCTACAAATCCAAATAACTTGCATGAGGACCTTCTGAAAAGCTTATGAAATTCTTTACAAATCATTTGTAAACATCAAAGCATGATTCTTACGTTAACCAAATCGAATTCCAGTAAACCTAGAATCTATCCAGAAATGACAGGGTTACTAAATTAATTATTTAATGATAATGCAAAAGCATAATTGGACCAAACCAAGTTTACCAACATGTTTTTCATACCAAAGAAACATCAGAAAGTCTAGTGCCAACTTCTAAACAATTTATTTAATGCCCTTTTCTAATTTCTTTAGTTAATTAGGTGATTAAAGCAATATATAGTAAAACTATTCAGAAAAATCTACAAAAATTACAGTAGCTATCTCATGCTTCACATAGACTACCATAAAAATTTCAAAGCCATTGGGTAAGCAGAACTTGCTGTATCCAAAATAACAGGTAGCATGTCTATTTTTAGCATAATTAGGAAACCCTATTGAAAAGTGTCAAGCAACAGATTTCTAATTTTTCCTAGCATCATTCTAGCATAAGAACAGTACTCACCAATTTTTACCCTAACTGGATCTATAGAAAAATTATGAAAATTCACACAAGATCCATCCATGCAAACAAGATAATTTTCTATCTCCTACAAACAGTGTCCAAAATTTATGAAAATTTAACTACAATCTATTCATGATATGAGCAGTACACCATAACAATTTTATGCCATTTGGAGCTACCTAGAAAAAGATATAATTACCCCTATTTCTTGCATGATTAAAAGAGATAAATAGAAACTCCCATTTTCATAACAGAACATGACATGGATTATATTTTTAATAGAAACTAGACATTGTTATGAACTCAACAAAATTGGAATCACATCATTTGGATCTACCATCTAAGAGATACATATTTTTGAATCTATATACAAATCTGTGAAAATAATAAAACAAAACAAATTAAGGAAACCAATTCAACTACTGGTGGGCCGGCCCGAAGAAACGGTGGCCCACAAACACGCGCAAGCGACGCCAGCGCGGCCCAGACACGGCGCAGCCTAGGTCCGGCTCCCGCCCTCGGCACGGCAACTAACGTGCGGGACCCGCGCAACAGAGAGACAGACAGGGGAGGAGAAGGAGACGTCGGCGCAACTCGTCGCCGGTGGCTCCTCCGGCGAGGTCAGCGGTGCTACGACGTTCGCCTTGCCGGTGCGCATCTAGCGGTGTCCTCAATCAATGCTATTGTTGTGGCTACCGGGGTTGGCGACGAGCATGGCGGCGCACGGCCACGGCATGGCCGGCTCCGGCGAGACTATGGCACCACGGCTCGAAAGGGTGACCCTACGAGCATCAGTGGCATGCACTGGACCTAGCTCAAGGAAGAGGAGGGATGGCAAGGGAGCGAGGATAGCTGGCCGCATGGAGCGCCATCTCCGGCGAGGTCAGCCATGGCGGCGGTGGAAGAAAACGGCGATTTCACCCTTACCAAGGCTCAATTGGACCGACGGTGGGGTGGAGGAGGTAGAGGAGATCACTGCGAAGCTACTAACGAGCTGAGCAACATGTTTTCGCGGTGGCGAGCGTGCACGACGATGGCGACACTCAGTCGGAAATGGGGAAGCTGCTGCGGCTCGGCGCTGCGCGCGGTGGAGGCGAGAGAGAAGCAATGGAGCAGGCGAGTGCGTTCGGGCAGGCGCTGGCCTTCTTCTGGTGGTCGAATGCGCGACGTGGAGGCTTCGGCCAAGCATGAACGCCACGCGGCGAGCGGCTCCTACGCCGGTCGGGCATGATGTTCGCTGAACGTTTTCTGAAAATGGTGATTCAGTGCTCGAGGATGATGACTGACAGCGAGTATTCGACGTGTCAACACGGCTAATCCAATGCTCCTTTGCAAAAACTGTGTACATGAAAAATGTAGGCCTACTATCCATCTACAACTTCTTTTCAAGGACCATCATCTAATTCGCCATGGATCAGCAGTTACATCAATCCAAAGTTGGCTTGATCCACTGAAAATGTAGCTACGACTTAGAATATTTTCTAAGTGTGAAATCAGCATGAAATTCTGACTTGTGGGCCATGTTTGAGCTTGTTCTAGCCATTTTCATGAGATGATCATAAAACAACTTTTGTTCCTTGATAAATTAGCTCCAACTTTGGTAAAGAGTGCACAGCCATGCAAAATCCCTAAGTTGGAGTTTTGAATCAGTCAAACTGTGGCACTCTAAGGGTCAATTCAAGTCAAACCTCCATTTAGGGCATTTTTGTCATTTTGATCTACATGAACAATGTCCAAACAATTACCCTAAGTGTAGTTAAGGTGTATTAGACCATGATCAACCACCTTACACAATTGTTATACCATTTCAAATGAGCACATGTGATGAAACAACAAAACAAGCAATTCACCCAATGTTGCAATGCAATGTTTCACATGTTTCATGACTTTGTTGTCATTTTATAATTGTCACATTACTACCATATTGCCATGTTTCAAAGTATGAGAAATTCATGTTACATTCACATGTTGCACTACTACCATTCTAAGCAATCAAGTATGAAACACACACAGTTGAAAATGTTGCATATGCATGTTTTAGTAACAATGGCATGATGAGATAGATGATGCACATGTTTATGAAATGAAATGCAATTAGTGGAAGCCAAACACCTAGGGTGTTACAGTACCCGTCAAACAAGGGAAGCGGTTGCTGAGCGACATCCACGGTGGGGTCTGCGGTCACCATACCGCACCTAGAACCTTGGTCGAAAATGCGTTCCGATAAGGCTTCTATTGGCCGATTGCGGTAGCCGACGCTAAACATATTGTGCGCACCTGCGAAGGGTGTCAATACTATGCTCGGCAGATCCACCTACTGGCTCAAGCACTCTAGACAATCCCTATCACGTGGCCATTCGTGGTCTGGGGGCTCGATCTGGTCAGACCCCTCAAGAGGGCGCCCGAGGGCTATACGCACTTGCTTATCACTATAGACAAGTTTACAAAGTGGGTAGAGGCTTGACCGATCTCCGTGATCAAGTCCGAGCAAGCCATGCTATTCTTCCTTGACATCATCCATCGCTTTGCAGTCTCAAACTCCATCATCACGGATAATGGCACGTAGTTCACCGAAAAGAAGTTCCTCTGATTCTGCGATGAATACCACATCCATGTCGGTTGGGCTGCCGTGGCACACCCCCGCACGAACGGGCAGGTCGAGCGCGCAAATGGCATGGTCCTACAAGGCCTCAAGCCTAGGATCTTCAATCAGTTGAACAAGTTTGGCGGACGATGGGTCGCAGAGCTTCTTGCGGTGCTCTGGAGCCTGAGGACGACCCCTAGCCAGGCCACCGGCTACACGCTATTCTTCATGGTCTATGGTTCCAAGGCTATCCTCCCGACTGACCTCGACTATGGAGCGCCAAGGGTCAGGGCATATGACGAATAGGGAGCCGAGGCGTCCCTCAAAGATGCCATGGACCAGCTAGACAAAGCGCGCAACGTTGCCCTCCACCGCTCAGCCAAATACCAGCAAGCGTTGCGCCGGTACCACAGCCGTCGAGTGTGGGGTTGGGCCTTCAACATCGAGGACCTGGTGCTCCACCTCGTCCAGAGCAACAAGAACTGCCACAAGCTCTCTCCACCATGGGAGGGACCGTATGTCATTGCGGAGGTGCTTCGACCAGGCGCCTACAAGCTCAAGACCATCGATGACGAAGTCTTCGTCAATGCCTAGAACATCGAGCAGCTACGTCACTTTTACCCTTAATAAATATACACTTTCTCTTATCAGTTTTGTTATCGACTCCCCGATCTTTACTGACACCCGACCCCAGCAACGGCAAGGGGTCGGGCCTCGCTCGGGGGCTAATAAGAGCATATCTAACCGGTAGACATTCTCTACGCCCGACCCTTTCTCATGTTAAGACCTAGAAGCAAGGTTTGTAGAAACGAACGCTGAGTAAAACTAGTCAGACTACGAGAAACCTATGCCCCAGTGGCTACGGTGCTTTTGCTTACCAGCATGATCATAGTTTTTTCTGCACCTGAGCTTTTTAGCCTAAACTAAGGAAAGAGTTGGTACGCGTTCAAGAGTATATCCACCTGGCAAACATTCTCTCTGCCCAACCCTCTCTCATGTGGAGACCTAGAAGCAAGGGTTGTGTAAACGAACGCTGAGTAAAACTGGTCGGACTACGAGAAACCTACGCCCCAGTGGCTACGGCGCCTTTGCTCACCAGCGTAATCAGAGTTTGTTCACCCGCACCCTGGGCTTTATGGCCTTAACGACAGAAGGGGTCGGAATGCTCTAACATTTTTATACGAAAAGGGGAGAAGGGCTAAAAATCTGTTAGGCCATAACGAAATTTCAGAGCTTGTCCATTTATTACAAGTTCACCTCCTGGCTTATCTGCCTGACTAATTTCTTAGGGGGATGATCTCATCCTCTATCTCTGCAGGTAAGTCCTATGTCAGCGGGTCACACAAGTCAATCGGACGGCTTGGCCGCTGCCGAGAGATGGATCAGGAACAGTAGGATGCCCTATGCGGGTTATGCCGACTCCATCACGAACAACAGACCTGATTCCACTCGAACATATCCGGTAAGAGCTCCTTGAACCCATCACTCGTGCCATCGAGGTAAGTCATGTGCCAGCAGGTCACCCAAGTCGATCGGATGGTTCAGGCCACTGCCAAGAGATGGGTCACCCTTAATTTATGCATGTTTTCTCTTATTAATTTCACTATCGAGCCCCTGACCCCAGCAACGGCAAGGGGTTGGGCCCCACACAGGGTTTGGCAAGAGGGTCTATTCGGTAAACATTCTTTATGCCTGACCCTTTATCATGTTAAGAAACTAAAGGCAAGGTGTGCGGAAACAAACTCTGAGTAAAACTGGTCGGACTGCAAGAAACCTATGCCCCAGCGGCTATGGCGTTTTTGCTCACCAGCGTGATCAGAGTTTTTGTCCCCGCACCCCGAGCTTTAGCCTCCGCCTTCCTAGGAAGGGTTTGGAGGGGCCCACCTGCGGAATCTCCATCGAGGAGAGGCGGCAGGTCGCCTAGGTCGATCGGATGGTTTGGGCCGCTACCGAGAGATGGGTAGGGAGCAACAGGATACCCCATGCGGGATAGGCCGACTCTGTCAAGAACGATGGACCCGGATTTCACTAGAACATATCCGGTAAGAGCTCCCCCAACCCGTCACTTGAGCCATCGAGGTAACTTTACCAACCCCCGCTTCTACTTTTCCAGTGCATGATCATTCATTCATCCATCCTCATGCATGCATTCATGCATTCATTCATACATTCATCCATACATTCATCCCATACATCCAAGCATTGCAAATGCAATTACTGCATCACAACGCTTCGTGCCGTGTCACGAAGCTGTAGTCATCTCATTCGATATGAGCGGCGACCGACCGAGGTTCAAAGACCGGCACACGAAGGGCTCGAGGCCGCCTCGCGTCAAACAGAGCTAGGGGAGAAAAACATAGATGAGCCCTAGTGGCCCTTGCCCGACCCCGCTCAGAAGCGAACAGGGACATCTCAACCTTCTCGTTAGATCCTAACCTCAAGTCAAGCCCATAGAATTCCCATCGAGGAGAGGCCAGCGGGCCACCTAAGTCGGTCTCCGGAATGACTCGGGCATCTGCCAGGAGGCGGGTTAAGGACCAGTGGAATGCCACATGAGGGCTATGCGGACCTCGTCAGCGAACAACAGACCCAGATTCCACTCGGACATGCCCGTTAGCGAGCTCGCCGAGCACGACACTCGAGCCATCGAGGCAAGTGTCGTTAGCTCAACCCCTCCATTTGCGGAAACCGTGGACGGGGTGACGCTTGAAATTCAGCCGACCCCTACCAAGCCCAATGGGGCTCGGGGGCTCGTGCTGCCCGACCCTAACTAAGGAACCCAACTGATCGGGGTTCGAACGCCGGCCCACGAAGGGCTCGAGGCCGCCTCGTGTCGAACAGAGCCAGGGGAGAAAACACAAATGAGCCCCAACGACCTTTGAACGACCTGCTTAGAAGCGAACAGGGTCATCCCAACCTTCTCGTTCAATCCTAACCTCGAGCCGAGCCCACAGAATCTCCATCGAGGGGAGAACAGCGGGCCACCTGAGTCGCTCTCTGGAGCGACTCGGGCATCTACCGGGAGGCGGGTTAAGGAGTAGTGGAATGCCACATGAGGGCTATGCTGACCCCATCATGAACAATGGACCTGGATTCCACTCAAACATGCCCATTAGCGAGCTCACTGAGCATGTCACTCAAGCCATCTAGGCAAGTGACGTTAGCTCAACCCCTCCGGTTGCGGAAACCGCGGATGGGGTAACAACCATAAAGATGAGCCGACCCTTGACCGGCCCCCGCTACGTGCGGGGGCTCAAGGAAAGTTGGACTCGCAAGGAGACCGAATGCGCGGTCATAGAACACTGGCTTAGATCCTAGGGAGGGGGTACATGCGAAAAATAAGAATAACATTTCTAAAACAAGAGACGCTTTCTCCTACTAGTTTCGCTATCCTCTTCTCGATCTTCAGTGACACCGACCCCATCAACGGCAAGGGGTCAGGTCTCACTCGAGGGCTGGTAAGGGTATATATACACCCTTTCTGAAACAGTCGTCGTGCCAGATCCCTTCCTCACATTAAAAACCTAGTGGCATGGTTTGCAGAAATGAACGACTGAGTAATGCTGGTCGGACTGCAAGAAACCTACGCCCTAGCGGCTACGGCACTCTTCCTCACCAGCATGATAAGAGTTTGTTCACCCGTGCCCCGAGCTCTACG
This sequence comes from Miscanthus lutarioriparius, assembly GCA_904845875.1. Taxonomy (NCBI): domain Eukaryota; kingdom Viridiplantae; phylum Streptophyta; class Magnoliopsida; order Poales; family Poaceae; genus Miscanthus; species Miscanthus lutarioriparius. The sequence continues at coordinate 4,874,197 of CAJGYO010000016.1, read as the reverse complement.
ATCTTAACAAACGGAAGGGTCAGAACGCATTAACCCTTTTTCACACATAAAAAGGGAGAAAAAACAAACTTGTTCACACCAAAATAAAAGAACAGACTTATTCAAACAAAAGACAGGGGTCGGAACTTGTTCGATTATTACAAAAATGATCGTCCAACCTATCTAACTAACTAACCCCTCCGAGGGAGAACTACGTCTTCTATCCTATCCGCCAGGTCCTATGAAAGGGGAACCACCGCTGCTTCCATCTCCTCTAGCTCATGGACTTCATAGCTAGGCGCATAGTCATGGCTCATTGTCTCCAGGTCGATGATGTCTCCATAATGAGAATGAGCAATCACGAAGGACTGATTGACCCCGGCACAAAGAGCATTCCTCTCGAGCTGGTGCACCTGAGCCATGATCTCGACGGCACGAGCCATGAGCGAACTGGTCCCCTCCGACCGCACCACCTGAAGGTCTTCGTAGACCACTCCGAGGGCGGCACTCAGGATACCGAGCTCGTCACTCTCCGCCTAGAGACTCCTCCTCACCTCGACAGGGTCCATGGCCAGCCTAGCAAAAACGCTCTCAACCTCCAACTTCTGGGTCATCGCGCTTTCGAGCTCGGCCTAGAGGGAGCCGACCTTCTACTGCGCATCGTTGCGCTCTTAGCAGTCCTGGTCGCACTGTCGGAAAGCCTGGTCGCACTCCTTGTGAGCCACACTGCATTCTGAGCGGAGCCTCTCTGTGGTTTGGAGCAGCTCATCCTGCTCCTTGTGCAGCCGAGCGACCACTGCAGCATCCAGGCTCACCCTCTTCTCCAGGGCCATGAGCTTCTCCTTGGCCCCTAGCCTTAGATCCCTTTCCTTCTCAACCTCGCCTAGAAGGTCAAGGATCCGCTGATGGGTCTCGACGTCCCTCTGGAGCAGCTCATCCCGCTCCTTCCTAACCCTAGCGGCTTCTTCTTCATCCTTTTGCGACCTCACCGATTGGGCCTCGAACGCCTTCTCGGCCTTGTTAGCATCCCGACAGGCCTCAACCACCCACGACCAAAGATTCGCCGCCTCCTTGGCGAGGGGAGTTAGCTCGGCCACCCTCTGCTGGGTGGCAACAAACTGAGCGGTCACCTCCCCACGTAGCCACGCCTCCTCGATGAGACGGTCCTAGATCTCCTTCTGTTGACTAAGGAACTGAGACTTCCCTCGGCTGTCAGCTATGAGGGACTGTAGGAAGATGATGATTGGGATACAAAAAATAGAAAAAGGAAAATAAAGGCAAGAAGCAGGATGAAGCAATACCCGGCCGGAGGGAATGACGACGTCGCGCAACATGACCATGGCATGGTTCAGGGCCTTGAGCACGGACGCGATCCCTACATCGAGGCTCTCCCACTCCATGCTCTCGGCGGCGTCATCAAGGGTGAAAAGCGTCAACGCTGGATCCTACGGATTCGTCCACCGGAGCAGGGGCTTGCCCCGCGCGGGTGAGCAGCTGCCCACCGACATCAGGGCCAGGGATGACTCCCCGCTAGCTCCAAGCACCGCTGACCCCTCTCGTCGTGATGTCTCCACCGAGATGCCCCCTCCAGCAATGGAAGGGATCAGCGGTGCGGACGCTGACCTCTCTCCCAGCACCACAACTCCTGGGGACCCCTCGGCCACGTCCTCCTCCGTTGGGCCCGTGCCAGGCGCTGTTTCTTGGGCCTTCGACAGCACGGGTTGCGCCGGTGCCTCAGGCGCCCCTGCGGTTACGCTCGGCTATGACACATCTATCATGGCCACTGCCACCTCCACCGAGGTTGGCGGGGTCAAGACCGGCTACGCCGTGCCCGCCACGATCGGCGCCTCGAGCGTGGTCAGCAGTCCCATCTACCCCACCGACAGTAGTGGTATCGCGGCCATCACCGGCTGCTCCACAACCTCCGAAGGCGTCCCTTGAGCCCCTATGTTTGCCCGTCCCGCCGGGGGCACAGGCGCCACCATGGGCAGCGTCTGACCAGCCGACGACGCGGTCACACCGACGCCGCTCCCGCTCGAAACGAACGCAACACCAGCCGACGGCTGCTGCCTTGATTGGAGGGCGATGCTCTTCTTTGGCGCCAGTGCCAATGTATTCCGCTGTCTGTCGATGCTGCAAGGGATGAAAAACATAAGTCACGATGAAATTCGATCAAAACAGGAAAAATAGAGGAACCGATAACTCACCTCAGCGCCGTCGGGCAACAGATGCGTTTGGGGGGCGAACCCCCCGACCTTTGCTCCGCCTCATTAGAGCAAGGCTGTTTTGAGCCCACCCCTTGCTCCTGGGTAGAGGGGCTCGCTCCCCTTGGCTCTTGGGGCGCGACGACGAAGCCGCCTGCCTCCGCTGGCACCTCAGGCGTGACGGTAGAGCCACCCACCCCTATTGGCTCCTAGGGTAGGCCGACGGTACGGCCTGCCTCCGCTGGCTCCCCGGACATACCCTCCCCTTCGTGGAATGGGAAGGGTCCCCACGCCTGCAAGGATGAACCTATACCTATCAGCTAATCCTCGTTCTCCAAGTTGTCCCACTCGATATCGTCGACTACCTCGTCGTCGTCTCCATCATCATCGCTGTCAGTGTCCTCCCCTCGTTCCCACGCCTACAGCTTTCGCTGCTTCTTCCTCTTCTTGTCCTCCTTCGCCTTCTCAGCCTCTCGCCCTCGGCATGATTTGCCGTCCTCATGGCCAAATCCCTCGACAACGGCGCCGGATGATCCGTGAGGATGAGGTCCCTTAGCTGGTCTCGCCCCTCTCAAAGTTAGTATCAAGGGGTTGGGAAATCAATTGAAGAGAAGCCAAGAGAAACGGAAACTTAAGAGGACGACATGGCCTGGCTCCAGCCGCATTGGAGGATGCCCCAGCACCGGGCAGATGAAGTCGAGGGTGGCAAAGGCTCCATTGCCTCCTTAATGCATTGCATGATCTTGGAGTTGGGGAGCATCCCCTCGGCAAGCGTCGTTCCGTCGAACGACGCCTCGGATGCCATCAAGTACAGCGAGAGCGCGCGCGTCATCAATGGTGCCACCCTCCTTGCGTGGTAAGCCCCGATGACACCCGACCCCTTTAGGCCATTCTCCTTCAGGATGTGGATGGCGGTGATGTGGTCTCGGATCTTCTTCTTGTCCTTCTCTGGGACGCCCCACTTCCTCCACGGCTCTGGGGCCTCTTCAATCAGGCGCCCGGTGAACTCCGGCAGAGGGGCGGTGGCGTCGTTCTTGAGGTAGAACCACTGTGAGTGCCACCCCTTGTTGGACGTTGACAGCCGCATCGATGGGTACTTGCCGAGCCAATTGTTCTAGAGTTGGATGCCGACGCATCCCATCGGCATGTGCAGCCCCTGCCTGCCGCTCTTCTCCCTCTTCTTCTAGAGGGTGACGGCAAAGAAGTGCCTCCACAAGTTGAAGTGGGGGCTGATCCTCAGGAATCCCTCGCGTAGGGCAACGAATGCCGTCATGTGCTAGATCCCATTGGGATTGAGATGCTGCAGCTCGATCTTGTAGTAGTGCAGCAGCCCCCAAAGAAATCTGTGGGCGGGGTTGCGAGCCCACGCTCGTGGAAGTGGGCGAACGACACCACATAGCCATCGAGCGGCGACGACAAGTCCACCTCGCCAGGCAGCAGCCACTCCTCGACCGAGGTCCGCACGTAGAGAAGACCGCGATAAACGAGGCCCTCCATGCGCTGGAAGGTGATGTTGGAATGGCACCATGGATCCATTGGAGGTGGGGGCGGATGGATGCAGACTCAACGGCGGCAGAGATGCGGAGGCAGGAAACCAAAGCGATTGGCAGTGGCGGTCATGGCTACGGAGGCAAGGATGCAAGGTATCGAACCCGGGGGGCTAACCCTTTGGTTTTATAAGGGCGATGGGTGCGTGGAAACCAACCGCCCGGCTAGATCTGTGCGCATGCCACGATCTACCACCACGTCTCGCCATGGGGCGCACTCACGCAACCTCTGTCCGTTCCCTCAGAAAACTTGCCGGACGTTTTGCCCCTCCTGACAGGCCATGACCCATCACAGGTAAGAGGAATACGGAGCTACAAATGCTACTGTGGCCCGTCTAGTCCTAGGAGTTCGAAGGTTGGCTCACCGACGGGTTCGACAACTGCTCTGGGCACCTTTTAAAGTGAGGGGTGGAAAGGGATGGGCCCGCGGGCATCTCGCCCACGTTTGAGTCTAGGCGGATATGATCCATGGTTTTTTTCTTGAAGAAAGGCATAGAGCCCTAGGGGCCGGCCGAGTGGACCCGAGAACTATATGGATTGGCCGCTGAGAATCTGGAGTCTGTCACCAAGCTGACCCAAGCCGGATCCCCACGAACGGGATGTCGGGGCCCCACTCGGACTAGCCCATTAACAGCTCACCGAGCACCATGATTCGTCCGTAGAGGAAAATCATGGCACGGCTCGGCCCCTCCGTTTTTATCGAAAAAATGCTTGAGAGAAGGCAATCGTAAAGCTCGACTGGACCCTTGCTACGGGGGGGGGGTCTTGAGGAAAGTTGGGCTCGCATGAAGGTCGAGCGCACGGTCGCAGAACAACAGACCCCCGTAGGGGTCAGGATCAGGAAAGACCTTTTTCGACCCACCAAATCTCACGGCTATACCCCCGAGGGGCCCGATCTCGACGAAAGGGAATCACCGTCAACAGGACACGCCGTGGGCGACAAAAGAAGACCAAGACCCTCAGAGTCCTACCGTTCAGAAAAGCCTCCGAAGGAGTATTCTACTCCGCCACAAGCTTAGAGGCTATTGTCAGGGACCAATACTAGGGTACCCGAAGAGGAAGAGCTAATGACCATCAACATTGATTCATCCGAGTAGTCAAGAGCGCGACTACGGCTTCAACCGACCCCCAGGCGCACAAGCTCCGCCTCGCCCGACCTCTGGGGGTGGACTCCACCTCACTCGACCTCTAGGGTAGGGCTCTGCCTCGCCCGACACCGAGGCTGCGGGCGTCGCCTTGCCCAACACCGTGGCTGCGGGCTCCGCCTTGCTCGACCTCTAGGGGCGGACTCCACCTCGCCCGACCTCTGGGGTAGGGCTCCGCCTCGCCCGACACCGAGGCCGCGGGCTCCATCTCGCCCAACCTCTGAGGGCTGGCTCCGCCTCACCTGACCCCAAGGCCACGGGCTCCACCTCGTTCGACACCATGGCCGTGGGCACCACCTTGCACGACCTCTGAGGGATGGCTCCGCCTCACCCCAACCCTGAGGCCGCGGGCTCCGCCTCGTCTGACCCTTGGGTTTGCGCTCCGCCTCGCCCGACCCCGAGGTCGGGGGCTCCGCCTCGCCCGACGGGGTTCCATACCGCCGTCAACCACTCTAGGTCCAAGCATATGGGCCTGGGTCAAAACTCTGACACCAAGGAAAACTCTAGCACGCCTCGATGTAACCCGCGACCACGACGGTCCATACCTGGGGATTCACATCAGGAACAGGATCGGGCGTACCGGTGCTGTTCTGCCTAACCTCCGTACGAACACTGACAGGCGTGTCAGTTCACCACGACGTTCGCCAGGATGGAGTGGAGCGCCATGACCGGCAGACGACGCCTGCGCATGGCGCCAGTAAAGGACATGACCGCGACGTGGAGCTGTCCCTGTTGACGTCTATAGGGTCGACGGGACTCACATGAAGGAGAAGAAGGACCCGGCGATCATAAAGGACTTCTCGTCCCTCTCGTTCTCGTCTTTCCATGAAGGAGATCGATTAAGGCCAGACCCGATTGAACCATCATGAACCCATCGAACCTCGAACCGATCAGAACACAACACAAGCACACGGTTGAGCAGCAACCGAGCTCTCGACATCCGTTCATTTCTTCCATTAGAGACTTGGGACCTGTCCCTCTCTCGTCCATTTGTAACTCCTACTGTAAACTTTTAGTGCTAGTAATACGAGCAGCAGCGACGAACTGGACGTAGGGACATTTTGTCCCAACCAGTATAAACTTCGTGTCTTCTAATCACACCATCCAAGCCAGACGCGAAATACTGAAATTTACTCGTACGAGCGTCGACAGGATCTGATCCCTAGCAGAGACCGCCTGGATTCGCATTCGTCGACTTGTCGATCAGAGTAGAATCTGATCCAACCTTTTTGCGTTCAAGATTTGGAATCAGGCTGATGCAGAGGCGGCCACTGAATCCGAGCTACATGGTCGACGAACTAATGATGGCTCAGCTCTAAGAGAATATAAGCAGTGAGCGATGGCTCACAGTCACTGCAAAAGCCGTTATTGTTGTAGTGCTTAAACAATTGTTTTAACTTTTAAGTAGGAGACAAGCTGACCGTATAACTCACTGGTGGTGCGTACCCTGAACTCGAACGTCAGTAGAATTGCAAGAACCAATCAAGACATCTCTGTACACAAAAAGCTACAGAATAATATATTCTTTAAAAAAAAAACCCAACAAGGCAATAATATTACTAATTTCAACACAATATATACTCCCTTTCCAGTTGAAAACAACACAGAATACTCAATCCAGAATCTCCAATTTCACAGGGCAAGAGGCAAACACAAATAAAGATTCAAGATTTGAAGTATCTCAAGTCACAATCTATCTTTGGAAACAGCCCATACAAAGCTGCAGGCTCATACACTACCCTAAAATATATTCAGAAACGCTAGCAAAGCGCTTGAAAGAAGTCTCCATTTCACTACCTAGCATCTTCCTGAAGCCTTGCCTGGATGGTTCAAAATATCAGTGGGAATCCTGCATCTTTCCGACGGCTTTGTGCAGATATGACTCCGAGGTAGAGATCTCCTGATGGCTCGATGCACGCTGCACGAATCAAAACTGCAACTTGCTGCTCCAACACATCCGATGGATGCAAACCTTCCAAGCCCATTCATCTGAACGAAGAAATGGTAGCCTTTGGACAGATCAAGTGGCAGTAAATCAAATCTTATTGTGTGGGACAGTGCGAATTCCATGAACAAGCCGGGAACAAGATTGGAATGTAGTCAATTCCCTTTCCAGAATCATTGGAGATGAAAAGTTACATATACCCACATAGATATATTCCTTTGGTCCCCAAGGGGCGTGCACCGGCTGCTTATCTCCTTAGGAATATGTTCTATGGATTGTACATCGGATGGCTGAGATTGCAAAGAGATACACGGTGAAAAGGATGGAAGTTCTTAGGCCAAATCCTGTTATCCTCCATTCTCCAGTGAATTATGCATCAAGTAATATATAAATTAAAATTTCAAATTACACGTGAATCTGTGTTTGAAGTGACAGCATTTTGATAACTAGTTTTTCAACCATGCATGAAGTTGATATGACAATGGTGTAGAGCGGAGACGGTGGATTAGAGGGGTGAATAGTCTTTTCTAAAAATAATCCCGTCGGCTAACCGAGATAAATACGGAATTATAAATATCGGTCTAGCCAAGACCACATCATCCCTCTATCTAAGTTCTCAAACACCTTATAAAGATTCTAAATAGGCAATAAAGGTCTCGAGCTAGCTAGTGCTCACTTAACCAATTCTAGCTTACAAGGTCACACAAACCTATGCAACTAGTATTTCAACCAAACCGGAGAGCACCTACACAATCTAGTGATGCAAAACGCATAAAACCTAAGCTCACTAGCAATGCTTAATAACAAGGCTACATAAGCCAAATTAGAGAGCTCAAATTACTTAGCTACACAAACTAAGCAATGTGACTAATAAGGTTACTCAAACCAAATTAATCACGTAAGGGAGCTACTTCTATAGTACACAAGCAAGAAGGTAATTAGCAAGCTATACAAGCTAACTAATTATAAGAGCAACTACACAAGCACAATGAATGTGAAAGTAATTACAAGCTTGTGTTAGGGAATTACAAACCAACGGGAAGACAAGGATGACACGGTGATTTTATCCCGAGGTTCACGTGCTTACCAACACGCTAGTCCCCGTTGAGACAAGCTCCAAGGTTGCCGCCGGTCCTCTTGCTAGTAGTGACCCGCAAGTCACACTCTCCCACGTGAAGTGCTTACCACAAGCTCTAGCACTTGACCCAGCCGGACCACTTGTCGCCATTCGCGTCTCGCTCTACTAGAGTTGCTCTTCGCGGCTCCCGTAGGGTGAGCACAATCCCCCTCACAATCACTTCTCCGGAGCACCGTACAATCTTCTTTGCGTGCTTCGACGGAGACCACCACCAAGCCGTCTAGGAGGTGGCAACCTCCAAGAGTAACAAGCACCACCGGCTGGCAACTCGATCACCTAGTGCCACTCGATGCAATCTCACAATGCAACGCACTAGAATCACTCATCGGCAATGGATTCACACTTCTTGCAAACACAAGTGAGTTAGAGGCTTCCCAAACCAAGCACACATAAGGGCAACACATCCCCAAGGTGCTCAACCAGCCAAATGCCTGAGTTCCACCTCTATTTATAGCCCCAAAGCCAAATAGAGCCGTTGGAGCAAAACTGTACTTTCTGCGAGGGCACCGAACACGGCGGTGCGGCCACCAGACATGGGGGGGTGGTGCCCACCAACGGTCGAATCCAACGACTAGTTTGACTAGCCGTGGTCACCGAACAGGCGGCTGTGGCACCGGACAGGGGATGGCAGTGCCACCCTGGCCAACACCCCAAAAACCCTTCTTTCTGGAAAAATAGGGCGGTGCACCACCATCACCATGGCGGTGACCGTGGCGGTGACCCCCTCGCCTCAACACTGAACTCACGACCCTCGGGAAAATGTGGCAGTGCCACCGGACAACACCTGGCAGTGCACTGCCCTGCATATGGCGGTGTACACCATCACATCCGGTGACATCCCTTCTGTTGCTCGAAACCAAGTCCAGGTGGGCACCGCCCTAGGGGTGGCGTTGCCACCGGACAAGGTACGGTGGTGCCAGCTCCAACCCTTGCTCCTAGCCTCGACCAATCGGTCACCGCCACTAGGGTGGAGGTGCACAGGACAGGGGGTGGTGGTGCCCCTAGGGCAGCACCAAAGCCCAATTTTGCCTCCTTTCTTCACCTTTTGACTTCTCCTTTGCAAATGTGCTAACACCACTAAGTGATCACCATCTTGTGCTCGTGTGTTAGCTTTTCACAATCATTTTTTCTAAAGGATTAGCATTCTTTTCTCAATGCCACTCGATCCTAACACGTATGCAAAGTTAGATCGCTCAAGTGGCACTAGATGACCAATATGCAAACAAGTTTGCTCCTCGTAATAGTACGACTATCTATCCAAAACCCGGTCATACACTTCTCTACACAACCTTTGATCGGTGAAATGAAATGCCCTACAAATATACATTTTCCTTGCGCATTCCATTCCATCTCATCCATCGTTGATGCAACACATGCACCAACCAATCACCAAATCAAATGATCCACTTCATATCATCATGTGACCGTATTGATTCATCGATCTTGACCTTACTTGCTTTTCACCGTTGCCTTCATCCATCGGCGCCAAGTCTTGCTCAAGCTTCACCGCCACGCGGTCCATCGCTCCAAAGCCTCCAACTTGCCCTTCATGCTTGCAACCGGTCCATCAAGCCAAGTCTTGTCTTGATCATCTCCACCTTAGTCACATGACTCAATGTCATGTCTCATATGCAATGAGCTCCTTCATCACATGTGTGAGCCTTGCAACAAATCTAAGCCATCTTCACCGTTTTGGCATGAGTTGCTCAAACACATGTACCTGTAGACTAATTCACCTGTGTATTACACTTAAACACATATTAGTCCACCTAGGTTGTCACTTAATTACCAAAACCAAACAAGGACCTTTCAAATGGACAATGGTCAAGATGATGCTACAACAAGCTGAGATCATTGTGATAAGATGCATCAAAGCTGATACATGAATGGACAATGGTAAACAATGGCTATCAGATAAAGACAAGAATCTAGGAACTATGAGCCATGGAAGCATTCAATCAGAGGTTTGGTTTGTGCACCTTTGCAGTTTTGACTTTTCAGGAAGCACGTCCTTCAGGGCATCATGCAGGCATAGTCACATAGTCTATTGGCTGATACACACATCTTCCGAGCTATGTGCTCAGACATCGACCTGCATGCTAGTCTCATATTTCAGACACTAAAGACAATGGTCCTCAATACTACAACACTAGCATCTTGCAAGCATCTGCAAGGACCTAACAAATATTTACTGACCTGAGTTTTATCATGCAACAAGTACCTTGCTGTACAAGTGCAGTCTCAGAATCATAAGGGTACCTTTGGCATGGACCATAGAGAACATATGCAATTCCCTCTTCCAAGGCCCTGGCAACAGGTGAAATGTATTCTTCAGTCCAAAAGGGACTTAACAAGCCTTGCTTGGCATATATTCTTCCAATCTCTCATCATGCGTGGGGCAAGGATACAGCCTGGATAAGGTCATTTCATGTGTACAAAAGGGTAGGCTTTGGATTTCCTTTAATACACCACTCAAAAGTTAAACCCCTTTATAGACAATCTACCTTGACGAAGAAGACAAAAGACAACACTGCAATCTTGTTTAGCCTTTGGATATGTGATTGATCGATCTGTCACTTAAGGAGAGGCATGTTAGCCCACAGGATCATCGGCTTAGGTGAGTGAACCACTCACCGGTCTTGCCGAGCACCCGCTAGTGTTGCCGAGCACCCACTAGCTAAGCCGACCACGAACAAGCATTGTCCGTCCCCACACACTATGGCTAGAGGTTGAAGAAGAGGGAGAACAGAGCATACACACACAGTACAAGACACCAGCGTTGGGCGAAGCCCTGTATGGGAGATGGCAAATCTAAACTCTCTTTACTGAGTTGTCGTGTATGTCTATTTATACAACTCTATCCATCTAGTCCTAGTACAACGCACATGCTGTAATAGTAACTAGATAACACAGCAGGGCTAACTCTGCGCCGGACCTCTGCATATGGCTACAGTGCTGCAGGTGAGCCATTCGGCGCCTGCACCTGCAGCGGCTACAGTATCACAGTAGGGAGCCTTTTTGGCACCGCCTTCCCCTTACTGTGTGTTCACATAAGGAAGTAGTAGATTATTCTAACAATCTTCCCATAATCCTACTGTTATCCCTTGTACCCCATCCATGCTGATCATCTCCTTCAACTCCGTGAGTCGAAGGCGTCCAAGCGGCTTGGTGAGGACGTCCGCGAGTTGCCGACCAGTATCGACGAACTCGATGATGATCTGCCCTCCATCGACACAGTCCCTGAGGAAGTGGAATTTCACGTCGATGTGTTTGCTCCGATTGTGTAGAACTGGATTCTTCACGAGGGCTATGACTTGCTAGTTGTCCACCATCAGTGCTGGTGGGTGAGTTTCCACGCCGGTCAGCTCGCCCAGCAGCCGGTGCAGCCACACAACTTGGCACGCCGCTATGGCCACCGCTACGTACTCTGCCTCACACGTAGATAGCGCCACCACCTTCTGTTTCAGCGATAGCCATGAAATTAGGGCTGATCCGAGGAAGACGAGCACACCAGAGGTGCTCCGTCGTCCGTTGATGTCCCCTGCCATGTCTGCATCGCTGAACACAGTGAGCTGCAGCCTACTCCCACTGGTCTTTGGGAAGATAATCCCATGATCCACCGTCCCTTTGACGTAGCGCAGTAGCCGCTTCACCGTAGCCTAGTGATCCTCTCTGGGATCCTCCATGAAGCGACTGACGTAGCCCACAGCGAACGCAATATTTGGCCTCATATGGACTAGGTAGCGCAGACCATCGACGATGCTCTGGTAGAGTGTTGCATCCACCTTCGCCACGGTGCTGGCCTTCGTCAGCTTCAGCCGCTCCTCCATCGAAGTTACGCATGGCTTGCACTCAGCCATGCCACTCCGCTCCAATAGCTTAGAGGCATACGTGCTCTGACCGAGCGTGAGTTCCTCCTTCCCCTGTCTCACCTCAATGCCGAGGTAGTAGGAGAGTGCGCCGAGATCGCTCATTCAAAAACAAGCCGCCATCTCGCTCTTGAAGCCATTGATGTCCTCCGTGCGCGCACTGGTGATGATCAAGTCATCCACATACACGCCGACGACGAGCTCCTCCTTCCCCCATCGCCATGTGTAGAGCACGTGCTCGATTGCGCACTATTGAAACCCAAGCTCGCCCAGCGTGGCGTCAAGCTTGGCGTTCCATGCTCGTGGGACCTACCACAGCCTGTAGAGCACCTTGCGCAGTCGGAGCACCCTATGCTCCTCTCCCTTAACGGTGAAACCTAGAGGTTGCCTGACAAAGACTGTCTCTGCCAGCTCACCATTGAGGAAGGCCGATTTAACGTCCAAGTGATGGACACGCCAGTTCTTTGCTGCTGCCAAAGCTAATAGCAAACGGACTGACTCCCTGCGCGCTACTGGTGCAAAGACCTCCTTAAAGTCTATGCCCTCGTGCTGAACAAAGCCTCGGGCGACGAGGCGTGCCTTGTGCTTGACAATGGCGCCGAGCTCGTCCCGCTTGACCTTGTACACCCACTTTAGGCTGATCGGACGGCATCCTGGAGGTGCATCGATGAGCTGCCATGTCTCGTTTTCCTCGATCGCCTTCATCTCCTCCAGCATCGCCCATCGCTAGTTTCCATTGCGCTCGGCCAGCGCGAACGTGGATGGTTCCTCTGCACTGACGAGCAGCAGCTCTGCATCATTGAGCAGCCGACCAGCCAGCCCTAAGGGTCCTATACCACCGACGATGTCATCCACCCTATGGAACCGCACCTCCTTACCTTCGTTGAAGGCATCCACGAACTCAGTGATGTCACTTGGAGGTGAGGCGAACTCAATTGGCATCGATGTAATTCCCTATTCCGCCGGAGTGCTCGGCACAACACCTAGAGTGCTCAGTGGTTGCAGTGCTCGGCAATACTTCTGGACAGCTCGTCACTACCCCTGCAGTGCTCGGCACCACCATAGGAGCGTCCAGCCTCAGTCTTGGAGTGGTTAGTACCACTGCAAGACCTCTTAGCCCCGCTACGGGAGTGCTTGGCACCCATCCTGGAGTGGTTGCCACCACTATAGAACCTTCCGATGCCACTCCTAGCGTGCTCGGAACTCCTCCCGGAGTGCTCGGCATCCCTCTCGAAGTGCTCTGCACTGCCCCAGGAGAGCTAGGCTCTGCCGCTGGAGTGCTTGGCACCCCTCTCGGAGTGCTCAGCACCTCTTCCCCAACATCTCCATCACCGTGGATGACCAAGTGCTCGACGACGAAGGTGTTGGTGAAGCCGCCAGCTTCCCCTGTGTTTGGACTGGTCCAGTCCCAAGCCGCCTTCTCGTCGAACACGACATCGCGCGAGACAAGCACCTTGTCTTCGCGTGGGTCGTAGAGCCGATACACCTTGGTACCCTCCGCATAGCCCAGGAACACCATGGGTGTGCTCCTGTCCTCCAGCTTGGCGAGGTTCGGCTTTGTCTTCCTGACGTGGCCGATGCAACCGAATGTTCGGAGGAAGGACATGCTCGGCTTGCTCCCATACCAAGCTTTGAACGGCATCTTGCCCGTCAGGGCCTTGGTCGGAGCGCGGTTGAGGATGAACACCGCTGTGGTCACCGCCTCACCCCAGAACCTTGCCGGCATGCCTTTGGCCTTCATCATGGATCGGGCCATGTCAACCACTGTCTGGTTCTGCCTCTCCACCACGCCATTCTGTTGTGGCGAGTACAGCGTGGTGTGGTGTCGCACCACACCCTGATCCATGTAGTATGGAGCGAACTCCACCGAAGTGAATTCGCCGCCGCGATCAGTCCTCAGCACGTGGAGCTTCTTGCCACTCTCGGCCTCCGCGCGCATCTTGAACTTATTGATTGCCGCTGCCGCTTCATCCTTGCTCGTTAGGAGTTGCAGCCACATGTAGCGACTGCAATCATCCATGAGTAGGAGGAAGTACCGCCGACCACCATTTGTAGCAGGCATGATCAGCCCGTAGAGGTCACCGTGGATGAGCTCGAGAGCATCCTTCGCACGATGCTTGGCCGCCTTTGGGAATGGTAGCCTCCTTTGCTTCCCGGCCAGGCAGCTGTCACATAGCTCACCTCCGTGCTTGATGTGGGGTAGCCCTCGGACCATCTTCTCTAGCTGACCAAGCGCGTCGAAGCTGAGATGTCCGAACCGGTCATGCCACATCCACGGTTCCTCGGTGTGCCTTGCTGCTAGGCACACCGACTGCTCTACCTTCAGGTCGAGCAGATACAACCGGTTTAGGGACCTCTTCACCTTGGCGAGAAGTCGCTGCTCCTGGTCCCTAATCCTAAGGACTTCGTCCTTGATCAGTACCTCGCTACCGCGCTTATACAACTGACCAATGATGATGATGCTGGAACGCAGCTGCGGGATGTAATACACATCTGTTAGCACGCAGTGCTCCCCGTTCTGGCACCTGAAGATGATGGTGGCGTGCCCTTGGATAGCCACCATGGAGCCATCACCAAACTTCACCGTGCCGGTAACATCGTCGTCAAGCTCGGAGAAGGATGCCTTGGAGCCCGTCATGTGGTTGCTGGCACTAGAGTCCAGATACCACCGCTGCTCCTGGTCGGCGCCCACGCGTCCGAGGTGGACTTGGGAGTGTGGTTCGTCGAGGTTGATAGTCTTCAGGGCCTTCCCAAGTCCTTCTACCGTCGTCGCCTCTTCCTTCTCCTCGGCCTCAACGTCATATAGTGCACAGAACGTCGCCATCAGGATAGTGGCCTCATCCTCATCATCAGCTTGCGCCAGATGAGCCTCAGCTTTCTTCTTCTACTTGTGATTTGGGCACTCCCGTACCCAATGGCCCATCTTCCCGCAGCGCGCCAAGCGTTGGGGTCGACCTGCTTCTTCTTCTCCAAAGAAGCCTTGCTGCGGCGCTTGCCATCACCACCGCGGCTGGAGGAGGCTGCCTTCCCGGAGTTCCTCCGAGCAGCCCACTCTTGTTCTATCAGCAGCAGTTTGCCGTTGTCCTTCGTTGCTGTCGCCTGCTCTAGGCGCTCGTCCACCACCCGCAGACGGCCTATCACATCCTCAATGGTGAGGGTGGACAAGTCCAGCATCGTCTCTATGGAGAGAGCGATCTGGATGTACTTTGCCCGCACGGAGTGGAGGTACATGGAGACCGCCTCCTCTTTGTCGATGGTGACGTCGTGGCTCTTCAGCTTGTTGATGAGCATTTGTAGGCGGAGGGAGAAGTCCTCCACCATTTCACCATCCTTGAACTTGAGGTTAGCGTACTCCTACTTTAGAAGCTGGGTCGTCGCCTTCTTTGCGCGGTCGGAACCGACGCGCATCGCCACAATAACCTCCCACGCCTCCTTAGCCGAGCTCTTTGCCCCCAACGGCTCCCTGTACTCCGTCGGTACAGCAGTGATGATAGCCTCCAACGCTGACATGTCATCTTCTTCATTGTCGGTGCCCTTGTCAACAGCATTCTAGAGCTTGACCTTCATGGTCACCGATCACTTTCCATAGTTGGTGCGAGTCAGCTTCGGTCAACTGGTGCCGCTGACCTCCCGCACCGTGCGAACAACGACCTCCGGTCGTGGCTGGGCAGCCACTGCTGTCGCCCATCTCCGAACCGCCCGTCATCGCCAGCGGTTAGTTTGGCGACGGCGCTTGTATGGCTCTGATACCACTTGTTAGCCCACAGGATCACTGGCTCAGGTGAGTGAACCACTCACCGGTCTTGCCGAGCACCCACTAGAGTTGCCGAGCACCCACTAGCTAAGCCGACCACGAACAAGCGTTGTTCGTCCCCACACACTATGGCTAGAGGTTGAAGGAGAGGGAGAACAGAGCATATACACACAATACAAGACACCAGCGTTGGCCGAAGCCCTGTATGGGAGATGACAAATCTGAACTCTCTTTACCGAGTTGCCGTGTATGTCTATTTATACAACTCTATCCATCTAGTGCTAGTACAACGCACATGCTATAACAATAACTAGATAACACAGCAGGGCTGACTCTGCACCGGCCTCTGCATGTGGCTACAGTGCTGCAGGTGAGCCATTCGGCGTCTGCACCTGCAGCGGCTACAATATCACAACAGAGAACATTTTCGACGCCGTCTTTCCCTTGCTGTGTGTTCACACAAGGAAGCAGTAGATTACTCTAACAAGGCAAACAAATACGTCTAGTCTAGTCACTAAGGGATTCAGCAGTCACTACTTACACAGCAAGGCAACCTTGTAACTTTGCTCCATTATAAGTGCATTCATCCACAGCAGACAACACCATGCCTTTATAGGTCTCTGCAAGTACAAAACAGCTGCTGGATACAATGGCATTACATTTAATTTGATTACTTGCACTGATCTTACCCTCACTCCTGTCTGCCTATTCATAATGCCCACTGTTCTTGCCGATGGAAAGTATATGTTTGATCAGAACTTGAGCCATATATAGGAGTTATTACTATATCACTGATACAGAGAGTGTTTCATCACCCCTATTGTCTTTCGTGCATGAATGCAAGCTTGTGTGCATGCTCGAACACAGGATATTGCATTGCCATCTCAAAAGGACTAATGTTACCATGCTAATATGCCAGAGATGAGGTGATATGTTGGCATGCAAAGTCCTTTTTTTTGCAGTAAAAAGGAGGCACTCCATGTCTGCAGAGTCATAAAGTGAGTTTGGACGACAGCCGTTGTATTTCCTCAGGGGGCTGAAATGATCAGTGCTTGTGCATTAGAGAGCAGCAACATGCACGCAAAATAAACCATTGGCATTGTTAGATTCAGTGTGCTGCTGAAATGGGGTGTACAGAACTCCAGATCAGCTCAGCTCCATCTCGGTTGTGTGAAAAAACACAGGCGGACCAGAATCTAAAGCTATTCCTTTTTTTGAAGCAGAATGCCCCCTACTTGTGACTTGTGAGATCTAAGCACCTGCAAGTTCAGCCACAAGCTTGATGTGTTAGAAAGGGTGACGAAGTGTGTGTACAAAGTCATCCAAACATCAGGAAATTAACTTTAACAACAGATGAAACGCACAGGTGCTATGGCCCTAAGCTTGGGACACGAAGAGCTCTTTCTCTGATACCATATCCAGCATCATGCACCACCAGTCATCTCAACACAAAAATCTTAAGAGGTTTTAAAACATAGAGATTCTACTCTTTGAATTTAGTAGATCACATAGTCTCCATGTCCCTTGGCCCTGAAACCAGCCAGCCTTATTCTCCTCAGCCACCTTTAACCCACAATTGGGATTCCATGCAACTTACAGCTCACACACGCGCACACAGCAGGCAGCCCCAGGGCCTATAAATAGCAGACCTTGTGACAAGAGATACTACACCATAAGAGCTTCTGAAGAGCAAAATACTTTAGTCTAGACACTAGATACAGTAAGCCTTAGCACCAACAGAGGTTAGTATCTCAACAAGGATACTTCAAATATGTCTGCCTCGCGGAGCTCCTCTCCCAACTCCATGTCAAAGTGGAGCCCGAAAGAGAACAAGATGTTTGAACAGGCACTCGCCTACTATGGCGAGGGCACACCCAACCGGTGGGACAAGGTATCCAGCGCCATGGGAGGCATCAAGTCTGCTGAGGAGGTGCGCTGCCACTATGAAGATCTTGACTACGACGTCAAGATGATAGAGTCAGGCCACGTGCCGTACCCCCAGTACAAGACACAGGGATTCTGGACCCGAGGTAAAGTCCATGACACTTCGAAAGCAAACTGGAAACAAATAACATAAGAGCTTCGTTCTGTATTCATAAGCTTTTGGTTAACTATATGTATGCTAGTTGGTGATAGTCACAAGAAGCAGGCCTCGAGCTAAGCATAATTCAGTCACCATACCATATTTTTTTAGGAATAACTCAACATGCATAGCTATGTCATCGATGTCTCAAGAATTCACACACTCGAGCACTGAGTATTTTATGTTCTTTAGCTGTTCCATGCATGGGTGATCGCATCAACATTGTATAGGCCAAACTGCAGACATCCTTTCCTTTCGTACTCAGAAAGAGAATCTGGGTCTAATTGCTCGGTGTTTGTCCACTAATGGCCACTAATTATGTGGGCTGCAATCCTAGTACTATGACAAAAATCTCCTACTTCCAATAGAAAAGTTTGGACCTTAGTACCTTACACTCAGCTTGCACCCGACATGCAGTTCTCATATTACTCTGAAAGTCACAGCTTATGCAAAAGGGCATCTCCATGGCGCTTTTTAGCAGTGTGAGTAGGCAAGCTTTGGGTAGTTCTTTGCTTCCTTTATTGTCCTTTTCTGTTGTTTTATTTTCAAGTGGGTGATTTCTGGTAGGCAGGTCTTTACAACAGCTGTAGAAGCAGCTGCAAACGAAATCAGTACAAGCAGATATCACATGTACAAAGCAGAATTAATGTTTACAATTCATAGAAACTTACGGTGTGCATATTGACTTTTGCTTTCAGGTTAAAATGTTGGAGGCTCAAGGAGGTAGAAAACAAAGCTCTACGAATCTAAGGTGGACCTAGGTTCTAGAAGGAAGCAAAGGAATCCAGCTCTGGTTGGAGAATAAAATGATGAAACAGTGTGTACATGTATATAGTATAGGTTATGAGCAAGTTTATGTCTACCTGTGGTTGCAGGTGATAGCATTTATAGTATCATCTAGGCATAGATCAGTGGGTAAAACTCAATTTAGACAAAAGAACTTGTTGATGTACCTCACCAAGCAGCGTCGCGGCCATGGCGCCGCAGCGACGTAGCCTCAAGTGTCGGAGTAGAGGTAGCTTAACGCGCCCGTTAGGGTGTCGAAAGTGGCAACAGTGCAGGCACGGTCCAGTGGCGACGGTGAAGGCGGTGGAGCTTTTCGTCGCTCACAGCGCGCCCTTTAGATCGGACTAGGGTTAGGAACCTCAGTGGAGCGCTGGCGGCTGCGGTGAACCTCGTACCTTGCGCCCCGGCCCCCACCTTCCTCTTTATAGCGCTGCGCGACGGGGGCCCATTAGCCAGGAGGACGGCTGGGCACCCCCGATCAGGACGCGGATCAAGGGCCCAATTGACTGTTAGACCAACTGGTGGAGATCAATCTAACAGTAGGATCTAGTGTACATTCATAAACCACATGTATTCGTTGTCCCCTTGAACTATGTTATGGATGATGTAAACTCATGTATTTATGGAAACTAAAAAAATATTGCCTTGTAGCATTTTGTTGGCACCAAATTTTGCTTTAGCTGGCCACTGTTTTTTAGCATCGGGCTAAAAAAGAGAGGTCATTAGATTGTGCTCACGAACAACGCAAAGAACCAAATGCGCAGAGACAATGCAAAGATTGTGCTAAAAAAGAGAGGTCATTAGATAGCGTATCTTTCAATTTCTTATTTGGATTCAATCTGTTAAAATCTTATATGGCGCTTTAAGCATCGCTTTAATATCTTTGATGGTGACTATACTATCTTCCTCTCGAAACTTTAAAAATTCAGGAATTTAGCTGTTTCTCAGCTTCAGGGTATCTCACTCGATTTCTTACAAAATCTGTATCTCACTCTTAATGAAGAGTACCCATTCATCAACATCTTTATCTTACTTTTAATGAAGAGTAGTTTCTTAATTGATCTTAATTCTTACTCTTAATTCATCTCACAATTCTTCCTCTCAAAATATGGCATGAACTATACTGCTATAATTTTAAGAACTATTCAGAAAACTGTGAACGAGGAGACACTTATGACTTACTTCATTCACATGATTATGCCATACAAATAAAGTTATTTCTTGATCCGTATAGGAGTACACTTTCCTTATTTTACTTCAAGAACTCGACGATGTCTTTTATTAACTGTACTTTTGCAAGTCACACTTGCATCTTTTTCTTGTTCTTTGATTAGTATTGACCATGACGGTGCATTTCTATTGTGCCATAGTCAATACTAGGATAGCATAAGAGCTACCCAAACTTCTCTCGCTAAGCGGGATAAAAAACATATGAGTCATCACAAAACTTCTCCCGCCATGCAGGATTGACTAGCATAAGTATTATGCCAAACTTCTCCACATGCGGGATAAATCTATATACAAATTACTATAACAAAAAATTTAGTCATGATGACTAAAACATTCACTTATACTTCATTTTCCAATTAAATCTTTTCGTTGGTTCTAATTTAATTAGAAAATTAGTAAACTAACAAAAAAAACTATCCTGAACTGGCTTGACTCAAGCCTTTTAATTCACATACCCTAGCATTGCAGCCCATTGGCATGCAGCCGAGTGATCTCGTCGGTTAAAAAATAAAATTTACAAGATGCTTTTGCATCAATTCTACATCACCGTTGGGTAGAAAATAGAATTAATGCATAAAACTCATAAATTAACTTGAAAGACATATAACTACTCTTCAAAATTAAATTCTTCCATTGGTTCGAATTTAATTAGAAGATAATCAACATCGTTGCAGCGAAACACGATAATAAAATACATTCTATTAGTTCAGAAGCATTTCATGGTCTTTATCTACTCTCTGAAAAATTAATCATGTTGGTGTAAAATTTATCAGAGATTTAAACTTCAAACATAAACTCATAAATAAAATCATAATATTGTTATCATCAACGTTGATCAGAAAATAACAATACCATAATTTAACTTAAAACAAATTAGACTACTCCTCTAATTTAAATTAGAGGATAAACATAATAATAATTTACTGAACCAAAATTAACTGCTCTACAAATTAAATCCTCCCGTTGGTTCGAATTTAATTAGAAGATAATAAACATTAAACTTTGCAGCGGAAACATGAAAAAATAATTTATCCAATTTTTTTCAGAAGCATTTTACTGTACTCATCTACTCTCTGAAAAAAATATCCCGTTGGTTCAAATTTTGACAGAGATTTTTCATCAAAACTTACAAAATTCATCAAAATGTGCTTCTGAAAAAAGATAAAACCAAAAACCTCTCTTTTACTGTTCATTTGGCCAAACCAAGAAATTTCCGGCCCGCGGCCCATCTCGTCAACGCGCCCGCGTGCATGGCCCAGCGACGTACCTTGGCCAAGCGGCCTGCTTAACACAGCGCGCGCGCCCGCTCTCTCACGCCTAGGCCGCAACCTCGGCCTAGGCCGGGATTCTGCTTCCCCGCCTGGGCTGAAAGCCGACCCGATCAACGTCGACCGTCAATCGCGATCCAACGGCCGGGCGGCGATCTCGGTGGATCAAAATCCCCCGGCGGCAGCCGCTCCCCCAAACCCTAGTTCATTCGTTCTCCCTCCCTCTCCTCTCCTCAGTGCTCAACGCGTAGCATAGCAGCGACGGCGACCCAAGGCTGCCGAGAAGAGAAGGCTGGCGCCGCCACAGGCCCCCTCGCCGCCGCACGCGTTCGCCCGAGGGTGAGCGCGCCGCCGTCGAGCGGGCTTTAGTGGTGCCCTCGGCCGGGGCTCACGCGCACAGCAACGAGCGCGGCTCAGCCGTCTTCCCCACGTGCCGGCGAGGCGGCGGCGGGTTCTTCTTCCCGCGCGACGGCGGTTGCAACGGCGGGACAAGAACCCAGGTAGGTCCCTTCCTCCTCTCCGTTCTGTGATCTAGGGTTAGGGTTTGGGAAAAACTTGAAAATCTTTGAGCTCCTAATTTCTTTTCACTTTTCTACCCTGATCTAGGTCTACACACTCGGAACCTTGCTTTGATACCATTGATAGGATTTATAGGATCATCTAGGCATAGATCAGTGGGTAAAACTCAACTTAGACAAAAGAACTTGATGATGTACCTCACCAAGCAACACCGCAGCCATGGCGCCGCAGCGACGTGGCCTCAAGTGTCGGAGTAGAGGTAGCTTAACGCGCCCGCTAGGGTGTCGAAAGTGGCAGCAGTGCAGGCGCAGTCCAGTGGCGATGGTGAAGGCGGTGGAGCTTCCCGTCGCTCACAGCGCGCCCTCTAGATCGGACTAGGGTTAGGAACCTCGGTGGGGCGCTGGCGGCTGCGGTGAACCTCGTACCTTGCGCCCCGGCCCCCACCTTCCTCTTTATAGCGCTGCGCGACGAGGGCCCATTAGCCAGGAGGACGGCTGGACACCTTCGATCAGGACGCGGATCAAGGGCCCAATTGACTGTTAGACCAACTGGTGGAGATCAATCTAACCGTAGGAGCTAGTGTACATTCATAAACCACATGTATTTGTTGTCCCCTTGAACTAAGTTATGGATGATGTAAACTCATGTATTTATGGAAACTAAAAAAATATTGCCTTGTAGCATTTTGTTGCCACCAAATTTTGCTTTAGCTGGCCATTGTTTTTTAGCATCGGGCTCAAAAAGAGAGGTCATTAGATTGTGCTCACGAACAACGCAAAGAACCAAATGCTAGAATCACGTATGTTTGAGCCACCATAAGTCACTGTTAAAGAATCCTCTATGCATAAAGTAGAATCGAGATGGTGTAACAGTAGAATCGAGAGCAGCAACACAGATTGGTCCGGACAAAAACTTTATTCCAACTATTTCACATCTATGCTCTAAGATGTACAATCAAGTCATGACTGAATAATGATATGGAACGACATACTTGAAAGGAAGAAACTATCATTTCCAACCACAAAATCATCCTTCTTCTAATAATCAGGATAGGAAACGATTAACTTATGCTCCACATATAGTTGCATCAATTATGAATACCTAATAAAATCACAAGCTTACAACATAATAGCATTTGACACTGGAACTAATCAACTTCAGTTGTAACTCTGCAAGGACCCTGATGTGAACATAGACAGTGTCATAAATCTGACACACCATCACCTACCCCAGAATCATCTAAATTTAACAGTTTTGGGAGAACTAATACATAAGACCATCACATACATGTACATACCTAGCTAAGAACTCGCATTACCCTTATTCTTCTTCTTGGCTGCAGCGCCCTTGCTCTCCATGAGGCGCCACATGTACCACGCGCCGACTGACCGGTACGGCCTCCACCGGTCGCACAATGCTGCCATCTCCTCCGGATTGGGGAGTGCCTTGAGCTTGTACAGCTCCTGTACGCCCTTGCGCACGCCGAGGTCGCCGCACGGCAGCACGTCGGGGCGGTGCAGCGAGAAGATCATGAACATGTGGACAGTCCACTCGCCGACGCCTCTGACCTTGGTGAGCTCCGCGAGGAGCGCAGCCTCATCCATCGCGGCGACGGCGGAGTCGGACAGCTCCCCGGCTGCGAATCTGGCCGCGAGGTCGTGGAGGTAGGATGCCTTGCGGCTGGAGACGCCGATGGTACGCAGGTCGGCGGCGGCGAGGGCAAGGACGGCGGCAGGTGTGACCGCGTCAGCGGCTACGGGTGTGACCGCCGCCGAAGCAGAGGGGAGGAGCGCGAGGAAGCGAGCGTAGATGGCGTCTGCAGCGGAGGTCGCGAGCTGCTGGTAGAGGATGGAGCGCGCGAGGGAGTGGAACGCGGGGAGGGAGGGGGTGGCGGCAAAGGTGGGGGCCTCAGTGGAGGCAATGACCGCGGCGAGGAGGGGGTCCGCGGTTTGGAGGTGGCGCAGAGCCGCTGCGAGCTCTCCCGGGGTGGACAGCGCGGGCAGCACTGGAGGCGCCGGAGCCGGTGGTGCCAGGGCGGTCGTGGCCCAAGGTTTCGTTTTCGCGGATGGTGTCTTGACGATCTTACGGGAGCGGAAGGAGATTTTGGTGGAGCGAAGGCCGGTGACCGCCAGAGGCGGCTCGGTGGCCGGAGGCCGGGAGCGCGCCGTCCGCCCCATGTAGGTATTTCTGGGTGGCGTGCGGCTGCGACGTACGGCGCCGCCGGAGTTGGTGGTCAAAGGAGTGAAGGTGGGACACTGTACCTACAGATGAACAGCAGCCCGCTACGGGCTGGCCCATCTCACTCAAGTTTGGTTGAGGACGACGCGTTTCGGCCCAGCTAAATTTGTTGGGTCGTGGAGACACGATAATCGCGACACAATCTGGGCCGCGGAAACTCAATCACTTGAGAGTAGGAAAATGTTCTTCAACTCCATTAATTTTGGCAATAATCCAATTTTCCTCACATTTACAAAACCGGCTTTTAATACAGTTTGATTTTGCATTCTAAACGATTTTGGATAGTGGTTTTACCATGTTATTAGGGGTAGATCGAACTTTGTTGATACTTTAAGGGATAAATATGACTATAAATATTTTCTTTGGAAAATTATCTAAGATTTTTCTAGAAACTTTATATGCAATAAGAATCCTAAAATATATTCTAATCTTAAATAACTCATAGAAGATCCATTTGAGCTTAGAAATTTACCAAACAATTTTTGTATTTTTGAAAATTCATGTTCTATCTTCTAGTGCCTATATTGAAATTGTTTAAATGTTCTATAGACTCCTTTTGTGTTTATTTGCTAGCAGATGATCTTGTTATCTATTATATTAGCTATTGTTGACTAACCAAACTAAGTTGAAGGCTAAGTGACATGGACTACTCTCGCTAGCAAATGCTGTTGGTTAGACTAGCTCATTTTGATGCACTTGTCCTCCATTTGTGCATCTTCCTTGGGACGTGTTTCTACCTATAGTTGTGCTAAACCGGGCCTAAGCAGGAACAAATATGATGTTGTTACATCATTATATGATACTTGTGTCATCATCAAAGTCATCCGACGTTCTGAACTTTTTCACAATCACGGTCATCAACGTAGACTAACTATAACATATACGAGATCTCTTCTAGCAACAAAAAAACAAACCCAAGTCCATAGAATGGTCGAACAGTTTTTAATTTTGGCACCATTAGATAGAGCATGATTTTAGAAAAAAGTATAAAACTAGTTTCATAATTTTTTAGGTAAAATAATATTTCTATGAATTATCTAAGATTAAACCAAACATTATGATTTTTAGTTGCATAATTTTTTCAAGAAAAAATATTAATAGTATTTTTTGCCCAATTTACCTCCCTAAACTATCAAAGGTCTAATTTTGCCCTTTCGTGGCTGACGTGATGCCATTAGATTGCCACCCCAGATCGCTTAGGATGCAAAAACAAAAAATCAGAGCTGCAGGCTACAGTAGCGAAGTTGCCACAAAACGTAGATATCTCATATGTCATCTCGTACAACTAAAAGTAATAAAAATAAGATAATTTTTTGGTGTGATTTTTTTTTTTTTGGGTCGTCGTTACTCCGTCATACGCTGAGAAGGAAGGTGGGATCGCGCGTGCCCCGCCGCCCGCTCCCTCCCCTCCCCTCAAATCATGCTCCATCCCCTCCATTCACGCACCCTCCCTTCCTCATGCGCGCACCCAAGCCGCCGCCGCCTCTCCCACGTTCCCTCCCCCTCCCCACGCATTCGTACACGCCGCCGCCGTTCCCCTCCAAGCTGCCCCAGGCGCGGCCAGGCTCGCGGCCTCCAGGCAGGGGCGCGACCGGCGGAGCAGCCTCCAGCCGGGGACGCAGCCAGTGGCATCGCCTCCAGCCTGCGTACCCGCAATCCCCTCCCCCATTTTTCTACGGAGAATTCTTTCCACTTGTTTCCATCTAAGCCGCCGCTTCCATCGCCGCGCGCTTAGGTTGTTTACGACGAGAGGAGCTCTCCATCCGATCTGAGATGTCGCTGCGGCCAAGCGAACAGGCGGAGTTACGCCAGAGCAGCTTCAAGGCGTCGGTGAGTGCGGCCGACGGGCTGCGGCGGCGCGTAAGCGTCATGGACAGCCTCCGCAAGGAGAGCCGCGGGAGCGCCCTCCGAGGAAGCGCTGCTCCGAGGCGGTGCCGCATGCACAATCGCACCCGCCGGCCCTTGAGAAGATGGTGGGTTCGGCATTGGTGTTTTTTTTTCCTTTTCGTTCTACAGTAGATTTGTTCGTTCCGTTCTGTTTCGTTTCCTGTTTTTTTCTATATCTTGCGGGTGTAGTTGGGGAACCTGACGCAGTTGGCGGCAAGGTTATACTCGGATGACAGCAGCATGCAATTTGAGGCGGCCAGGGAATTTCGGAAGTTGCTCTCGATCGGTGTGTAGCTTTCGTCACCTGATGCGACTCGCAGAAGTGGGTATCTTCCTCTTTGATTTGTTGCATCTTGGTAGAAATTTTTGTTTCTTATCCAATTTCTGTTTCCTATGCGTCCGGCCATCTTACAAATTTTTATTCTTGTTGTTTGAAGGGCAGAATGGCAGATTGAATCTTGAGATTTATGCTATGCATCAATCATGGATTCATGTCCAAACGTGACTCAGCAATGGTGGCCAGGAATGATTTCCTTTTTCTGTCCCCGTGAATCATGCCAACAAGGGTGCAGACTGCTGACTAGCCTTCAACTGACCAAGGAGCAAGTTCGGACTGATCATCGCAATCCATCATAATTTTTTTTTTTTTTTTTTTTTTTTTTTTTGCTTGCTACGTTACATCTTTATTATCAGAGTGTTTCCAGATTGAAAATTGGTTTATTCTTGCAGTATGATGGGCAACTAACGAGTCAATGTTATGCAGCAACTTCAATTTGATTATTATACAGCCTGTTGTTCATGTAATCGGTCTCTAATCAAGCGCACTGGGATAAGCACAAAGAGAAAGGTCATGAATGAGCCAGGGGCTGTGGAGGAGCTTGCCATCCAATGGCTGGATTACGGCAGCTGTTATTCTCTTCCCATCTATTTAGGACTCTTTCACATTCTCATATGCAAGGTAAAACTGCAGTATGGCTTTTGGACTTTGGATCTCTTATATTTGTTTCGCTGTATAGGTGGCCTGGGTTTCAGGCATTAAAATATTGGAAGAATTGGATTCTTGTCCTTACAATTTTCTGAAGTTGGAGATTTGTCCTTACAATTCGAGGAATTGGAGATTTGTCCTTCATATTCTTGCCCTCTCTGAGCTTTGCCCTTTTCTACGTATGAAGTCTTCTTGAACCCACTTGCAGCACTTGTATTTCTGTATTGGACCAAAATGCCCCTAGGTCCCATCAATCTTTAACTCAACCGAACGGGTATTGAACCCACGGTCTTCTCTCTATCTCCCTCACCGGTTTCTCTCTCCCGTGTTCTTCCTCGTTACCTCAATCGAAGAACCCTAGCCATCGATTGGAGGCCAACGCTCGGGTGACTGGAGGTGGGTGGTCGAGGCGGGGCAAGCTGCGGCGACTCGAGGCACGCAGCGGCAGCAACGGCGGCGCGAGGCACATGGCGATCTGAGTCGGGCGCTGCCTTGAGGCCGCCAGTGGCGATTGAGGCGGCACAAGGCGAGAGGCGGTGGTGCCACAGATTTGAAGGCAACGGCGATTGGAGGTGCCCCATTCTTCTCCTTTTTTCCCTGGTACACCCCATTGTCGTCGTGGCCCGACCTTTGGCGCATCTGCTTCTTATCGCCGTTGACGCCGCTTGTCTTTGTCATGTGCATATGGTGCCTGTTGTTGCCCAGATGAGTGGCAGTCAGTATATGGGAGGAGGTGCTGCTCGGGGGGGCATCCAGAGCTCTGCTTTCGCCCCACTCGTGGACTGCCCACACTGCAAGGTGAAATTAGTACGGATCCGAAGCAAGCAGCAGGCCACTTTTGGCTAGACCTTCGTCAAGTGTCCGAACAACATCAAAGTAAGTCAAATTTTTTTGTTCAATTTTGTGCTTTTGGATGGTGGTCATGAAGGTATGGTTTCATCGGTTGCAGGATGACCCAACTACATGTGGCATCATCATGTCCGAGAAGCAGTATGAAGATGTCGTACGCAATCCAGAGCAACGCATCCAATTTGGTGGAAGAAGGCGATCCTTCCCAGTTGTGCACATGGGTCTGTCGACCCTATTCTAGAGTTCAAGGAAGATTTCGATAAAATAAAGGCAAAACTCGACAATGCTGTGAATGATGTCTCGAAGTTGAAGGTGCAAGTAGAGATTCTAAAGAAGGACTATGTCATTATTGCAGCCGTGTGTGTAGGTGTAGTCATTGGTTGTATTCTGAGCACAATTTGGAAGTGATGTAGCCGTGTGTGTGGCTTTTGCCTATCAGATGTATGACAATAGCTATTTGCTAATAATTGAGTTTGGAATTTGCAGCCTTGCTACCATTCTGTTATCTATTTGAGCAATGTTAGAGCTTAGGCTCCTAAGGCTGTAGCCAATTCTTAGGTCTTGCACTGGGTCCTAAAGCAATGTTAGTCATTGATGATCTTCAGACTCACTACTTAATTGTAGCATTAAGCAGTGACTTCAGGATTTCATCCCTTACAGGCATAGTCCTGTAGATTTCTGAGGAGGGAAAAGGGCTGTGAAGGTAGAAACCAATCTTTATTCGGTGTAACCTCTTCCTCAAGAATGTAGGGACCAGCATGAGATGATAATCATGAACCCAGACACAATCATCATCTGTATTGATTGCTTCCATAACTTTATCTGCAAAAAGTTTGTTGGCTCGGACATAGGCTTGAAATAGGTTGCGATCAAATAGCTCACCCTTGTCTAGGCAAATTGGAAGCATATAATGAAAAAGTGGCCATAATTGTTGTTTAGAGAAGCCATGATAGAACTGCTGCTGCAGGTCAGATGGGAGAAAAGTAGGTATGCATCGATATTCTCTAAGAAGCTTCTGTGCAACTTGGTCCTGCTCACTGGGATCTACCTGAACTTTCAAACTGCCCACATACACAGCATTAGTCTCATTTGAAAAACCATCTTTAAGTTGCATGAGTAGTGCATCATGATCCAATGAGAAGGACAGCTTCCCAGTTTCATCTCTTGTACAGTTCAGAGGAAGGAAGTTGGCAACAATTATTTTCCTCTCGGTAGAAGATGCTGAACCAACTGAATCACCATCACTTATTGGAAGGACGCACTCCCAGTTACAACACGAGGAAGATATAATTGAGCAATGCTCTTGTCATCAAATAAAATTCAGCATGATTCACATAAGCATTTCAACTTGTTCACTTCCATCATAGATCACACACAGTTCACAGTTTGCTGCCATCAAAGGCATGTAGTTGACAATTCACTAACATTATATTACAAAACAAAGGTCACAAAATATCTGTCATTGGTCCATCAGTCTCAGTGTCCTCCACAGAACATGTCCATTAGGCTTGTCACAACCTTTGCTATAGGAGCAGCAGCATCCTTCTTCTGCTTCTTCTTCAATGGTGTTTTTTTCTTCTTAGAAGTTGTCTTTTTATTTGAAGCCTTCTTTTTATTCCCTTTGGATGGTCCAGCATCATCAGCTTTGGATGGTCCAGCATCATCATCTGTCCTCTTCTTGTAAATGCACTTTTCATTAAACCACGGTACTAGTAAAATGCATATAACAGTAAATAATTCAAATAAAATCTTGCCTTTTGTTGGGTCTAGCAACTTCACCATCCTCTCCAACCATGTCAAGCTTGCAGGTCTTCTCGAAGTGTCCAAAACCTCCATACCGTTTGCATCTCACTTTCTTCTTGTTGGGATTGTTCTCTAGATAACTCCTAACCCTTTGTACCTTTGGGCGACCTGCTGGTCTTCCCAACAACGGTGGGTGAACCTTGAACCCAAGATCAACTTCTGGCCACTGTGACTTGTCTGTCATTGGTTCAACCCTTCCTTCATAGGCAGCTCTGAACTTAGCAACTGAGTAATACTCATGCACGAAGTCAGCTATCTGCATTCCTCTATTAGACATTATCCATGCCAAGGCATGCTTGCATGGCTTGCCAGTTACCTTCCATTCTCTACATGAACAATTCTGATTTTTTAGATCCACAGTATGCCTTCTCTAGTTGTTCCAATCATCAAGTAGTATCACCTCAGCAAAGTCATCATCACTAACTTTTAACTTGACAACCTTTAGATTGGTGCTTATAAGATTCAGTTCCTTCAAAATACCTGGTAGGATCCCATCTTGCAGCTGTTGTCCAATCTTCCTTCTAATATACCTTTTTTCCATTATCAGCTCCCTTAACATGTCTGCTAACTCATGGATGAGAAGACATTTCAAGTGCTTGATCTGAGAATTGAAACTCTTAGAAACATTGTTAGTCAAATAATCATATTTGCTCTCTTCAGAAAAGGCACTTCTGTACCAAATTATACCATGATGCTGGTCAAGGTACTTAAGTGCAGCTGGAGCATACTCAAAAATTTTGTTTATATGCCACTTAAACATATAGTCAGTATAGCTCTTAGCTGCAGGGTAGAGATGGTCAGTGAAAACATCCCCTGAGAAGTGTTTCATGAAGTTGCTGTACATGTGCCTCATGCACTCCCTGTTTTTAGCTTGTGGAAAAACAGCCCCCACAGCTTTCTCTAGTCCTTTACAAGCATCTGAACACAAAACTAGTCATGGCGGGTCTCCTATGACTTTGCGTAGATTTTTTAGGAACCAGGTCCAGTTGTCCTCAGTCTCTGAGTCAAAAATAGCATATGCTATATGGTACAGCCAGTTGTGCCCATCAACACCTGTTGCTGCAGCCAACTATACAGTGTACTTTCCATGCAAAAAAGATGCATCTACACCAATGAAAGGTTTACAACCAGCTAGGAATCCATCAATGCATGGCTTCAAAGCAACAAAAACCCTCTTGAACCTATATTTTTTACCAATCTTCTCTAACTCTATGTCTACATGACTTCCAGGTGAACTTTGTTTTAGTTGAGCAGCCCAATTGAAAAGAAGTTGGAAGCTCTCTTCATACGTACCATGAACTTTATCCAAGGCGACCTTCAATCCAGACCAAGATTTTGAGTACTTTAGTTTAATTCCAAAGTCATCCTCCAATTTCTCTTTTGCTTCCTTTGCTCTCTTTGTTGGATTCTTCTTTACCCAATCTCCAAGCCTATCTGCACACCAGCCCTAAGAAGCCATTCTCCCTACTCTAAGCTTGGTGGTAGGACAATTTTAACATCCCGATGTTACGATCCTTTTTAGCGCCGCGATTTAGATCTAAGTAAAACTTTCTCGAATTTTTGATTTAAAATATACGAGAAGCAATAAGCGAAGTTTGTGTAAATTAGTAAACCATTGTAAAAGTTACGATGAATAAACGTGCTCCAAAGCCAAGTGCTGTTACGACGATATATATATAAGAGTGCCTGAGCCAGAAGCACGTGGTCCTGTTTCTGAGTCAACTCGAGTCAATTTCGTGTCGCGCTGTTCTTGTTTTAATGAAAGTTGGCCGAGCTTGCTGCAGCGCCGTCCTTTTGTCCCCGTTGCTTGCGACAAGTGACCCTGTCCAGTGTCCTGTGGCCAGCACTTTTCCACTCACACATATATATGATGCCTCATGCCTGTAACAATGTCGAGTTCAACAATGTCTGAAGTAGCAAGCTGATTAGGTTCAGGGATTTATTATAGAGCACTATATATATCTATCTATATATATATACACACGCACATACACACACACACACTATCTGCCGAACTTCTACTGTTGCTGTCTGGCTGCTCGTACGCTCTCTGTGATAGCGTGTGGTCTTGTCTGCACTCAAAGAGCCGATGCATTTATTAGCGGGAGTACAGCGGCGGTCGCTTTTCACAAAGACCAAAGACGTCATGTCTGCACCGTCGTCATTTGGCCGTGTGTGTTTCCTGCGCCAACCACTGTGACGAGTACGCCCAGTTGGGCCAAGCTGTAAGCGCTGCTCCTCCTCATTTCCTCCCCACGCGTGCCCCTCGGTTCCGCGGCTGCCCATAGTTGCGCACCGTTTCCAGCCGCTTTGCACCTTGCTCCGCCGCCTTTCTCGTCTGCGGCGGTGCGAAGTCTGCCAGCCGTCAGAGTCATTGCCGTCGCTGCTGTTGTTCGCGACGTTGTTCCCCCCTCACCATAGTATCTTGCGCCTTGCAGGTCCACGAACCGTGTTGGCCTGCTGCTCCACGGCTGTCACCACCTTGCCCGCCTGCTTGCGCCAGTCGGTGTGCACCACGCCCGCTGCCCTACAGCACGCCATGGCCACGCTGAGCCTCCAGCGCCTTCCTCTTCCTTCTCCGCGAGCGAGTCCCGATCCCGACCGCGTGCAGCTTTGCCCGCTGCTCCGCAGCTCTTCCCTCCGGTCGCGCCATGGCTGCGCGTCGAGCCGCCGCGGCACCTACTGCCCCGCCGGGACCCGCGCCGTCCCTCAGTCAGCGCCATCGCTTCTTCCTTCCTCCGAGCCGTCCTCCCGTGCTCCCAGCCACAGCACCTCACCGCCCGCACCCAGCTGTGGCCACGTCGGTACACGCCCACAACCACCGTGGCTGCGATGTCCGCCGTCCTCGTCGTGGCCGCGCCACCACAGTGGCCCTCCAGCGTCGTCCCGCGTCACCACCATGCCGCACCACGGAGCCGCCCGGTCACGAGCGCCGACGCACGTGGCCGGAGCTCCACGCTCTGCCTCCGGCCGTGCTGTGCCCACATGTGGATACGCCAGGCAGCGGTCATGCCGCGATGCCTCCTCCTCATCGCCGTCGACGGTCTCACGGCCGGATTTGGTCGCCGACCGGATCTCCTAGTGCTCTGTTCTTGTGAAGAGGAGAAGGTGAGAAGGTGAGGACGTAGGAATGCAAATACGAGATTGTCCAAGGGTCTAGGTG
This sequence comes from Miscanthus lutarioriparius, assembly GCA_904845875.1. Taxonomy (NCBI): domain Eukaryota; kingdom Viridiplantae; phylum Streptophyta; class Magnoliopsida; order Poales; family Poaceae; genus Miscanthus; species Miscanthus lutarioriparius. The sequence continues at coordinate 4,841,805 of CAJGYO010000016.1, read as the reverse complement.
TAAATTACGAGACTCATATAAATAGTACTCTAGACCTCGGGTTGATTAGCGAATAGAGCAGGGTTGTTTTCGCATAAATCGCCAGTCGGTCGTGGGGGGCCCATACCGGGCCGATAGGCTACCGTCGCGTCGGGCTTTTGTTGGGCCATGCGCCCCGCCTGGGCGGCTCTCCCTCGCGTGGTCTGTGCTGGGCCGCCCACCCATTGGGCTAGTCGGTCACGCTCACCACACATGCAGCCATGGGCAAATCTTCGCTGGGCCGCCGCCGCTCGTCTGTCTGCCTGGGCTGCCTTGTTGCTGGGCCGGTTTAGGGCCATCGGCCCTTTTTATTTTGAGGTAATTTCTAAATTAGCTTATAAAAGTAAACTTGTAAAATTCATAGAAAATCACAGAAAATCATAAAAATGCCAAACTAGTTTTGTTGAGTTTATAAAATCGTGGTCTATCTAGTAGTGTATTTTGTTCGCATAGGTTCGGTGTGTTTTTAGGAGTTCTCTAATTATTTTAACATGCTTAATATTGTTTAAAGATGAACTTGTAGGAATTTTCGGGATAAATCGGTAATAGTGTTGACTCTAAAAATTTGACAGTAAACTACTAATATTATTATCTACTCACTGTAATTTTTGTAGCTCAATAATAATTAGTTTGCTAAATAGATAATGATGTCCAATTGCGAATAAAGATTAAATTGATAAAATAGAATAAAGAAACACCTTGGTTTATATAACTAAAATAATTGTGGGGAAATAATGCCTTATCCGACAACATGTATAGGTAGCCTAAGTACGGTTGTCGTTAGAATTAGCCCGTTAACTCAAGAGGCGTACGTCGTATTTTACGAGTCATGATTGCAGTTGATTAATTACATCTTTGCATTGCATCGTATGCATATCATATAGGTACGATGATGGATCAATGGGTCGATCAAAGGATGATTGGGAATCCGAAGGTGGTGTAATGGTATTCTCTTCAGGAGATGATGCAATGGGCTTTCTATTCAGATGACGTGGATGATCTGAAGATGCTGATACTAACTTTTTAATATATCTTACCCAGGCAAGTCCCGGTGCATAATCCCTACTTTTCTGTAGTTTGAATTATATTTGTGCATTAAGTTTGATGAGTTGAATAAAGCCCACTTATATATATATATATATCCTTATCCTATGAGTCTTACTAGTATGACAGGATCGTGTAGATTGCTATGATACAGACTCCGGTAGAAGCCGAGTGATTGCCTGTCACTCGCGAGATATAGGAAATATATTATTAGATTATCATCACTTGAAAAATATAAATGGTGGAAAGGAAAAATGGTGACTGGACAGGGATATGATTTGGGTATTGGTGGGTGTAAGAGGTTGTGTCGCCGTGGACACGGGGCATGGCTTGGTTACACTATTTTCCCTGTCTGGTCGGTTAAGGATCGATCGCTGCATATGACTCTAGGCAGGTCACAGACTTATTATCCCGAGCACATACTTGTGTATGGGCGCTTGGAAGACTTGTTGCTCTCTTGTCGTGGATCTGGCTCTTTCCGGACTGACTGTCAGGGTTTCTTTTTGGTAGAGGAGGTCCTTGCACCCAACTGAGTCTAGGACTCAGGGGCGGGGGCTTGGAGTCCCAGTTTGGACGGGGACCTAGACACCCAGGACATGAGAGTGATGGGTTGGTTCTGCTTGTGCCCGGGGTACAAGCGGAGCGTGTGTTTTCGGGGTACCCAGCTAGGGGCATTGATTCACGAATCACCGGGCGATCCGGTACGGCTTATCTACGGTTTAGCATCGTAGTAAGAACTGAAAGATGAAAGATGGAATGGAAAAAGAACTCTAATTGCTTACCACCTGCTTGAAAGTAGCACAGGTGCTTACATAGAATGGTTAGTTAATGAACCAATGCGGCTATTAATAAAAATCGAATATAAGGACGCACGCTTAGTAATGCTTCCTGCAAATGCAACCCACAAGCCAGATAGCCTTGCATATCATTGGAGTCTTTTCTTTTCTCCTGTCGGGTAAGTCTTGCTGAGTACAATTGAGTACTCAGGGTTTTATTCCTCCTGTTGTAGGTGCCAGGTGGATGCTAAAGCTGATCTTGTGTGTGGATTCCTCCTGGTGGGCTCAGCGAGGATTTCTTTACGTTGCGATCGTAGTTGTTATTTATAACTCTCACCAAATGTTTTTATAAATGAAAGTTTCATAATCTGTTGTCGTAGTTTATATATCAATGCTTCATCATGCCATTAATAGATATTTATTTCCGCTATAACTCTGTTCACATGTTTAAATTCGCTGTTCAATTAAATTATTCATAACCTTGATAATATGATTTCATTCCGTTGTTATAATAATAAATATTATACTCTGATGTTGTATTAAAAGTGATGTAAGAAATGGTTCAGAATGATGTAAGCTTTATTCTCTCATTTGTGATCCTGATGGTGAAAATGTGGATTTTCGGGTTCTCCCCTGAGGTGTGCCCGACGGAACCGAGTAATCTAGTGTTCTCCCTCGAGTGCTTAGTGTCTAATAGAAGACAAGCACTCCTGTGAGGCATTAGATTAGGTGGTTCTGCCACAACAATCGTGATCTGAAGGAAGCCTTTTGATCTACAGAAAGGCAAATAGACATGGTAATGCTTTTGCAAATATAAACAAGAATATTTATCAAATACAAAACAACAACTACAAAGAATGTACCTGTATAGTTTTCTTATCAAAAATGGTGGAAGCATGTATTCTCCAAGGGCATCCCTCAGCAGCACACCTAGCTGTGAATCTTAACTTATCTGATTTGTACCCAGCAGCAAGCTCAAACCCCTTGTTCACAGCATAGTGCCTTATTGCTTTTCTGAATGCAACTATATCAGGAAACAACGCCCCCACCTCTATTTTTGGGTTGTTTGGATCATGCGGTACTTGGACCTCGAGAGGGTTAGCATCATCCACCTCTGCCTCTGCTTCAACATGGAAGAATGGATCAGATGGCTCAGCATAAGTTGGCTCAGCCCTAACATTAGTGTTAGAATTGTCAGTTGGCTTTGCAAATTGAGGAGCAACCGGCACAATCCCATACATGGCCTCATCATGAACACCCACATATTCCTCAGCAATATCAAATATATCGGGTTCTCTATCTGGCTCGACATCAACAGCTGCCTCTGGATTATCAGGAGCAGCATTAGTGGGTTCTTTAGACATGTTGGCAGCTGCCTCTGCCTCTAATTGAACATTTGCATCATCATTAGGAACCGCACATACAGGCTCCATGGCATCAAATTCAGCTTCCACACAAATTGACCTATCGAATACACCTACCACAACCTCACAGCTCATCTCCTCCTTATACATTTCAAATAAATCTAGCATTTGAATCTCACCAACTATTCTGGCATCCTCATTCAATCTTTTGTCAAAGAACCAAACAGTGGGTGTCTGGTTACTGCTCAGATTCAATTCAGTAGCCAGATTTTTCAACAGTAAGTCCAGTGACATTGACCCATACTCCATAACCCACTTAAACACATGGCCTTTTGTGTAACATTTCCTACTAGCAGAATCTTTGGAAGCAAAACCTTGGACTTTAACCTCTGGCACAAACATCCCATCCCTACCATGCAGTAAATCAAACTCCAAATCAAAGTGTATACATGCACAGCTAATCGATTCCACCAAATCAAGGGAACTGTGGTCACCACAATTAAACAAGGGAAAGGAGGAGGAAAGATTACCTAGGAGCAGTGTTCTCCATCATTGCCGCACCAGAGCGACAAATTGGCGCGCCCGACTCCGGTCCCTCCATCAGGGCGCCTCCATCGCCACCACTGGACACGCACGGGTGGTTAGGGTTCATCGCAGCCGCAGATCCTATCGTCGCGCGTCGGCTTCCAATCGCCCGCTGTCTCCACTCTCCAGTTCTAGGGTTTGTTGAGGGAGAAAGGGGAAGAACACAGGAGGGAGAGAACACGGGAGGGAGAGAGAACACGGGAGGGAGAAGGGAAAAGCATGGGAGATGGATGGATGCGGCTTCAGCATGTTCGCCTCTCCCTTTTCCTCTTGTCCAGGGGGGCATTTTGGTCCAATACAGAAATACAAGTGCTGCAAGTGGGTCCAAGAAGGCTTCACACGTAGAAAAGGGCAAAGCTCAGGGAGGGCAAGAATATGAAGGGCAAATCTCCAATTCCTCGAATTGTAAGGGCAAATCTCCAACTTCTGGAAATTGTAAGGGCAAGAATCCAATTCTCCCTAAAATATTTTGTTTACACAGGTTTATGCTGATTGAGATAGCTCACTGTCGACATATGAAAGGCAGGAAAGTGGATGAGAGTTATCCAAAGTCCTGATGAATTTATGGATTTTGTACTAAGAATTCATAGCGAAAGTGCAGTATCATTTGGTGTAAACGGAGTATCCGTTACAAAGAATATTACATGGACTGTTTGACGAGGACATCACTACTTCATCGCATACAAGTCAAGGAGAGAAGGAGGTCCAGCATGGGCGTCCAATTCATCTTTTCCATGGTGGAGGCCCAGTCCAACTGAAGTTGGAGCCCATCTCGGGTTCCAGGAGCAGTTTGCCTTAAACTGGTCACCCAGGATGCATCCGGACTCCGTTTTCGATGATCCACATATGGATGGAAAGCTAATTTGATAAGGAAGATAATCCAAGTGGTATCACGTCAAAATCTATTCGGAATCAATGGGAATCATGGTCACAAGTCAGCGCCCAGAATCTGCCAAGGTGCTGTGACACCGTAATTTGATCTGTTGGTCTGTGTATCGTGTTTGGGCCCATTAGGGGGCGCGTCCAGGTGGGTGATGCCCAAGACTCTATATTTATCAGCCGTCGCTCTCCTTAGGGTTTGGGTTTTGTTTAGTTCTTGATTTTCTCGTAAAATAGACATCGTTTTGCTGCAACTGTCGCCGTCAAGGCCGCTTGCTGTGAACCAGGGCCCTAGTTCTTGATCTTGTTCGCCTGTGGCGATTAGTCCTTTCGAATAAAGACTTGAACTCCTTATTTTCATAAGCCTCATATTTATTTGCAATTTTAGATTGTGTTCATCTCGTTCTTGCTTGTGTTCTCGATTCGCTTGCAGGAAAGCCTTCTCGGTGAGGTCAATCGTGTTTGCGTGGTTGATAACCAACGGAGCAGTGGTGTAACGGTTGCGGGGGTCCGAATTAGTCTTGGTTCGAAGCCTAGATCATGAACGTCGAGTTTCCACCAATCGACGCTATCATACCTTTCGGAAGATCGGGCCTAGTCTACATCAAGTGGTATCAGAGACCTTGTTGCCCGTTAGATATAACTTTATTTTCCCTTTGGATTATTACTGTTTTTGCATTACCTATAGTCCACAAAAAGCCCAAAAAATATATACCGCCACATATTCCCTGTCCTATAACCTCATTGTGCCGTGCAATTTCGTTTCTGTTTCGCGTTGTTGAGTTTGTGTTCTAGGTCAAGTTCTGGTTGCTGGTTTTAGATCGTTTTTAGTCCAGTTTGTGTCTTTTCCTTTGTTTTTCATCATAATCCGTAAACACCTTCAAGTCTTGATGTGTTTCCTTTGTTTCCATCAAACCTTAGTCCACACCATTTAATTTGTTACACTTGTCTTTATTGTTTCCATCAAATCCTTGCTGTTGTGACTAATTTTGCGCGTATTATTCCCGTTTTGTCCTCTAATTCGGAGTCAATTCGTAAAATTGGTCTAGTTTTCGCATACGAACTCGGATTTCGACATTCCATATATCAAAATCTATCAGAAAAATTTTCGGATCCGTCCATCCCCCATATTATCGGGGTCGAGATTTTTATTTTGGTCAAAAAGTGGTCACAAGATCCTCTTTTTGTGGTCACAAGGGTTTTGTCGATTTCGAGCACTTCTTCTAAAATTTCCACAGGCCACGCCTTTCACTTGTTTAAGCTCATATTTTTTGTGGTTACTTCTTTTGTGCTCCTAAGTAAAGAAAAAATATCAAAAAAATAGAAAGAAAAAGTCAAAATTTCCCAAAAAAAACAACGACAGCCCAAAAAAATAGAAAAAAGAGGGGCAAAAGAGGAACAATATCTAGAGGAGCACATAGAGCGCGCCATTTGAGCTGTGATTGCGTGTGCTGATTTCTACCATGTTCCTAATCATATTCTTGCTGTTCATATCACTTGATACATCTAGTACTGGAACGTGAGTAGGCCAGCAACTAAGACAAGTACTTGGGATACTTATTCAACTTTGCTATTCAGTTGCGAATTTTGCTATTCCTTGCTACCTATCCAAGCTCCACTTTCTTCTAACCAAGTATATGTTTGCCTTGTAACTGTTACACTCGAGCTACAATGGTATCACAGTCACCGATCGATTGCACCGTCTGTTGCTTTGGTAAGAACACTTGTAAGACCATGGTAAGACGCTTGAAAGTTGGGTGTCTTATTTTTCCTTGTCCACAACCTAAGTAGTTGGTAGGAATAATACTATTTGTGTTGTCTTCTCTTTTCTACTAACCATGTTAGGGAAAGCCGGAGGCAGTGCCAAAGGAAATGAGGACGCACCTACATATTTCAATGACTGTGTTTCTAAGAATGAGCTTCGTGCCATTCTTGATGACAAGTTCAATGAGATTCTTCAACAAATCACCAATTTGGCGAAGAGGATTGAAGATGTTGAACAACGACATCCTGAACCACGTACTGAAGATGATGAGGATGATCTTTCTGAGGAGGATGATGGCGACACGGAGGCTAAAGCCGAAGCTCAACGACGTGCTGAGGATGCACATAACCGTAATCGGTTGAACTTCAACCGACGTGGTATGAGAGGTAATAACCACGGTAATAATGATCCTTTCTCTAAAACCAAGTTTAAGATACCTCCTTTTTCTGGTTCTGCTGATCCAGAAGCATATTTAGATTGGGAGATGGCTATAGATCAAAAATTTAGCTCCCATCAAGTACCGGAAGAATATAGAGTTAGACTTGCTACTAGTGAGTTTACTAGTTTTGCTCTTTTCTGGTGGAATGATATTTGCAATAATGTTAATGTTAATGTTAATGCTAATGCTAATGCTAATGCTAATGCTCAAATACCTCAAACCTGGACTGTACTTAAACGACGAATGAAATCGAGATTTGTTCCTCCATACTATCAGCGTGATCTATGATTAAAACTACAATATTTAAATTAAGGTAGTAAGACTGTTGAGGAATATTATCAGGAGCTTTTAATTGGTCTAGCACGTAGTAACATACGAGAAGATGAAATGGATAAGTGTTCTAGATTTTTTGGAGGTTTGCGTCGTGAAATACAGGATGTTCTTAACTATAAAGAATGGACTAGATTTTCTCAATTATATCATTATGCTATTAAAGCTGAAAGGGAAGTACAGGGACGACAACCTAGGCGTTCCACGACTCCATCCATTCCTTCACGTCCAACCGAGGTGAGTAAATTTTCTAATGTGCAGACACCACCAGCGTCTGTAAAGAAGAGTTCTTCTATCACACCTTCTTCCAGTGGATCTGCTACACCTTCCTCTAGCAGCTCTTCTAAAGTTGTGTGCCACCGCTGCAAGGGCATGGGACATATTGCTAAAGAATGCCCCAGCAAATGCGCATATATTGCTACTGATGATGGTGGGTATGCTAGTGCTAGTGATGAAGAGAATGAATTTGCACTTGCAACCGATCTTTATGCGTATAAATTTGCGGATAGTGCTTTGAAGATCCCGATGAGGTAATTGATAGTGTGGCATGCAATCGCAGACTACAAATCAATCCTTGTTCAAATGTGTTTTGAGTACACAAGTTGAGCCAGAGACAAGCTACAACGCCATAATTTGTTTCAAATGTTCCTCATTGTCAATAATTTTCGTGTTCGTGCTATAATTGATGGAGGGAGCAGTAATAATTTGGTAAGTTCTGAGCTTGTCAAGACTCTTAGTTTATCTACACGTGCTCTTCCACATTCATACCATGTTCAGTGGTTCAACAATAGTGGTAAGGCAAAGGTAAGACAATCTGCTCGTGTGCATTTTTCTATTGGCTCATACCATGATTATGCTGATTTTGATGTCGTGCCTATGCAAGCTTGTTCACTTCTGTTAGGTCGCCATTGGCAATATGACAATAATGTTGTACATCATGGTAGGCAAAATAGATATACTTTTATATTTAAAGGAAAAACCATTGCTTCACTTCCTTTAACACGTGCTGAAATTGTGCAATATGAAAAGGAACTTACTGAAAAGAAAAAGAAAGGCCTTGATAAAGACTATAGCAAACCATTAAATGAACCTTCAAGTAACATGAAAGAAGTTTTATTTGCTCTTAAATCTATTCTTGTTGTTCATGATGAACCATGTTATGCTCTAACTTGTACATCGCCTATATGTTTACTTGATCCTACTTTTAGTGCTATGTCTCTTGTTGGTACTAACCTTTTGCAGGAGAAGGAGGATGAATTTCCAGCAGGGAAGCCACCATGGTAGCCACCTTTGCGAAGGATTGGGTGCCAAGATGAACGTCTTCTTCCGAGCCATCGTTGTTGTCATCCAATGGAGGAGACGAACTAGTTCAGTCGAGGACGACTTCAATTCAAGAAATGGAGGATGATGAGGACATCACTACTTCGTCGCATACAAGTCAAGGAGAGGAGGAGGTCTAGCATGGGCGTCCAATTCATCTTTTCCATGGTGGAGGCCTAGTCCAACTGAAGTTGGAGCCCATCTCGGGTTACAGGACCAGTTTGTCTTAAACCGGTCACCCAGGATGCACCCGGACTCCGTTTTCGACGATCCACATATGGATGGAAAGCTAATTTGATAAGGAAGACAATCCAAGTGGTCTCACATCAAAATCTGTTCGGAATCAACGGGAATCGTGGTCACAAGTCAGCGCCCAGAATCTGCCAGGGTGTTGCGACACCGTAATTTGGTCCGTTGGACCGTGTATCGTGTTTGGGCCCATTAGGGGGCGCGTCCAGCGGGGGTGACGCCCAAGACTCTATATTTATCAGTCGTCGCTCTCCTTAGGGTTTGGGTTTTGTTTAGTTCTTGATTTCCTCGTGAAACAGACATCGTTTTGTGCAACTGTCGCCGCCAAGGCCGCTTGCTGTGAACCAGGACCCCAGTTCTTGATCTTGTTCGCCTGTGGCGATTAGTCCTTTCGAATAAAGACTTGAACTCCTTCTTATTTTCATAAGCCTCATATTTATTTGCAATTTCAGATTGCGTTCATTTGGTTCTTGCTTGTGTTCTCGATTTGCTTGCAGGAAAGCCTTCTCGGCGAGGTCAATCGCGTTTGCGTGGTTGATAACCAACGGAGCAGTGGTGTAACGGTTGCGGGGGTCTGAATCAGTCTTGGTTCGAAGCCTAGATCGTGAACGTCGAGTCTCCACCAATCGACGCTATCATACCTTTCGGAAGATCGGGCCTAGTCTACATCAATGTTATTTACATTAAATGAAAATGGAGTTATTGTAGGGTTTGTTTCTAGAGGTTGAATTGAATTTGGCCAATATAGAGTATTTTCATGCTCACCCTTTTCATTTCTTTGACCTTTGTTTTAACTTGTTTAAGTATTTGCTGATAGGCTGATGATTATTGTGCTGTTTATAGATGCCAAATGAGGCAAAGGAAAAGTTCAACAGACTGCAGATTTTTATCCTTTTACTTCCAATCACTTTACAGGTAATATTATTGCAATATCAGTATGCAGGTATTGCAATACCAATATCACTTTACAGTGAATAAGTTGAAACTGTATCTATATAAAAGCTAGATCACATTTAGTTGTTTAAATTTGCATCTTAGTGGCCTCGAGGTGTGGGTTGGAATAACCATCATTATATATTAAGTATATTCTGGTGGTTGTGCATGCCTACTTGTTGGAAAAACAACATTGACCATAAGCTGATCATTTTTACTGATTACTAATGATTTACAGGTAAATTCATTTGCCTTCTGTCCAAATGTAGAGGTTGCATGCAGATATTTTACTAGAAAACCACTCTAGAATTCACTATGATCGCTAGGAGATATTTTGGGCTTCAACTTAGGTATGAGCAATTTCATTTCTCACTCGCAGGACACCTCATTTGATCATATCATTGTGAAGTGCAACATCACTAATTACAATATAGCAGCTATCTGTTTCTTTTTTTTTAAGCACAAGTACATAATTTTTATGGGGATTGTTTCATCAGCCCTAAACCATGGTATTTCATTTCTGTAAATATGGTAGTGTTGAGGTATCAATCAGTCAAAGACCAAGGGCATTAGTGAAATCATTTTTAACCCTTTTGCCAAGATTCCTCTATCAGTTGATTAGGGTTATGCTAAGAAAGAATATTACCAAGCTAAATAACTAGAAATTACAATTTTTCACAATTTTACATGGTCAAAAATAGTTGATCAAATGATATTGCAAGAAGAGGGTAATATTAGCTCTTGTTTGAGAATATTGAAAAGGGACTGCTACTTAAAATTTGATGTTTCCATCCAATATTGACTTTTCAGTATCAGTGACATGTTGGGTCAAATTTGAACATGATTAGCCTTAATTCCACTTTACTCTTTGTTGTTGTTTTTTTCTTGCTTGGAATATATTGGGTTAATAATTTTATAGAACTATTTTTTTGCTTGATAACATTGCTTAATGTCTAAGATATATTCTTATGTTTTCAGGTTCTTGGGAACAAATACCAAAGTAAGCCTCTTCAAATAATTGACGCTAGATAAGTGATGTTCAATCTACTACTTTCAGGGAATTTGTTTCCTTAATTGGTCGCTTAGGATTATTGTTTCATTTGTAAAAATAATGCTCAGTGAATTGCCGGAATTCCTCGGTGGCACTTGTCATGCCTATGAATTTCTATGGTTGTTATTTACTGTGTGACTCTTATTAAATGTACCAAACTCCAAGAGCACATTTTATTAATGGAAGCGTAAATTTCTCTTTATAGTTTTTATCACCAGAACAATTATAAGTATTGTTTCCCGTAGCGTTTCATCCATTTGAAATTGGTATATGAGATTATGGAGAATATGTGTTTGATCAATTTAGAGTTGGATGAAATGAACGGCAAAACCACTAGACCACAGAGTGACAACTGTGAGTTCAACGCCATGGTGGTGACCGACAAGAGTTGGTTTGGGTAGAGGCGGAGCACGGCTCCGGCGAGAAAGGCATACTGTTTTTTTTTTTTTTTTTGCTCTACCCGGCACAACGTAGGCATAGCCGAGTGGCCCACTGTTTGTTTAGCATGTTTACACGCTGCACGCCAAGTCCCTCCTTACACTCTCAAAATTATTTGTTTTTTCCTTCCTACAGAGGATTTCTAGCCATGCTTTTTGCCGCTGATGTCCACAACTGGTATACCATTAGGATATTCAGCTATTATGTCTCAGGAGTACATCATAATGTGTCTGATATATGTATTCTTGTTGACTAAAAATATTTACTTTCATCTAAAATATTCTTGGTTGAGCTGCTGTGGTTTCAGCTTGTCCGGCTGGCGGACTGTTGGGGAGGTGTTAAGGTATGCAGATATGATCTGCGGCAAAACGATATTCGTTTTGCAGTTCATTTCTATACAGCCATAACATCAAAAGTTAAAATGCATTGGTGCCTAGAAATTGCAGCATCAGAGTATGAACTGTAACAGAAAAGCCAAGTATCAAAGATAGGTAGTGAGTCCTGTGCAGCTGTGCTCCAGCTCTGTCCTGCCTTCTTGCCACCGAGATGGTTCATGCCCATCTTGACCCAGCTCCTAGGCCACCATCTCACTTCCATCAAAAACCTTAGTAGAGCGGCAAGGTCACAGGGCCTAAATAGGCAGCAGCGTGGTGAGTGGTGACTGGTTTTGGCGAGTTAGGCACTATTGCTGGATGAGCTTTGGTGTCTGCACGGTGATTTAACGATTACCGGATCAAATGCTCTGATTTATGAGGTTCTGTGACAGGCCTGCAAGCTCAATATGAGGAGGTTCTGTTACTAGAAGCGAGGTGATCTTGGATCTTTATTGTTAGAAAAACGCGATTGGATATTTACATTATGCTAGCTAACCAGCTTTCTCACATCAACAACCGAATCACTTGTATTCTCCAACAGGTAACTGTCTGAATTATAACAGAGTGATTGATGCATCAAATGGTTCAGTTGTAACTTAACTATAAGTATGACACTGATACGATTGTGGAGGTTAGTGGCTGAGCTTAGTCATAAGACAGATTTTAATTTTGTTTGGCTTATATGGCTCCTGTCTTAAAACAATAACCTAATTTTCTCTTATTTTGCCTTTCCTGTGTTTTGTTCGTCCTCAGCGGCAACCGTCTGTTACCGGCTATATTGTTATCTTATCGTGCGATCCGTGTGTTTTTAGTATAAAAATTTTTATGTTCCATAGCAACGCACGGGCACGCTATCTATATATATCTCCTACAACTAAAAAGAATAAAGCCGACATTCCAACGTGGGCCCATAGTCCTGCCTGCTGCATTCCCGCAGCCCTCGCTCCTACACCTATCCCTTACAACAAAATTCTTCCTTCCAAATTAGTCATGTACAATTATAGCAATACAATTTGCTAAATGAGGACTATATATACGAATGATTGATTATAGACCAATCTCCATTTTTTTTGAAGGAAGAAAGAATATCAAGGAGTACGTGAAACCGAGCAACCAGACCACCTTCCATGCACGGCGCCACAATGGTGCATGCAAATAGGAATTGTGCATGTGCAATCAAGAAGGAAGCTATGCAACCAATCAACAAGGAAACTGCCATCATCAAAGACCACACCAACCACAAGCGGCACGTTAGCATGGCTCATCAATCTCTTCTCTCATCACGTCTAAAAAGACTAAAAAGTGGACACCGTTTTGGTGCGACAATCCAACGTCGGGTCATCGGTCTGCCTATGTGCGATCCCATGCTCATTATCCCACCCGGCGTCGTTGCCCCCCACAATGGCCCACACGACGCTTCTTCCCTAAAAATGCCACTCCACGCGAGAATCACATGATCATGTCTCATCATATGCCACTAATAAGATGGAAACCTACGGCCAAATGGCGTCCACCAGTCGTAAGCGCTTGTGAAAAAAAATCTCAAATTGCATTAGGGAGGGAAGCGGACATCCATCCGTAATTAACGCCGTCGTCTCACATCTCTGCAAAATAGGAAGGGAAGAAACGGACATCCATCCGGCGTAATTAAGGCTTGCGAAAAAATACGTCACTTCTCTTTCCTAAAATCACATTACATGCAAGCCCGGATTTTCATATTCTCTCCTCTGTAACACCCCAGGTGTTTGCCACTAGTTAAGCAATGGGTTTGAGCTAAAACATGGTATATTAAGTAATGATGAAGATGTCAAGGTCAAACCTATAGAAACGAGCCCCAACCTAAACTTGGATATTGCACCTGTGCTCACCTATAGACCCCTTTTCAAGATATATGCTTGGGTGGTGTGATTGGGATATCTTCATGTGTCTCACATCAATACCCATCTATATTGGGCACTCGAAAAGTTTCATGAAGTTTGGAATAAAAAAATCACATGAAATGACGAGTTATGTCCTTGCTTGAATTAATTTATAAAGTGAATGGAATTCTCGATCGTCAACCAAATCTTGCAACCATGCCCAAATGACTCTAGATGAACTCTACAACAAAAGTCATGAAGGGTTCATGTTGAAAGGACAAGAAAATACCTCATCGGTCTAAAACTTGGATTTAAGCTTTACCGTGATGCTAATTTGACCAGTGTTGACCAATCACTTATAGTGTTTGCATGGAGTTGCACCTTAAATCAAAGTTGAAGTTTGAGTAGAGTAGAACAAACTTTGTTTAATGGTCAAGAGCTAGATCAGCTTTGAAGTAAGTCAAACCGAGCCCTCAAGTTGAAATCCATGGCTGTTTTGGAGCTCAAAAATTTGGCTAAGTCCCTAATGGACAGAACCTGAATTTTCAGTTTCGTGTACCGCTTTTAGGTCCTTCTATCTCTCTAACCATGCCTAATTAGACTTTGAAGCTTTAATAAAAGTTGGAGCTGGTATGTAGATCTACAACTTTTATTAATAGAGTTTTTGCTAACCGTCGGGTTTAGGAGATACAGGCACAAGTATGAGTTTCTCTCCTCCTTCTCTGCGGCAGAGCTGCTGCCGTCTGCGTCGTGTTGCTTTTGCTCCTCTCGCGCTGCATGGCATGGCATACCACCTCGCCCACGCCGTGATGTAAAGAGCCCGAGCCTGCCTTTAATCCACTCTCCTCTCTCTCCCTTCCCCTTCCCTTCTCCTGCACTCTCAAACCATGATGGCTTCTACCATGAGAGCGAAGCTTCGCCTCACCGCTCTTGCTACCGTCATATCCTCCTCCCCCATCACCACTATCACGCGTCGACACCCCATCCTCCGCCATCGCTTGTCGCTTCTTCGAGCTCCAGCATCCATCGTCCACAGGTTGTCGCCGTGGCATTGTGGCTCATGTGGCTGCCACTACGGGCCACCTCGGCCGAGCCGAGGCTACCCATCGGAGCGCAGCGGGCCCCTTGGTGCTCCCGCCCCTCTCACCACCGACGACGTGCCTTATCGCCGACCAAGCAACAAGCTCCGCCATCCTCTGCCTTCTCTTTTTCCGACCGCCTCGCGCAGCAATTCAACTAAAGGGAGGGTGTAACTCGCAATGTCATAGACTCGATCGCTAGATGAACCACGTGAAGGACGTGATGTTGGAGCCAAACCGAAGACAATGTTTGATGGATCTATCCCGAGATGGAAGGACTAAGCGAATGCTAGAACCGGAGATGTTACCGTGATGGTGCAAGCTAACCTAATCGACTTGTGGCGGATCCCGTGATGATGTTCTCGACCTGCTAACCACCGGATGGGCTCTCGTGATTCTATACTTACTTCTCATCTATATGCTTTTGTCGGATGATGTCACTATGCTAGCAATATATTTGGAACTTATATTAATGTAATCATTTGAAAGCTATGTTGTTTTTACTAAGCGGTTTTGAAACCCAAACTTATACTATTATTTGTTAACCCCTTTGTAATATTATTTCCGCTGCAACCCGATGTATGTGATGTGTATTTGCTTAATCACGTGATCTTGGTTGTGATGTTGATTTACTGAGGTCTTTTGGGACACTCGGCGGACTACCGGGTTTATATGAGTGAAAGTATGGGTGTGTCAACGTGTTAGCGGGGACAACCGTACTTGATCTTGTATAAATTGGGCGGTTCTGTCACATCCTCCTTCTCTCTTTCCTTGTAGCGACAACCGCACAAAAGAGAGGCAGACGAGATCAGACGCCATATCCTGTTTCCCCACCCCACCACGAACCATCATCACTCTGGCCATCATCGATCATCGTAGTGGATCGATCATCGCGCAAGCCGTCGTTCAGCTCGTCCTGTTCGTGGAAGAAAGGAAAGGAACAGCGTCCAGCGGCCAACCGGACAGCTAGCGTGCGTCTCCGCCAGGCCCGCCCCACCGGCTCGCCGTCGTCAAAGGATCAGTACGTCTCCGCCAGCGTCTTCCACCGCTGCTGCCCTCTTGGTAGGACAAAGTTCACTGTCCTCGTCAGTTTGACAGTTTGGTCGCTGCACCCATCGATCTCGGCAGTACTAGGCGTAACCGTGCATAACCCCGCCTACCGCATCATCACCCAGGTATATATGTCTCCAAAACTTTCGTGGCCAATCGTCACTTCGTTAGTATTCAGGTTGCTTCTCCAACTTTCAAGTGCAATTCATGTTTGGACGTTCCCTATAGTATTCAGGTTGCTTCTCCCGCTTTTATTTTTTTTAGGCCTCCGTTTAGGTTCTATGACATCCAACTAAACAAGCCAGTTAGGAGCAAGTACCGTAATACAAATTTATATTTTTGTTTATGATAATTAATGTTACTTTAGCTTTAAACAATAATTGTTTATATGTAGGGCCATACTTTCATAAACAGGACAGCTGCATGTGACATATTAAGATCGAGTTTTGTCCTGGCAGTTTGCAATAGGATTGTTTTGATTTCTTCAAAAAAATAAGATTGTTTCGATTTTATCATAAAACTTAAATTCTATTTTAATTGTTCACGCATCGTGAAGACGGATTTACAAAAAACAAACATTCTGAACATCTCTTAAATTACATTTTAATCGTTCATGCATCATGCTTATGTCGACCCTGTGCATGCTGGAGCTTTGGCCAGCAGATGGCAGGGCAGTAGCTATAGGAATTAATATGCTCTATTTAATTATTCTTTGCAATATTATTTGTTTGATCATAAGGCATAAGAGCAGGAGAGCATAGCAGTTCTGTTTTAGTTCAGTAGTTGAGTCATCTTGCGAACAGAAGCACAGTGCAATTTATTCATGATTCAAATTCTGTGTTTTCGGAGCTTCCTAGAATTTTCGTTCTGATCCACATATAGTTTTCGTGTCGCAGAGGTTGTACTACTGGGAGCAAGAATGCCGCAATAGCTGGTATTGTTGTGGCAGTTCCCACAGTGTGTAACTGTTTTAGTGTTATTAGTAGTATATATTTAGTTTATGTGGACTTCCTACCAATAAATTAATGAACATGCTTCAGAGAGGGTATATCATCATTTTGTTTTCTTTTGGGGAAATATATGCATCATTTTGGTATTCAGATCAAGTATTGGCGATCCATCCCTGAATGGCCACGCCAGGCCGGGGGGCGCAAACTTCATGGCACTCGCGTCCGCCCGGTAATGCAGCACTCGCGCATCCTCCTCTCCGGCATCGTCTCCCTCCCTCCACCGCCGCAACCGCTGGGACACGCAAAGGTGCGATCTTAACACCGGATTCGGCTCCCCTCGCGCCATTGGTCCCCCAAGGCATCGCCTTTGCTCTGATATGTGGTTTTGTGTGGTCATGGGTTGCTTGTGATCTCTTCTCTAGGGGTGGTTTCCCGGCCGGTTACTGACTTAATGTTGCGGGGCCGGAAGTGGGTCGCTAGGCTATAGCTCTTGGCGCCGTGGAATGCCAAATCTGGAGCCTAGAGGAGAGTGGAGGCCTCCGTGCGCTCGTCGATGTCCTGTCAAGGCTATCCATGTAGAATGAGCTATACTTTGATCAGCTTCATAGCGAGTGGTGATTTTGAGTAGTTAATACCTTCTTGTCAGATATATTTTAATCTACCTAGGTAGTGGGGAAATAACAAAGGACACATGAATACCTCCATATTTTAAGTTTTCCTTTTGCATAATACTATATAAAACTTGACTGTGAACAGGAGCCATGGCAGCTTAGGAAGTCGTCTGCAGGGATCATCTCCTATTCCAGAGTCACTGAAAAATGTTCAAGTTACAAAAAATTAGAAAGAGATGCTTCTTGTTTGACTACACTGTCTATCCCTTCTTCTATATACAACACCGAGTTCTGAAATCTAAATTGCATTGAAATTTTGCTTGCCTCCTGTAACTACTTGTGTTCTAGAAAGGGTGAGTAGCTTTGTTGCAATTTCATGATTTGTGACTTCTTAAGTATGATAATCCCATTATAGTATGCTAGAATTATAGTCCGTTCATTACAAGTCTTTTATATTGAATTAATTAATTGCCTACATCTCATTGAGTTACTAATGGAATAATGTTTCAAAGCAGCAAAGGCATACTAAACTGGATCATAATTCAATACTAGGGGCATATGGTTGAAGGCATGTTATGTTATTATCTAAAATATGAAGAAGGGTGACCTTAGTATACCAGTCCTGTATAAAGCAAACTAATAATTCATGGAGATGGTTAGTTTTAAAAGGTTGAGGAATCAATTAATTTTGTTATAGTGATATGAACTTTTATGTGCGTATGCACAAATATAGAATACTATAAATGCATACATTGATGATTGCAAACCATCGATGAGAGTTTTAGCAATGCACAAGATTCAATTTGTAATATTGAACATCATGATCGCATTATCTTTTTTTTAACAATACAACACGTCCATGATGTAAGGTCGAAATGACGTACTAGAGGGGGTGAATAGTCCTTTCTAAAATTAATCGTGTCGACTAACTGAAACAAGTGTGAAATTAAATCTATCGGTCTAGCCAAGACTACACCCCTCTATCTATGTTCTTTAGCACCTTCCAAAGATACTAATTAAGCAACAAAGGTGTCGGGCTAGCTAGAGCTCACCTAACAAATTTTAGAAGCAAGGTCACACAAACCTATGTCACTAGTACTTTAAGCAACAAGTGAGCTCCTACACATGCTAGTAAGCAAAAGCACAAAGCCACCTAATGCTCACTAACAATGCTCAATAACAAGGCAACCAATGCTAAATTAGAGAGCGTAATTACTTAGCTACACAAACTAAGCAATATGACTAACAAGGTTACACAAACCAAATTAGCCACGCAAGGGAGCTACTTCTATGCTACACAAGCAAGAAGGTAACTAGTAAGCTACATAAGCTAACTAATTACAAGAGCAACTACACAAGCACAATGTATACGAAATATAAATACAAGCTTGTGAAAGGGGATTGCAAACCAACGGGAAGAACAAGGTTGACACGGTGATTTTTCTCCCGAGGTTCACGTGCTTGCCAACACGCTAGTCCCCGTTGTATCAACCGTTCACTTGGTGGTTCGGTGGCTAATTGGCATCACCCGTCAAGCCCACACGTCGGGCACCGCAAGAACCTACCGCAAAAATAAGGGTAGCTCAATGACACGCTTTACTAGAGTTGCTCTTCGCGGCTCCCGCGGGGCGAGCATAATGCCCCTCATAAAGCTCTTCTCCGGAGCACCGCATAAGCTTCTTGCGGGCTTCGACGGAGACCACCACCAAGCCATCTAGGAGGTGGCAACCTGAGTAACAAGCACCATCGGCTTGCAACTCGATCACCTAGTGCCACTCGATGCAACCTCACTATGCAATCGCACTACAATCGCTCTCTCACACAATCGGATGATCACTATCAAGCATATGTGAGATGGAGGGCTCCCAAGCACTCTCAAGCATGGACACAAAGTCCCCTAGGTGCTCAACGCCAGCCATGGCCGAGACACCCTTCTATTTATAACCCCACGGGCTAAACTAGCCGTTACCCCTTCAATGGGTGTTTTTCAGGTTGACCGGACGCGCCGGTCATATCGACCGGACGTAGGACCTCAGCGTCCAGTCAACGGATGCTCGCCATGTGTTGCCACCGTTCAACCTCAGTCGCTTGATCTCAACGGTCAAATGATGACCGGACGCAGCTGCTCAAAGTGACCGGACGCAGCAACCCCAGCGTCCGGTCGTTTCCAGTAAGGTACCAATCACGATCGGACGCAGCATCAGCGTCCGGTCCTTCTCCACCTTCTCGGCGTCGCCTACGTCATCGTACGTCAGCCTGACCAGACGCACCCTGCCAGTGTCTGGTCACTTTCAGCGCCAGTGTCCGATCGAAGATCGATGCCTACACACTCTCTGCCGCCACTGACCGGACGTAGGACCCTAGCGTCCGGTCACCATGTGACCAGCGTCCGGTCCACTCTGTGAGACCCTATCTTTTCTATATAGGGCGTCGGTGGCACCGTTGGACTATCCGCACACTCCGCCGGTGGAGTTTCTAACCCTTCTCACCTCCGTTTCATCGCCGAGTTGATCCACATCAACTCCAACTTCATCTCCTTTATAAATGTGCCAACACCACCAAGTGTACACCATCATGCGTATATGTGTTAGCATTTTCACAAACATTTTCCAAAGGATTAGCCACTCAACTTGCCACGTCACTCAATCCTAGCGACGATGCAAAGTTAGATCACTTGAGTGGCATTAGATGACCGATATGCAAACAAGTTTGCCCCTCTTGATAGTACGGTCATCTATCCTAAACCCGGTCATCAACTTCTCTACACACCTATGACCGGTGAAATGAAATGTCCTAGGTTATATCTTTGCCTTGCGCATTCCATTCCATCTCCTCCAATGTCGATGCAACACATGCACCAACATGATCAACAATGATATGATCCACTTCATATCATCACGTGATCATATTGGTTCATCAATCTCGACTTCACTTGCTTTTCACCGTTGCCTTCGTCCATCGGCGCCAAGTCTTGCTCAAGCTTCACCGCCACGCGGTCCATCGCTCCAAAACCTCCGACTTGTCCTTCACGCTTGCAACCGGTCCATCAAGCCAAGTCTTGTCTTGATCTTCTCCACCTTGATCACATGACTCAATGGCATGTCTCATGTGCAATGAGTTCCTTCATCATCATATGTGTGAGCTTTGCAACATCTCCAAGCCATTTTCGCCTTCATGGCATATGTTGCTCACACACATGTACCTATGGACTAATCACCTGTGTATCTCACATAAACATAATTAGTCCGTCTAGGTTGTCACTCAATTACCAAAACCACACAAGGACCTTTCACATGCTCAAATTATTAGGACATTATTTATCCTGCTGCAACGCACGGAAAGGTCTATACAGTAGAGTTAGTGAGCCTGCGACGCCGCGCTCTCCGTAAGAGTGTTATTTTCATAAACTTTGCTTTTTGGATTAAATATTACTTTAAAGTCGGTATTTAATTTCACAGTATTGTTATCTTATCGTGCGATCCATGTGTTTTTAGTACAAAGGTTATGTTAATTTCATGAAATTTGCCTTTTGGATTAAATGTCATTTTAACGTCGTTATTTAATTTCACAGTATTGTTATCTTATCGTGCGATCTATATGTTTTTAGTACGAAAGTTTAGTTGTCCCGTAGCAACATACGGGCACGCTACCTAGTACAATACCTAAAGGAAAACAGCAACAACCGGCAGCGGCAACCAGCTAAAAGTAGTTATACCGATCAGGTTTAAAAGTTGAGGAGATTCAAAATCCCAGTTTTATAAAATGAGAAGGAGAATTAGACTATCTTAAAAGTTAACTAGGTAAAAAAGGCTTTTTCCATGGGAATAATCGAGACCCGAAACGGGTTGAGATCTGTTTGGGTGTGGGGGGATGCTCTATCTAGGACGTTCTGTATGGCTCTATTGGTGGCTCGTGATGTCCACGAGGCTTTTTTATCCGCTCCTATATTTGCTCCCCTTGAGGCATCATAATTTCTTAAAAAGGATATCGCCGCAACGCCACGAGTCTGGGACTGCGCTCCGCGACCATACTCCGCTGCGCTCCCGCCCGCCTTCCTCTATGCCGCCACACCGGCCACATCTCGTGCTACTCTGCGTCCGCACCATGCCCCATCCACCTCGCTCGTCGCAGAAGGAGAGGCAGGGGTTTAGACATGCGCGCTACGCCTGGGGTGTACGTTGGACTGTTGCTCTCGACGTCCCTCTAACCCGAGCTTGTTGGCTACCGGAGTTCCCTACCAGTTAGGTTATGGCCGTCGCACTTATGTATAATTGTGTTCATTTGGATGTTGTAAAAGTATATCTATGACGTTTCATATGTTGCAATGACAAACATCCTGTTCGCTTGTTGGTTTCAGTCATGGCTTATCAGCCAGCCAACAGTGTTTTTCTCTCACAACAAACTAGTACCAGCCGGGCTTATCAGCCCAGAAACCAACCAGCGAACAGGCTGAATGTACGCATGTTTTAAGCCTACGTTCAAAGTGTTTCAGACGCATGTTTAGGCGTTTTCATCTGGATGTTGCATATGTTTGCTATGGCTGCACACGAATGTTTCAAGTGTTTATTTTTATGTGTTCTAAAGGTTTCAGACTTTATGTTGCAAAAGTGAATCTGAATGTTGCATATGTTACTATGGCTATACACGCATGTTTCAAAAATATATTTCAAATGTTTTATCCGTTTCAATTGTATGTTGCAAATGTTTTATGTTTATGTTTCAAAAATAGATTGGGTGTTGCACATGTTGCGATATGTATTGGCGGCTGATGGATAGTTGCCTGCCGCAACCGCCTGGTGCTGCCGCCGTGGTTCACATGCGGGCACAGGGGTGCAGTTCCAAACGCTGGCACGCGATGCGGGCAGGTGCAGGTGCGATGTGGGCGGGCGTCGGGTGCAGGCGCGGAGCACCGTTCGGACGGACGCTGCCTCCGGAGGAGGATTTGGCGCGGGGCATAGGGAGTTGCGTGCGTCGGGCGCGGGTGCGAGAGCTGCGTCCGGACAGACAATGCGTTCCTTACGTTCGGGTTCCTTACGTTCGGGCGCTAGTCGTGGCACCTGACGTCACAGGGTGTTATATTTTTTTTCTGGAATTATTTAACATAAATTCATAATCCATGCGCATGTCGTGATCACGGTGTCTCGAATTATTTTCCCAGACGTTGGTACTAGAGGCGATTGAAGCTAGTGGAAATGGAAGATGGTGGAAACAAAACACCATCCGATTAATTAAATAGCCCACCAATCTCGCGATCACGTGCGCGATCGCAGAGCACCAATGAACGCCCAGCATGCACCAGGGTTAATTACCAAACACGGAGACGAGAGATGACGACGACGAGCGGCGCAGCGCATCTCCATCAACCATATGAGCTCTTGGAGCGGGAGATCTGCCATGCCACGCCACGCCCAAAGAGGCACGAATAGTCTCGCCTCGCGCCGTCCTCGCTCACATGTCCCTTGGCGCTTTCATCAAGTAGTAGCCATGGCATCGACGACAGGTTCCTTTACTCTATGCTGCACGGCGACCATAGCCAGATCGATCGAAGCAGGGAGAGATGCTTTTGCTCCCATGTTCCATGGAGCATGACATGACTTGGCGCCGTGGCGGAGGGCACGCGGCACGCATGCAGCTCCGGCCGATCCGGTGCTCGGCGACAGCTCCCATGGGCTGGCACCAACGTGCCTGCACGCATATGGACATATGGTATAGTAAGAAATGTACATGCCTGCCTATATTCTAACAGGATCTGGACGAGTGCTTCTGTAATCTAGTGAATGCAAATTAGCCTTTATATATGTAATTAGTTTTATAATTAATCTATATTTAATATTTCTTATTAGTATCTAAACACCCCGTTGTACTACCACTTATTGCAGGGGAAAGAATGTTATGATCACCAATCTTTCTGCCTTCTTATCAGTTCAACAACTGCATTTTATTTCATTCATTTATTAGGATATGATCTGCAGAAATGTTATATGACGACCTCGCCGCTTGGATACAAATAAATGTAAGCTTAGTGATATGGATCACCATAGAAAAAATGGCTACAAAAGATAGTATAGCAGAAATATGTTGTCGCCATTTTTTTCTGTACTTAAGTACATTCGTACTCCTGGTCTCCTATAGATGACGAGAAATAGGACAACGAAAAAGTGGCTCGGCCTCGTTTAGATTGGAGTTAGAAATCAGTATTTAGGATTTAGCATTTTTGTTTGTATTTGATAATTATTGTTTAATCATAGCCTAACTAGGCTCAAAAGATTCGTCTCGTAATTTACAATTAAACTGTGTAATTAGTTATTTTTTATCTACATTTAATACTTTATGCATATATCAAAGATTTGATGTGATGGAGAGAGTGAAAAAACTTACAATCTAAACGAGGCCCTAGTCGGCGAGCTCATCTGACTAGGTGCCTGACAGGTGGGTCCCTCACAATTCGGACAAGACAACCCCACTCCCTCGGTTCGGTCACCCCCTCTGTCCTATCTTGCCCATTTCAACGGGACGACGGTTCGACTTCGCATCGATCGTTGTCCGCTGCTCTTCTTCCTCGTCCTCCTTCAGGCCAGCGGGCAAGAAGAAGAAGAAGAAAAATCAAAGCTTGCGGCGAGAGGCGGTGCCCGGCCGGCGAGCGAGCGAAGCGACACCATGGGTGGCGGCAGCAACAGAGGCGGCGCCGGCGAGGAGAGCGGCAGCGACCACGACGGCGGGCTGCGGAAGCCGCTGCTCCACACGGGCAGCTGGTACCGGATGAGCTCGCGGCAGTCCAGCGTCGCCCCCGGGGCCTCCTCCATGGCCGTCCTGCGCGAGTCCCACGTCTCCGCCTTCCTCTGCACGCTCATCGTCGCGCTCGGGCCCATCCAGTTCGGCTTCACCAGCGGCTTCTCCTCCCCGACTCAGGACGCCATGGTTCGTGACCTCAACCTCTCCATCTCCGAGGTAACAAACTAATCCACGTCTCTGAGATTTGTTTCTTTTTTCTTTTGAAGAATCGTGCCTGAGAATAATACGTACTGACCGCGCCCGCGCGTGCTGCAGTTCTCGGCGTTCGGCTCGCTGTCCAACGTCGGCGCCATGGTCGGGGCGATCGCCAGCGGGCAGATGGCCGAGCACATTGGCCGTAAAGGGGTGAGGAATTCGACCCCCCTTTCTTTCTTGGTAGTTATCAGCTGTCCTTCCATTTTAATATCAGTTTGTTACTTGTAAGCTGACGACGAAGGAGGGTCAACATCACTTCTTTATCGACAGAGAGGAGGCTGCGTTTAGACTTTAGACTAACCAACAAGAAAAGACATCCTTTTCTTTCTTTTTTTGAATGCAAAAGACATCCTTTTCTGTGATAAAGAACCCAAATATAAATAGGATACGGTATTTTCAAAAAAAATTAGGTGGGAGGACTTTTTCTTCAGAAAATAAAAGCAGGTGGAATTTTGAAAATAGTCAATAATTTTGCAAGGATTAATGCCTGTGGACTCTGTTCTTTTTGTGCAGTTAACCAAATTGGGATTTGGCACGGTTTCTTCATGTTCGTCTGTTTCCTACTTTCCTTTGTTGTTGATATTCTGTATTAATCATGCAGTTTTAGTGTGTCCAAGAAATGGTGTGGATATTTTGTACATAGAAGTTCAGTCTGGTGTTCAACATATCACCGCATTTCAGTCGTAGTTAATTGCACTAGAGCTGTACTATTTTAGTCTGACGGTTTTGCTAAATGGTTGCAGTCGTTGATGATTGCTGCAATCCCGAATATCATCGGTTGGCTTGCGATCTCCTTTGCAAAAGTACTCAACAAGTACATGTTCCCTGAGTTTATTTTCACCCGTTGCTGCTTCTGAAAACATAAGATTGATGCCTGCCATCTGTCGATTTCTGTTTTACAGGATGCCTCATTTCTGTATATGGGACGATTGCTCGAAGGGTTTGGTGTCGGCATCATATCCTATACGGTTCGTAAAAGAAGATTTGTTGCCTGCTTATTTCTTGTACAGAAGATATTTGTACTTTCAAAACTTAAGAAACTGGTGCAGTTGCTGCTTGGAAAAGTGAGAGATCAAAATATCGAGTGAGATTCCAATATTTTGGGGACATTTAGGGGTAAAAAATGGAGACAGAGTGAACCATGACCAATGTATAATTTGTTTGTTGCCAAAAGAACCTTGGAGGCTTGGACTAATTACAATACTATTTCTTGATAATTTGTTACCAGGTACCTGTATACATAGCAGAGATATCTCCTCAGAACATGAGAGGAGCTCTTGGTTCTGTGAACCAGGTGTGCTTCCTCATAACTATCTTATCTTTTTGTTAAAAAATAGTACTTGGTTTATTTATATTTGATTCATTGTGCAATTGTTCATCCTACAGTTGTCCGTGACCTTTGGCATATTCTTGGCCTATTTGCTCGGCATGTTTGTTCCTTGGAGACTTCTAGCAGTGATCGGTAATTTTGCTAACTACTTATGTATTACTGAATTTTCTTTTCTTCTTGTTGCTTACAGTTTATACTTAACCACTGATGTTTCAGCTCACAAGATCACTAACTGCAAATGGCTTTCCCCAATATGACTAAACTTAGAAATATACTATCTAGGAAGATATTAAATGCAGACTAGTAAGTGTGTCATTATTTCTTATCTAAATGTCTGGGTTGCCAATTACAGGAGCCTTGCCCTGCACAGTGTTGATTCCTGGACTATTCTTCATTCCAGAATCTCCTAGATGGCTGGTATATATATGCATAAACTGGATCTGAATTATGATCTGTTGCATCAAACTGAAATCTTAGCGACCATTTATCTTTCTCTTATCTCTAGGCAAAGATGAATTTGATGGAAGATTGCGAGACGTCCCTACAAGTACTGAGGGGGTTTGAGACTGACATCACGACAGAAGTGAATGATATAAAGGCAAAGCACCTCTATTATTCTCTGGAGTGACTAAATGCAGTATATATGATCTATTTCCAGTTTAGCTGTGAAGATTTTATTTAAATTAGACACATGGATCTATGTACCACGTTCTTATGGAATCAACAGAATCATCTTTTGGTTTGATCCTTTTGCAGAGGGCAGTGACATCATCAAGTAAGAGGACTACAATCAGTTTTCAAGAATTAAACCAAAAGAAATACCGCACGCCACTACTTGTAACTTCCTTAACTTCGTCAGCTTAATCCATGCCAAATCAACAGCTATAGTTTCTAATTATGATTATTTATTAACTTGGCAGCTAGGAATTGGCCTACTTGTACTGCAAAATCTAAGTGGAATCAACGGTGTACTGTTTTATGCAAGTAGCATCTTCAAAGCTGCAGGTAAGCTGCAGTCTTTATCTTTTCTGTACTTTTTTAGTTCATAGTAGTTGGTTTAATAAGTTTTAGGCATGATAGTTTGGATACCTTGCAAATTTAATTGAAATGATAATGACTACTGATAACCAATAATGAAGCAACCTTTAATACCATTGTTTGTTTGGCAGTATGCTTTCCAGATGAAGGAATAGAATAATAGACTACTGATTTTCAAACCACTAGAATGCACAAACTTAATATCTTCCTAGATCATAGTAGGATCAAGAAAGATTATAAAATGAGCTACCTTGTAATATAGTTTATCATTCCCTTTCATCACTAAAATATGGCATTTCATTGCATTTGTAAATTTAGATCATTTCCACGTCTGATAGACCCTATGTATTATTTGAATACATAAGCACTATGTATTAGTTTGAGCTCCTTTACCATGCTTTACAACAACGATAATATAGTATACTTTTGTTCCAAATTAACATCCAAAATCTTCAGGTGTTACAAACAGCGACTTGGCCACCTGTTCACTTGGAGCTATCCAGGTGCGCGTAGCTAGGATGAGTTTATAACCTGATACAATTTATCTGTAATTTATATTAAGCTGGTCACTGCATTTTTGTCAGGTCCTTGCTACTGGAGTTACGACATGGTTGTTAGACAGAGCTGGACGACGCATGCTTCTCATTGTAACTTTCTCTTCCCTGTGAAATAACTAGCCTGCATGCTTCCTGTAATTCTGAATTAACACCGACTTCAAATGACAGATTTCTACCTCTGGCATGACTCTATGCCTTCTTGCCGTTTCTGTTGTATTTTTTCTGAAGGTATGTTCATGTTTCTTTAGCTAGGATTCCAGTGAGAAGATAATAATTATTGTACTGACACTAACTGTCCTTGCAATAGTAAACTATATTGGTAACGCATGACTATGCAGATTTTGTACAATATCTACTGAATTTTCCTCTAATCCTTTTTAAGCTTCGTTTTTTCTAGGATAAGATTTCACAGGATTCTAACTCGTACTACATCTTAACTATGATCTCCTTGGTTGCTATCGTGGTATGTCTCAGTTATGTTTCTTCTGAAAAATTGGATACCACTGCAGACTCTGTGCCAAAATAATGAGTCGTGCAACTATGTTCAGGCTTTTGTCATTACCTTCTCGTTTGGTATGGGTGCCATTCCGTGGCTCATGATGTCTGAGGTACACTACTTGGTTGCATCTTACCGAAGAGAACTATTTGCATAAGCAAGAAGCAAGAGTCTGAAGCTACAGCTTAGGCACGTGCTATAAGAGATATCTGAATGTATAATTCAAACTTTGTGTTTTTCAGATCCTCCCAGTTAGCATCAAGAGTTTCGGCGGAAGCATCGCGACACTGGCCAACTGGCTGACATCCTTTGCCATAACAATGACGACGAACTTGATGCTCACCTGGAGTGTTGGAGGTCCACACCACACCTTTTTTGTGTTTCAACTCTAACTAGGATAGGATTATGAACCATGGAAGCTGATGCATTTTTTTTGGGCAGGCACTTTCCTCTCGTACATGGTTGTGAGCGCCTTCACCCTCGTTTTTGTCGTCCTTTGGGTGCCGGAGACGAAGGGAAGAACGCTAGAGGAGATACAATTTTCGTTTCGTTGAGCATTGAGCATCAGTTGCAAAGATTCTTCGAGTTTTTTTTTTAGAAGGCAACGGTTGGTATCTGTTCAACAGGAAATTTTGGGCATGTATTCTCAACGTACACAAATTCTCCTAGGTGAAGGTCACGAATTCTTTCTGTTGATACGACAGTATGCTGTGAAAAATATTTGACATGTAAATGCTGGAGCAGTGACTCTTATCATATTGCTCTCTTCTTGCCTTCAGCGATGCTAGATCAACAGTACATTGTCAAAGTATATGTAAAAATGGATACTTGGGCGCTAACTGACCAATCCCAGCTTTCGAATCAAGTTTGTTGAGACCTCCTCCTCTATTTTACCCCCTCTATTTTCTTTTATTACAAGGCACACACACATATATTAAAGATTTAAACTTTAAATAAAATCTTTTTTTGAAAGAAAACGGCAGGAGCTCTGCCCATTCATTAAGGAGAAAGAAAGTTTATGTACTGAGTGGTTCTAAGGCCAAACCATGCCCCCAAAACGCCAAAGTGTCACAGCTTCTAGAGTGAGGTGAATCCCTGGCTCGAAACGTGATCTAATAGTGCCCAGTTGCAAAAGCCCTTCTATATTGTTCTATGTCTTGGTGCGCTCGGCCACTTGAATGGCTGTGGAGGACTTGTTGTCGAAGATTCTTGGATTGCGTTCTTTCCACAAATTCCAGATGGTATAGATTACCATTCTGATGAAACCGCGCCTCTTCTCTTTTGGGATTAAAAGCAAGATCGACTCCCACCAGTCGACTAAATAAAATCTTTGACCAATAACTTGGCTACAATTTTTAATTATTACATATAATACAAACTTGATACGGTTGAGATTTAGTAATAGAATTGCTCTCTAGATGTCGAGTTTGAAAACTTCTCTATTTTTTTCTTTAGATCAAAACTTTGTGTTTGAGATTGCGTGGATTGCAGTGCTTGTGTTGTAATAAGCAACAACTATATGCATTGGTTGATGCAGAAGCTGGAATATTAATATATTCCCCTTTCTAAAAAAAACTTGATAATGTTAGATTTGTAATTAAATATGCTATTCAACTATCATAAATTTATAAATATAAAAAATTAGAAATAAAATAATAAATAGTTAAAACGTATGTGGAAGATCATGCCATCTTAAATCATGTCTTATAAAAGATAATAAAAGGAGTAACACATGGACGGGCAGCTAACCTATCTCCAGAAAAAAAAAAAAGAGAATTTTTTAGGCCTCTGTCTTCTTTGGAATTCTTGTGTTGGATAGGGATTTATGACTTGCAACCGTAAGACCTGGTTTAATTGTTACTAGAATCAAAGGGATTGAAGAGGGTCGAGGAAGATTTTGATTTATAGAGGATTCAGTCTCTCTCAATCCTCTTGGTTCTAGGTTAAACGAACAGACCCTAAATGGGGTTACCAAATTTCACTATCAAGTGGCGCACATATACATGCCATGCAAACGGCACCAGCTGACAGACTAACAGCAAAGTAAATGAAGCAAAAACCAAAGAAGACCTGTGGGTCATGTCGATCAAATTTGGATCGCGTCGCCGTCGCACACATGCAACACGTTCCTTGGAGGCTTTGGACTTCCGTTCCAGCATGCAACAACGCCTGTCTTCCGTCAGAGAGAGGGAGTTTTTTTTTCTTTCTTTCTTTCATTAGCTGTACCCTCCGCGACCACGAGAAACACGAGGACGGACAGAAAACAAAAGTAATGATACACCTCTTACGTCCAACACGAGCAAATCATCGGACGCTCATGCAGTCCCACTGCCTCGTTGCTTGTGATTTTATCCTGCCGTTCGTTTTGCTTGTGAGTTTATTAAAAAAAAAGTCATACATCCTTATCCTTTCCACTTCCTTCTCCCTTGTCGCAACGCCTTGCGGTGCCTCCCTGATATGGGACACACACTCCCTCGCCTTCTTTGCACCCCATCCATCCGCCGCTTTGTTTACATGCCCGTCGCACGCCCCTCTCGTCATGCGCCTTGGTGTTTGGTGGTGCTTTCCTTTCTGGCTGTGTCATGGCCGCGCCGCTGCCCGACCGACCTAATCCCGGTGCTGGTGGCGGTGGTGCTCGCGTGCCCCGCTGGTGCTAGATGCCAGTGGTGCTTGCGCGCCGCCACTCGCCACCGGTTCCCACCCCGACGGTCGGAATTAACCGGCACAAGCGCTCCCCTTCTATATGTTGCAAATATATGTTTTAAGTGTTTCTAACGCTTCAGAGGTATGTTGTAGTATTTTCATATAGATGTTGCAAAAAGTAGATCGGGAGATGTTGCACATGTTGCATTTTTGCAAGTGTTCTAGAGACATGTGCAAGAGTTTGTTCAAAACGTTTCATCTATTCCAAACATATACTGCAAGTGTTTTGATCTGGATGTTGTATATGTTTTACATATATGTTGCAACAGCATATTCTAAATGTTTCATTTATTCTAGTTTTCCATTGCAGCAAGTGTTTTTATGTTATAAGTTGCAAGTTTTCTATCTGGATGTTGCATATGTTTTCACACATGTTGTAAGTATGTTTTCCAGATGGTTTATCTGTTTCAGATGTATGTTGCATTCAAGTGTTTCATGCTATTCGGAGAGTCACGAGCGTGGGGTAGTGATGGTGGCGCAGCACGGGTGTCGGGGAACGGGGCACGACGAGCCGGTGGTTGACGGACGTGGCACGTAGTGCGCTGGGGGCCGACTGTCGGGGGCTTGACAGGACTGGGCAAGCGGCAGGGTGCGCGGATGGGGGCGGGTCAAATCAAGGCGGACATGACGGATTGCTCGACGACGGCGCGATGCGCACATGGGCAAAGCGAATTTGCGGACGCGGACAGGGTGTGCAAGCACGCGCAGGAACGGCCGTCCGATGGAATATTCCGTCGAACGTCCGGGCACCGCACGTCCAACAAAAATAGAGAAATGGTCTTTATTTAAAATCAAATCGTATTCCTGAAAGTGACTTAGCTTTGCCCAAAATAATAAAAAAAACTTAGGATGTATGGGACACTACAGTGTTGCTCAAAGACAGTAATTTGTCGGTATGACAGTATCGAGAAACGGCAAAACAACACGGGCTCACAGACATGTGCGTGGATGATGAGCTGGAAGTCATGTCCAGGTCAGCTCAGAAAAAGAGGAGGCACTTCTGTGTCTCTGACGGGTTGGACCCCGGCGAGACCTGCCTGGCACGACGACGACTCGACAGCCCTACTTCAACGGTACGGAACGAAAACGAAGAAAAAAAAAATCAAATCTCACCATCGTCTCCTCTCCTGGGGCCTGGCATTCATTCGCGTTGTCCTCCTCCCACCTGCTTCTCCCTCCATCCACCAACCCCACCCGGAGAAAACGAAACAAATCAAATCTCGCCGCGAGCTGGGAGAAGCAACATGGCGTCCGAGAGCGGCAGCGACCACGACGGCGCGCTGCAGAAGCCGCTGCTGCCCAACAGCGGGAGCTGGTACCTGATGGGGATGGGGTCGCACCAGTCCAGCCTCAACGCCGCCGGCACCTCCTCCATGGCCGTCCCGCGGGAGTCCCACGTCTCCGCCTTGCTCTGCACGCTCATCGTCGCGCTCGGCCCCATCCAGTTCGGCTTCACCAACGGGTACTCCTCGCCGACGCAGGACGGCGTCATCCGGGACCTCAACCTCTCCATCTCCGAGGTACGTCCTGGCTGCAGCTTCTACGTCTGCTCGCGCGCGCGCGCACACACACACACATTCTGTCTTCACGCTCGGCTCGACGTTTTCTTCTTGTCTCATTTCAAAACGAATTTGAGCTCCGTCGCCCTCCGCAGTTCTCGGCGTTCGGCTCGCTGTCCAACGTGGGCGCCATGGTCGGGGCGATCGCCAGCGGCCAGATGGCCAAGTACATTGGCCGCAGAGGGGTGAGAAACTCTGCTCCACTACTCCTTTTCTTCATTTTTCTACGACTTGTTCACAGACTGTTTCATGGTCTATGCTGCTCGTGCCTTTTTTTGGGGTTGCGGTGGGGGTGGGGGTGGGGGGGGGGGGGGGGGTTGATGACTTTGTCTACAGAAGGTTGACAGCACTACTGGCCACTACTTAAATTTAATCAGAGTGTAGACTAAGGGCATGTCTAAATACAAGGGCTAATTGATAGCTCGCTAAAAATCAGCTAAAATTAGCTCTAGTGCATCTAAACATCCAAACAAGAAGCCTAATAGATATGCTAGTTTTTTAGCCAAGTCTTCAACTAGGTCTATTTGGATACACATGGTTTATAATTAGCAGGGCTAAAAATTAGCTCAAATTAGCTATGGTTGTCTAGCTAATTGGCTAACTAGTAGTTGAGCATGTGGCAAAAAATTTAGCATACCTATTAGCTCTTCTGTTTGGATGCTTAGCTAGCTAGAATTTATCTCTTGGATCCAAACATGTCCTTACTATCCAACTACCTAGCCAACCACAACCAATGTGAGCTGATTTTTAGGGCACGTTTGGATACATATGGCTAATTACTAGCTGAGCTAAAAATGAGCTCTTCAAGCCTGTTTGGATCCTAGGGCTAAAAATTAGCCCACCTTGTAAAAATAGATTAAACATGAGCTAATTATGGGCTAATAAGGGTTAATGGACTCTAACCACCAGTTAGCCCTCATTAGCTCTTATTAACCCAAGATTAGCCCACACTTAGGCTTTCTAGTTGGTATCCGAAAACGTGGGTGAAAACGTGGGCTAATTATTAGCTCCTGGATCCAAACACTCTAGTTGAACACTTGGCTAAAAAAATAGCCCACCTATTAGCTCTCCCGTTTGGATGCACTAAAGCTAATTTTAGCTAATTTTAGCTAGCTCACAATTAGCTCTGGTATCCAAACATGCCCTTAGTCCGGCTACTAACTAGCCATGTGCATCCGAGCAGGCCCTATAGCTAATTTGGCTAATTTTTAGCCCCAACTAGTAACTAGCCCCGTGTATCAAACAGGCCCTAAATCTCCTCAACAAGAAAAAAAACTAGAGTAGGGTAAAGTGCTGTTTGGTCGCGTAAAGGTAACGCGCATATCAAGGGAAGGGAATCAAAGTTGACGTACTTTTTGGCCCCTCATAAGAAAACGATTACATGCTTCTTGTTCTTTTTTTTATTCATTCATCCGTCATCCGTGGTAACGGGAAACCTAATCAGTTAACGACCAGATCGGCGGTGATGGATTTACTGAATCTTGGGATCGGTTACCCTGCTATCACTTCATGATGTCATCGGATCACGCCGTGAAAAATGCTCCAGCCAAACAGAGTGTGATCTTTTACGCTAACTAGCTTGGTAACTGTTTCGCAGTCACTGATGATTGCGGCGATTCCGAACATCATGGGCTGGCTTGCAATCTCCTTCGCAAAAGTATGGCGATACGTGTGTCAGTTTATTTTCACTCATTGCTTCACAAATGACAACATCGGCTTTGATGGCTGCTCTGCTCTGCAGGACACTTCGTTTCTGTACATGGGAAGATTGCTTGAAGGATTTGGTGTCGGTGTCATTTCCTATGTGGTATGTATAATAAAACTCCATGCCTGGTTATGCCTTGAGAGTATGAGTACTTGTGCTTTTTAACCTGTCCTATTTCACTTTAAAAAAGATCAACTGATATGTCAGCATTTTTTAGACAAAGTGATCCATCCCTATGAAGTTTATTTTTATTGGCAGAAGAGCAATGGAAGCATGGACTGGTTATATCAGCTAATTTTGGTCTGTGAATTTTGTGCCACCAGGTACCAGTATACGTAGCAGAGGTATCTCCTCCGAACATGAGAGGAGCTCTTGGCGCTGTGAACCCGGTTTGTTCATACCCAAAAGCGTCTTATCTTTTCATGAGGCAAACACTTGGCTTGTTTATGCCGACCTCACTGTGCAGTTGTTCATTCTACAGTTGTCTGTAACCGTTGGTGTCTTGCTTGCATATGTGCTTGGCTTGTTTTTTCCTTGGAGGATTCTTGCGTTAATAGGTAACGTGGCTAAACCCTGGTAGATTAATAAACCTGCTGCTGCTGCTGCTCTTAGTTTGCATTTCAACTCTGTTATTTTAGCTCGCACGATCAGCAACTCTGATAAGTTGGACACATATTTTTTGGATAGTACAAATGTAGTAGGCACATATTTTGGTTCTTAGGACCTTCTGTTCTATCATAAAGTGTGTGATTCCACACTTGTAGGAACCTTGCCCTGCTTATTGTTGATACCTGGCCTATTCTTCATTCCGGAATCTCCAAGATGGCTGGTATACACACACACAAGTTGGATAACGAACTCTGAATAATTATGCCAAATTGCAATTTCCAATGCCCCCCCCCCAAATATTTGTAGGCAATGATGAATAGGATGGATGATTGCGAGACTTCTCTACAAGTTCTAAGGGGACTCGCTGCTGACATCACTGCAGAAGTTAATGATATAAAGGTGGACACTTTCATTCATTTAGACTGACTGAATACAGTTTATTTGAAGAGTCTTCACTTTGTGTGTTATTATTTTCTTTAACATTTGGCGCATGGCTATGGTGGGGCGCCTATGGTGTTCCAGCATACCAGGTCCCAAGCCCTGATAAAGGAGGAGGGTTGTGTTAGGCGTGGCGAGCCAATGTAAAAACTTGGCTACTCTTATGGAGATTTGGCGCATGGCTCTATGTACTTCATTCTTATGGAATCAGTGGGATTAACTTTAGGTTTATGCAGATAGCTGTAGCATCAGCAAACAAAAGTGGTACAATACGTTTTCAAGAGTTGAACCAAAAGAAATACCGCATGCCCCTAATTGTAAGTTTGTAGCTTTATCTGCTTATCTGGTACCAAATTAGTAATCACATTTTGTAACTGTCAGTTTATGACAATGCTACAACTTTTTGCAGCTAGGAATTGGCCTACTTGTGTTGCAACAGCTAAGTGGAATAAACGGTATAATATTTTATTCAGGTAGCATCTTCAAAGCTGCAGGTAAGCTGTGCACTTGTTCACTGACTTGTGTTTTTTATTAGTAGCTGTTCATAATAAATTTTAGGAAATAACTTTTTGTCCCTTCCAAATTTAACTGGAGCATTAGGGCCTTAGGGAACTGTTTTGGCAGTTTGCTGAATAAAAAGTGTGAGTCTCTGATTGGCAATATTTTCTTACAGACGTAGGAATAGTGTAGTGGACTACAAAAATCAAAAGAGTGAAATTGGGATAAAGTGATCTTATTGTTCCTAAATCCTAATGCATTATAACATGTTAAAAAAAGCTAATATATTAGTCTCCTTGTAAGTTGTAACATGGTTTATCATTCTCTTTCTTTGATGAATGATGGCATTTTATTGTTTACTGCAAAAGCATTATGCCTCCTCTGTCTTTATCTACAACAGTGCTAGTTAAGTCTGTTTTGACTTTTAGTTCTAACAATCAAACTTCTCAGGGCTCAAGAACAGTAACTTGGACACATGTGTACTTGGAGCTATCGGGGCAAGTACCTAAACTAGACAGACCTGATCTAGTCTCTCTGTGATTTTATTAATCTTCTAATAACAGCATTCCATCAGGTTCTTGCCACTGGTGTTACAATCACGTTCTTGGACAGAGCTGGCCGGAGAATCCTCCTTATTGTAACTTCTGCTTCCCTCTAAAGCCACTAATTTGTGGGTCTTCTGTAGCTTAATTTGATTGCCACTTCAAATTACAGATCTCATCTTCTGGGATGACCCTAAGCCTTCTTGCAGTTATTGTTGTATTTTACATCAAGGTAAGTTCATGTTCCTTTGAGATAAGATTCTGATCAGAATATAACAGTTCTTCTTTACTACTCTCTGCAATAGTAATCTAGTATACTAGTGCAGTACATGGCTTATAAACAATCTGATATGCAGTATGATTTCAGGGTCTGTCATCTGTCATCTCAATCCACTGAATATTCTTCTTTCTTGTCATGGGTTATTCGTTTCAGGATAATATTTCAAATGACTCTGACTTGTATAACATCTTAAGTATGGTGTCCTTGGTTGGTGTCGTGGTAAGTCTGTCAATTACATTTTATCTGAACATTGGTTTTTAAATGTGGAATCTGTGCCGTAAATTTTTGCCCAAATACTTCGTTCAGGCTTATGCCATTTCCTACTGCTTCGGTATGGCTGCCATTCCATGGATCATTATGTCTGAGGTATAGTACCTTATCACATATAGCTAATATAGCTCGTAAGATGCCTGAGCCACATGCTGAAAGCATTCTGAATGAAGGCTTATTCTCGAAACTTTGCATATTGACAGATCCTTCCGGTTAGCATCAAGAGTGTGGCAGGAAGCTTCGCGACCCTTGCCAACTGGTTGACATGCTTTGGAGTAACAATGACAGCAAATTTGCTTCTGAGCTGGAGTGCTGCAGGTCCATATTTACATCTCTAATGTAGAGTAGGATCGTATATATGAACAACCAAACCTTACGACATGTTACCTTTGTTTCCAAATCGTACAGGTACATTTGCCTCCTACATGATTGTGAGTGCTTTCACTCTCATGTTCATCATCCTTTGGGTGCCAGAGACAAAGGGAAGAACCCTCGAGGAGATACAATGGTCCTTCCAGTGAGCTCCAGCATTCATCAGTATATCCAGGACTGAGTATATCCAATTAGCAAGGTCTAGTTTGAGCGTATGCGGTGTGGTGGCTAAGATTTGTTTTTCTTTCCTTCTTGTCTCCTCTCTTTGTTTTCTGTCTTGCTAGGCACTTCGCGTGCAGGTCTGTTCCTATTTGTTTGTACTATACTTTCGTGGGCTTTTTCCCCTTCTCTTAATGACTGGTGCAACTATATTCAGGCTTTCGTCATTACCTTATCGTTTGGTATGGGTGCCATTCCATGGCTCATGATCTCTGAGGTGCACTACTTGGTTGCATATACCTGATATGATGCTTGTACAAGGCCTCTATGTCTCCTCCTAATTTTGGCATCTCACCGAAGAGAACTATTTTGCATAAGCAAGATTTTGAAGCTACAACTCAGGCACGTACTGTAAGAGATATCTGAAGCAAGATTTTCAGATCCTCTCAGTTAGCATCAAGAGTCCCAGTGGATGCATCGCGACACTGGCCAACTGGCTGACATCCTTCGCCATAACAATGACTGACGAACTTGATGCTCACCTGGAGTGTTGGAGGTCCACACCACACCTTTCTTGTGTTTCAGCTCTGACTAGGATAGGATTATGAACCATGGAAGCTGAAGCAATTTTTTTGGGCAGGCACTTTCCTATCGTACATGGTTGTGAGCGCCTTCACCCTCGTTTCCGTCGTCCTTTGGGTGCCGGAGACGAAGGGAAGAACGCTAGAGGAGATACAATTTTTGTTTCGCTGAACATTGAGCATCATTTGCAAAGATTCTTCGAGTTTTTTCTCTTAGAAGGCAACGGTTGGTATCTATTGAACTTGAACAGGAAATTTTGGGCATCCTACGTACACAAATTCTCCTAGGTGAAGGTGACGAATTCTTTCTGTTTGATAGGACAGAATGCTGTGACAGATATTTGACATGTAAATGCTGGAGCAGTGATTCTTATCATATTGCTCTCTTCTTGCCTTCAGCGATGCAGATCAACAGTACATTGTCAAAGTATATGTAACAATGGATGCTTGGGCGCTAACTGACAGACTAACAGCAAAGTAACTGAAGCAAAAACCAAAGAGGACCTGTCGGTCATGTGGATCAAATTTGGATCGCGTCGCCGTCGACCAGTGATATCTTGCACCCCGATCAAAACTGGGAGGAGAAAATCCGGCATGACCTGCACACGCAACACATTCCTCGGAAGCTTTGGACTTCCGTTCCAGCATGCGCACTGCTCCGTCCGTCAAAAAGAATATAAATCTTGTTTCTCGATAAGTCAAACATTATTAAGTTCGACCAAATTTAAGTTTGACCAAATATATGTAAAATTATACTAATATTTATGATGTGTAATAAATATCATTAGACTAAATAGAATATAGTTTTATCCTAAATATATTTCAAAATATAAATATTTATACTTTTTAGATAAACTTGTTTAAATTTGAGATTCTTTGATTTATCAGAAAACGAGATTTATATTCTTTTTAGGATGGAGGTACACAAGGAACAGCGCCTGACTCACTCTTCAAATAACACTGTTCTACTCTGTGACTGTATCTGTACAGTACCCTCCGCGACCACGAGGACAGACAAAAAAAAAACAATAGAAACAAGAAATTCTGGTTTTTATTTAAGAAGAAATGCTATTCCCCGACGAATCTGATGTGGCTGTGAACAGCTCGCCACCAACTACTAGCCTACCACCGTCCACTGACATGGGCTGGCACGAGCGTGCGACCTAAATCCTGATGTTCTTATGAAAAGGACTTCCATAATGCAGAGTGATGATGAATCCTGATGTATCTGTCAGTCAGTGGTTTCCTCCGACTGATAAATCATTTTCGAGGGCCGATCGGGTGCGAAACGAGAGAAGAGAAAAAAAACGTTTCCTCGACCGGGTTTGTCACTGTGACACTGTCCATCTAACGTCAATGGCTATTCCATAACGTTGACAGTGGGGGTGCCGTCGATCGAGCGGTGTAGGACTTTCGGTTGGCCTAGGGCGACGGCGGAGGTGACGAGTCAGGGCTTGCCCTTCTTTTGGGATTAGCGGAGGACGAGGTGGAGCAACGAGGGTGGTATGGCGGGCGACTTGGCCGATGGCGAGGGAGCCATTGTCCGGGGGCGGCGGATGAGGAAGGCAGGGGTGGGCAAGACGAGATGCAGCACGAGAAAGACGATAGGGCTGAGCTCGAGAAAGAAGGGGACGGGGTCGCACTCTCCCATAGAGCATGGGAGCACGATGGGTCGTGTGTTAACGCACTTCAACAAGAAACGGAAACAACACGGGCAATATTTATTATCCAAATCGCAAAAAGAACATTTATTATCCGTCCAAGATAAATGATAGACAGACCCAGGTCAGCTCAGAAAAAGAGCTGTGTCGGGGACTAATACTAGGGTACCCGAAGAGGGGGGGGCTAATGGTCATCAACATTAATTCATCCAAGCAGTCAAGAGCGTGACTACGGCTCCAACCGACCCCAAGGTCGCGGGCTCCGCCTCGCCCGACCCCTGGGGGCGGGCTCCGCCTCGTCCGACACCGAGGCCGCGGGCTCCGCCTCGCTCGACACCGAGGCCACGGGCTCCGCCTCGCCCGCTCTAGGGCGCCTCGATCCGACTCCCCAGGGTTCCACGGGGCTCGCCTCGCCTGACCTCTCGGGCTCCGCCTCGCCCGACAGGGGCTCGGCCTCATGGGGTCCCATCCGACCAAGCGTGCCCGCCACGGTTCCGCCGCCCAACCCCAAGGTCGTGGGCTCGCCTTGCCCAACCTCCGGCGGGGCGGGCTCCGCCTCGCCGACATCTGAGGCGGCGGGACCCGGCGAAGCCGGCGACCTCGCCTCGCCTCTCTGGGGTCCCATACCATCGCCAACCACTCTAGGTCCAAGCGTACTGGGCTCGGGTCAAAACTTCAACCCACGCTCAAGGAAGAGACCGGCATGCCTCGATGTAACCTTCCAACCATGACGGGCCAAACCCCATTTGTTCACATCAGAACAGTAACACGTCGGCGATGAACGTACATTACGCCCAACCAAGTGTTGTTGCTCGCTTAACCTCGTACAAACACTCGGTGGTAACAAAACACCCGGCGATGTGCGTTCATCATGACGTCGCCTAGGACGGAGTGGGGTGCCATGATCGGTGAGCGGCGCGCTTTGTGCATGGCGCTAGTGCCGCTTGACATCTCTCAGCCGACTGGTTAGCCCCGATCGGGAGGACCCGTCACCTTCTCGAAGGCACGAGAAGAAGGACCGGTGACCTCAAGGCCTTCGCTCTCTCTCGTTCTTCTCTCCATTCCCTCCGTTGTAACCCGTACTTTCCTTGGCCTAAAAGAAGAAAGCGTCACCCTCCACTCCCATGAAGGGGACTTGACTGGATCGATTCAGGCAAGACCCGATTGAACCATCATCAACCCATCGAACCTCGAACCGATCAGAACACAACACAAGTTCACGGTCGAGCAACAACCGAGCTCTCAGCACCTGTTCATTCCTTCCAACAGAGACTTGAGACATGTCCCTCTCTCACCAATATGATCACCCCTACTACAAACTTTCGTGCATGTGTTGCATCGACTAGTAACACGGCAAAGCATAACCTAGGGCGATGAACTAGACGTAGACATTTAGGATAGATGGCCGAACCAAGATAAACCTCGTGTGCTCTAAGCACACCATCCAAGCTAGACGCGCAATACTAGAAATTTACTCATTGGTGGTAACTCAAAACACCGACAGTTGGTGCGTCAGGTAGGGGCCTTTTGTTTGCGCGAGATCTTTGGACATCCACACCTCCCGTGTCTCGGATGGCTAGTCACAACGTCATAGAATGGGTCCCGAAGCAAGTTCTGCAGCGAGCGTTGGTTGGTGATCCCCGCCGTCCAACCTCTCCACCCCGCCGGCCTCGACGTGATCTCCGAGGCGCTTGAGGAGCTGTAGCTGCATGCACTGGAGGCCCGCGCCCTTGGGAGCGACTAGCTCCTCAGCTTCGACTACAGGAGGTTAGACCCCGATCGTCCCGGGAGGACCTGCGCCACATCACCTTCTCGTTCGCCAACATCATGGCATTGCTTTGCCGGTGAAGGGGTAACGGCTAGTTTAGCCCTTGGGGCTATAAATATGAGCCCTCGCTGGTCCTGGAATACCTCATCTGAGCGCCCACAGCGATCATGCTCCCGCCGTTTGCATCAATCGAGTGGCACTAGGTGATCGAGTTGCGAGACCGCTTGGCCACCTTGTGGCGCAACACACTCCCCGGCTTGGTTCCTCCGCGAACGATGAGTTTGTGGGGATGACCGAATATGTCCATGCTTGAGTCTTTCCACGACCTCCTCGTGAAGAATCGAGTC
This sequence comes from Miscanthus lutarioriparius, assembly GCA_904845875.1. Taxonomy (NCBI): domain Eukaryota; kingdom Viridiplantae; phylum Streptophyta; class Magnoliopsida; order Poales; family Poaceae; genus Miscanthus; species Miscanthus lutarioriparius. The sequence continues at coordinate 4,800,791 of CAJGYO010000016.1, read as the reverse complement.
GCCCATCCATCGAGTGGCACTAGGTGACGACTCCAGGGGGAGCCATCACCCCTCTCATGAGTGTTTCATGGCAGGTACCTCCGAGGGACATGTCAAAAGCATCCACGAGGAGGAGGCTACCCCAATGAACGACCTCGATGATGAGGTCATCGAGTGGCACTAGGGATCGATCTTGCAGGGTGCTTGTTACTCTTGGAGGTTGCCACCTTGCCTACTCCGTGAGAGTAGAAGTGCTTGTGAGGCCCTGCACCAAGAGCTCGAGGAAGCATGACTCATTGAGCTACACTCGAGTAGGAAGCGAGATTAGCGACGCTACTCGACAGCGGGGACTAGCGTGTTGGCAAACACGTGAACCTCGGGAGAGAAAATCATCGTGTTGTTCTCCCGACCCCATTACACAAGCTTGCAGCTTGACGCTTGAGCTTGTGTAGCTAGCTAATTACACCTCTTAAGTGGGTTTTAGTAACCTTGACATTGGTTAAGCTAAGCGCGTTAGTCATTTGTTGCACCTAGTGAGCTTAGCCGCTTAAGCATGTGTAGAGCTCCTTGGTACCACGCTCCTAGACCGCTAGCCCGCACCTGGTCCAAGGTGCTAGTGAACATATATGAGTCTTGGCTAGGCCGATTGCCAATTCCGCATTTATATCGGTTAGCCGCTGCGATTAATTTTAGACACCCCCCTTGATGCCTCACCCTTCAAAGATGCAGCGTGCCGCGGTGATACAAGGGAGGGGGCTAGCCGCGACTACCACCCTCGTCATGGCGGACGCTATGATAGCGGCGAGGACCGAAGCCCAAGCCCCAACCTACCGAGACCTCAGGCCTTCGGTCGACACATCCTCAACGCCGCCTTTCCATCTACCACCCTCGTCATGGCGGACGCTATGATAGCCGAGGACCGACCAATATCCTAAACCTACTCCTCCGCCGCTTTTCCGCTGCGGTACCGAAAACGAACCCTCGGACTCGGATGGCTCGAGGATTATCGGGTTGCTTGCTAGCTAGTGGAGCGGATAATGATGATTTCATTATTCACAACCTTCCATTTTTCCTGGCCGATTCGGCACGAACATGGTTGGAACACTTTTCGCCCAACAGAATCCAAAGTTGGGCGGACCTGAAAGAGATCTTCGTGGAAAACTTCTAGGGCACATACAAGCATCTTGGGAACCCATGGGATCTCAAAAACTACCGATAGAAGACCGGGGAAACCCTTCATAGGTACATCCGGCGCTTCTCCCGATAGTGCAACGAGCTGCCTAACGTCACCGATGCCGACGTCATAGGAGCTTTCCTGTCTAGGACCACCTACGAGTCCCTGGTCCATAAGCTGGGATGTAAGGGCCCGTGAACCACCAAGGAGCTCCTCGACATCGCCACCAGCCACGTCTCGGGCGAGGAGGCGATCGGAGCGATCTTCGACCGCCTCAAGGGCAAGGTGAATCGAGATGAGGACGCCGGCGAAGGCGCCTCCAACCGTCCCAGCAAGAAGAAGAACAAGCAGCAGTGTGAGGGCTCGCTCGTGGCCACCACCGATCACAAGGGGGTTCGGAATCCCATAAAGGGTACCCCGAACCACTTCAAGAAGCTACTCGACGGGCCATGCCCGAACCATGCCTTCCCCATCAAGCATCTATACAAGGAATGTGGCCTCGTGAAGCTGTTCTTGTCCGGAGGCTCCAATAAGGGGGAGCACAGGGGGGACCCTAACCTGGCCATAGACGACGCTGAGGAGAAGGACATCGGCTTTCCGATGCTGGATGGCTGTCTCATGATCTTTGGAGGGTCGATGGCCTATGACTCCAAACGCTGCTAGAAGCTCGCGCGTCGCAATGTCTATACTACCAAGCCGGCCACGCCTACCTTCCTCCGATGGTCGGAGTCCGCCATAACCTTTGATCGGACCGACCACCCGAAGAGCATCCCGCAATCGGGGAGATATCCGCTCATGGTCGACCCAATCATCGACACGAAGCGGCTCACCAAGGTACTGATGGATGGAGGCAGCGGTCTCAACATCATGTACGCCAAAATGCTCGACACCATGGGCATCGACCGATCGCGCATCCGACTGACCGAAGCACCTTCCCACGGCATTGTGCCTATAAAGTAGGTTGTGCCACTTGGGCAGATCGATCCGCCTGTCACCTTTGGGGATCCGACCAATTATAGGACGGAGACCCTTACCTTCAAGGTGGTTGGGTTCAACGGAACCTACCACGCCATCCTGGGACGTCCATGCTACACGAAGTTCATGGCCGTCCTCAACTACACCTATCTGAAGCTGAAGATGCCAGGACCGTGCGGGGTCATCACCATCAGCACCTCCTTCCAGTGCGCCTATGAGTGCGAGGTCGAGTGCTGTGAATACGCCACGGCAATCGTCGACTCCAAAGAGCTTGCGACCATCAGGAAGGAGGTCATAGAAGAAGCACCTGACCCCAAGCGGTCGGCCAGGTCTTTCGAGCCTGTGGAGGGCTCCAAGGAGGACCTCATAGACCCCAACAGCTCCAAGGGCAAAGTGGTGTGCATTGGCACCATGCTTTCCTTCGAATACAAAAGCGCGCTCGTTGACTTCCTCCACGCCAACAGAGACATCTTTGCATGGAAACCCTCAGACATGCCAGGCATTCTGAGAGAAGTCGCTAAGCATGCCTTGAAGATTAGGCTAGGCTCCAAGCCGGTGAAGCAGCGCCTGCGTTGCTTCGACGAGGGGAAGCGTAGGGCCATCGGCGAGGAGATTGCGAAGCTGTTGGTGGCCGGGTTCATCAAGGAAGTATACCACCCCGAGTGGTTAGCCAATCCCATTCTTGTACGAAAGAAGAGTGGGAAATGGAGAATGTGTGTTGACTACATGGGTCTCAACAAAGCATGTCCAAAGGATCTGTTTCCTTTGCCACGCATAGACCAAGTAGTCAACTCGATCTCAGGGTGCGAAACCCTTTGGTTCCTTGATACGTACTCCGGGTACCAAAGATCATGATAAAAGAGTCTGACCAGCTCATGACATCTTTCATCACCCTATTTGGATCGTTTTGCTATGTCATAATGCCGTTCAGTCTAAAAACATGGGGGCTACATACTAGCATTGTATGCTCAAGTGTTTTAGAGACCTCATCGGGCGAACCGTTGAGGCCTACATGGACGATATCGTGGTCAAGTCCAAACGAGCTGACCAGGTCATAGCCGACCTAGAGCAGACCTTTGCAAAACTCTGAGCAAATGGCATTAAGCTCAACCCCGAGAAGTGCATTTTTGGGGTCCCAAGGGGTATACTGCTGGGTTTCATCGTCTCCGAGCATGGCATCGAAGCCAACCCGGAGAAGATCTCGGCCATCACAAGGATGGGCCTGATTCAGAACATAAAGGGGGTACAATGAGTTATAGGGTGCCTCGCCGCACTCAGCCGCTTCATCTTACGCCTCGACGAATGAGGTCCCCCCCTCTATTGGCTCCTGACGAAGGCCGATTGTTTTGAATGGACGCTCGAGGCCCAGGAGGCACTTGATGCAGTCAAGCAGCTTCTGACAAAGGCCCTGATCCTGGTCCCTCTGGCCGATGAAGAACCACTTCTGCTCTACATTGCGGCTACCACGCAAGTGGTCAGCGCCGCCCTAGTGGTAGAGGGAGAAGAAGAAGGACACGCTCTAAAAGTGCAGCGTCCCATGTACTTCATTAGCAAGGTCTTGTCTGATTCCAAGACCCGCTACCCCTAAATCCAGAAGCTCCTGTTCGCCTCCTTATCGCCAAGAGGAAGTTGCGTCAATACTTCGAGTCACATCCGGTGACGGTCGTGACGTCCTTCCCTCTCGGCGAGGTCATCCAAAATCAGGATGCCACGGGAAGAATCGTGAAGTGGGCACTCGAGCTGATGGGTCAAGGCATTTCATATGCCCCTCGGACGGGCATTAAGTCCCAAGTGCTAGTTGATTTCATTGCAGAATGGACCAAGGTCCAAATGCCACCAGCAGTCATCGACCAAGAGTACTGGACGATGTACTTCGATGGATCACTAATGAAGAAAGGTGCCAGCATGGGGCTGGTCTTCGTGTCGCCCCTCGGGGTACGCATGAGGTACATGGTTCGCCTCCATTTGCCCTCCTCCAACAATGTGGCCGAATATGAGGCGCTCATCAATGGCCTGCGCATCGCCATCGAGTTGGGTATCCGACGGCTTGATGTCCGGGGTGACTCCCAGCTGATCATCGACCAAGTCATGAAGGAGTCGAGCTGCCACGATGCCAAGATGACTGCATATTGCTGAGAAGTCCACTAGTTGGAGGGCAAGTTCGATGATCTGGAGCTCAATCACATCCCAAGGCGGCTCAACGAGACGGCCGATGCACTGGTGAAAACGACGTTCGGTCGAGAGCCGGTGCCAACGGGAGTCTTCGCCAGTGATCAGCACAAGCCCTCGGTCCGCTATGAGGAGCCGAAACAAGTCGGTGGTGGGCCACCTGCCCTGGGCTTGGGGGCTAACCAGACGTCGGCTCCATCTGACCCCGAGGTCATAGAGCTTAATGAGGATCCAGTGATACAGCCTGACCCTCTAGCCGACTAGAGGATGCCTTACCTCGACTACCTCCTCCGTGAGGCGTTGCCGACTGACAAAATGGAGGCTCAGTGGCTCGCGCATCACGCCAAGTCCTTTGTCCTTATTGAGGGCGAACTCTACAAGCGAAGCCACACCGGGATCCTGTAGTGCTGCATCCCCATCAAAAAGGGAAAGTGGTTGCTGAGTGACATCCACGGTATGGTCTATGGTCACCATGTCGCACCTAGAACCCTGGTCGGAAATGCATTCCAACAAGGCTTCTACTGGCCGACCGCAGTAGCTGACACCAAACAGATTGTGCGCACCTACGAAGGGTATCAATACTACGCTCGGCAGACCCACATGCTGACCCAAGCACTCCAGATGATCCCCATCACATGGTCGTTCGTGGTCTAGGGGCTCGATCTGGTCGGAGCTCTCAAGAGAGCACCCAGGGGCTATACGCACTTGCTTGTCACCGTAGACAAGTTTACAAAGTGGGTAGAGGCTCGACCAATCTCTGCAATCAAATCCGAGCAAGCCGTGTTGTTCTTCCTTGACATCATCCATCGCTTTGGGGTCCTAAACTCCATCAACACAGACAATGGCACGTAGTTCACCGAAAAGAAGTTCCTCCGATTCTGCGATGAATACCACATCCACGTCGATTGGGCCGCCGTGGTGCATCCCCGCACAAACGGGTAGGTCGAGCGCACAAACGGCATGGTCCTACAATGCCTCAAGCCTAGGATCTTCAACCGGTTGAACAAGTTTGGCGGACGATGGGTCGCAGAGCTTCCCACGGTGCTTGGAGCCTGAGGACAACCCCCAGCCAGGCCACTAGCTACACACCATTCTTTAGGGTCTATGGTTCCGAGGCTATCCTCCTAACCAACCTCGACTATGGAGCGCCAAGGGTCAGGGCATACGATGAATAGGGAGCCGAGGCATCCCTCAAAGATGCCATGGATCGGCTAGATGAAGTGCATGACGTCGCCCTCCTCCGCTTGGCCAAATACCAGCAAGCGTTGCGCCGGTGCCACTATCGTCGAGTGTGGGGTCGGGCCTTCAATGTTAGGGACCTAGTTCTCTGCCTTGTCCAGAGCAACAAGAACCACCACAAGCTCTCTCCGCCATGAGAGGGACCATACATCATCACGGAGGTGCTTCGACCAGGCACCTACAAGCTCAAGATCATCAATGGCGAAGTCTTCATCAATGCCTAGAACATCGAGCAGCTATGCCACTTTTACCCTTAATATATGCACACTTTCTCTTATCAATTTTGCTATCGACTCCACGATCTATAATGACACCCGACCCCAGCAACGGTAAGGGGTCGGGCCTCACTCAGGGGCTAATAAGAGCATATCTATCCGGTAGATAGTCTCCACGCCTGACCCTTTCTCACGTTGAGACCTGGAAACAAGGGTTGTGGAAATGAACACTGAGTAAAACTGGTCGAACTGCGAGAAACCTACGCCCCAGCTTCTACGACGCCTTTGCTCACCAGCGTGATTAGAGTTTTTTCTGCACCCCGAGCTTTTTAGCCTTAACTAAAGAAAAGAGTCGGTACACGTTTAAGAGTATATCCACCTGGCAAACATTCTCTGTGCCTGACCCTCTCTCACATTGAGACCTGGAAGCAAGGGTTGCAGAAACGAACGATGAGTAAAACTGGTCTGACTACGAGAAACCTACGCCCCAGCGGCTACGGTGCCTTTGCTCACCAGCATGATCAGAGATTGTTCACCCGCACCCCGGTCTTTACGGCCTTAACGACGGAAGGGGTCGGAACGCACTAACCTTTTTATATGAAAAGGGGAGAAGGGCTAAAAATCTGTTAGGCCATAACGAAATTTAAGAGCTTGTCCACTTATTACAAGTTCGTCGTCTGGCATATCTGCCTAACTAATTTCTTGAGGGGGATGATCTCATGCTATATCTCCGCAGGTAAGTCCTATGTCAGCGGATCACGCAAGTCGATCGGATGGCTTGGCCACTACCGAGAGATGGGTAAGGAGTAGTAGGATGCCCCATGCAGGTTATGCCGACTTTGTCACGAACGATGGACCTAGATTCCACTCGAACATATCTGGTAAGAGCTCCCCAAACCCGTCACTCACGCCATTGAGGTAAGTCCTGTGCCAACGGGTCACCCAAGTCGATCGGACGGTTTGGGCCGCTGCCAAGAGATGGGTCATCCTTAATTTACGTATATTTTCTCTTATTAATTTCGCTATTGAGCCCCTGACCCCAGCAATGGCAAGGAGTCAAGCCTCACTCGGGGGCTGGCAGGAGTCTCTATTCGATAGACATTCTTTATGCCCGACCCCTTTCTCGCTCTAAAACCTAAAGGCAAGGTGTGTGGAGACAAACACTGAGTAAAACTGGTCGAACCGCAAGAAACCTACGCCCCAGCGGCTACGGCGTTATTGCTCACCAGCGTGTTCAGAGTTTTTATCCCCGCACCCTGAGCTTTAGCCTCTGCCTTCCTAGGAAGGGTTTGGAGGGGCCCACCTATGAAATCTCCATCGAGGAGAGGCAGCAGGTCGCCCAAGTCAATCGGACGGCTTGGGCCATTGCCGAGAGACGGGTAGGGAGCAGCAGGATGCCCCACGCGGGTTAGGCCAACTCCGTCACAAACGATGGACCCAGATTTCACTCGAACATATCCGGTAAGAGCTTCCCGAACCCATCACTCGAGCCATCAAGGTTACTTTACCATCCCCCACTTTACTTTTCTAGTGCATGAGCATTCATTCATCCATTGTCATGCATGCATTCATCCATTCTCATGCATGCATTCATACATTCATTCATACATTCATCCCATAGACAGGGACATCTCGACCTTCTCGTTCGATCCTAACCTCGAGCCAAGCCCACAGAATCCCCATCGAGGAGAGGCCAGCGGGCCACTTGAGTCGGTCTTTAGAATGACTCAGACATCTACCAGGAGGTGGCTTAAGGAGCAGTGGAATGTCACATAAGGGCTATACCGACCCCGTTAGCGAATGACGGACTCGGATTCCTCTCGGACATGCCCGTTAGCGAGCTTACCGAGTGCGACACTCGAGCCATCGAGGCAAGTGTCGTTAGCTCAGCCCCTTCAGTTGCAGAAACCACGGACGGGGTGACTCATGAAATTTGGCTGACCCCTACCAAGCCCAACGGGGCTCAAGCCGCTCGACCCTAACTCGGGAAGCCAACTGACCAGGGTTCGAAGGCTGACCTACGAAGGGCTCGAGGCCTCCTCACGTCGAACAGAGCCAGGGGAGAAAACACAGATGAGCCCCAGCGGCCTTTGCCCGACCCACTTAGAAGTGGACAGGGTCATTTCAACCTTCTCGTATGATCCTAACCTTGAGCCGAGGCCACATAATCTCCATCGAGGGGAGGCCAGCGAGCCACCTAAGTCGCTCTCTGGAACGACTTGGGCATCTGTCGGGAGGCAGGTTAAGGAGCACTGGAATCCACATGAGGGCTATGTCGACTCCATCACAAACGATGAACCCGGATTCCACTCGGACATACCCGTTAGCGAGCTCACCGAGCGCATCACTCAAGCCATCGAGGCAAGTGACGTTAGCTCAACCCCTCCGGTTGCGGAAACCATGGACGGGGCGACGATCACAAAGACGAGCTGACCCTCGACCAGACCCCCACTACGCGTAGGGGCTCAAGGAAATTTGGACTCACGAGGAGAACGAATGCGCGGTCATAGAATGATGGCTCGGATCCTAGGGAGGGGGTACGTGTGAAAACTAAGAATAACGTTTCTAAAACAAGAGATGCTTTCTCCTACTAGTTTCGCTATCCTCTCCTCGATCTTTAGTGACACCCGACCCCAGCAATGGCAAGGGGCCGGTCTCACTCGGGGGCTGATAAGGGTATATATACCCCTTTCTAAAACAATTGCCGTGCCCAACCCCTTCCTCACGTTAAAAAACCTAGTGGCAAGGTTTGTGAAAACGAACGACTGAGTAAGGCTAGTTGGACTGCAAGAAACCTACGTCCTAGCGGCTATGGCACTCTTGCTTACCTGCGTGATCAAAGTTTTCTGTCTACACCTCAAACTCGATGGTCTTAACAAACGGAAGGGTCGGAACGCATTAAACCCATTTTCACACATAAAAAGGGAGAAAAAACAAATTTGTTCACACCAAAATAAAAGAACAGACTTGTTCGAACAAAACACAGGGGTCGGAACTTGTCCGATTATTACAAAAATGATCGTCCGATCTATCTAACTAATTAGCCCCTCTGGGGGAGAACTATGTCTTTTATCCTATCCGCCAGGACCTACGAAAGGGGAGCCACCGCCGCTTCCATCTCCTCCAGCCCGTGGACTTCATAGCGAGGCCCGTAGCCATGGCTCATCGTCTATAGATCGATGTTGTCCCCATAATGAGAACAAGCAATCACGATGGACTAATTAACCCCAGCGTGAAGGGCAATCCTTTTGAGCTGGCGCACCCTAGCCGTGATCTCGATGGCACGAGCCACGAGCGAGCTGGTCCCCTCCGACCGCACCACCTGAAGGTCGTCGTAGACCACCCCAAGGGCGGCGCTCAGGATACCGAGCTCATCACTCTCCTCCTGCAGATTCCTCCTCACCTCGGTGAGGTGCACGGCTAGTCCAGTAGAAATGCTCTCAGCCCCAACTTCTAGGTCGTCGCGCTTTTGAGCTTGGCCTGGAGGGAGCCGACCTTCTTTGCGCATCATCACACTCTTGGTAGGCCTGGTCGTGCTCCTCGCGAGCTCGCACCATGTTCTGAGCGGAGCCTCTCCATGGTTTGGAGTAGCTCATCCCACTCCTTGCGTAGCCAAGCGATCGCCACGACATCCAGGCTCGCCCTCTTCTCCAGGGCCACGAGCTTCTCCTTGGCCCCCAGCCTTAGGTCCCTTTCCTTCTCAACCTCGCTCAGAAGGTCAAGAATCCACTAGCGGGGATTGGCGTCCCTCTAGAGCAGCTCATCTCGCTCCTTCCTGACTCTGGCGACTTCTTTTTCATCCATCCATGACCTCGCCGACAGGGCCTCGAATGCCTTCTCGGCCTCGTCAGCATCCCGACGGGCCTTGGCCACCCACGATTGAAGATTGACTGCCTCCTTGGTGAGAGGAGTCAGCTCGGCGACCCTCTGCTGGGCGGCAACAAGCTGAGCGGTCACCTCCCTGTGTAGCCGCGCCTCCTCAACGAGGTGGTCCTAGGTCTCCTTATATTGATGAAGGAACTGAGACTTCCCCCGGTTGTGAGCTATGAGGGACTGCAGGAAGACGATGATCAGGATACAAAAAATAGAAAAAAGGAAGATAAAGGCAAGAAGCAAGATGAAGCAATACCAGCCAGAGGGAACGACGACGTCGCACAACACTCCCATGGCGTGGTTCAGGGCCTCGAGCATGGACGTGATCCCTACGTCGAGGCTCTCCCGCTTCATGCTCTCGGCGGTGGCATCAAGGGTGAAAAGTGCCAACACCGGATCCCATGGATCCACCCACTGGAGCAGGGGCTCACCCCACATAGGCAAGCTGCTGCCCACCAATGTCAGGACTAGGGACGACTCCTCGCCGGCTCCAAGCGCCGCCGACACCTCTCGCCATGACGTCCCTGTCGGGATGCCCCATCCGGTGATGGAAAGGGTTAGCGGTGCGGACACTAACATCTCGCCCAGCACCATGACTCCTGGGTACCCCTCGACCGTGTCCCCCTCCATCCGACCTACGCCAGGCGCCGTCGCTTGGGCCGCCGATGGCATGGGACACGCTGGTGCCTTAGGCGCCGCTACGGTTGCCCCTGGCTGTGACCCATCTGTCACGACCACCGCCACCTCCACCTATGTTGGCGGGGTCATGACCAACTATGTCGCACCCCATGGTCGACGCCGCGAGCCCGGTCAGCAGCCCCGTCCGCCCCATCATCAATAGTGGTATCGCGGCCATCGCCGTCTGCTCCGCGATCTCCGAAGGCGCCCCTTGAGCACTATGTCCATCCGTCCCGCCGAGGGCATAGGCGCCACCGTGGGTGGCGCCTGATCGGCCGGCAATGCGGTCACACTAGCGCCCCTCCCGCCTAAAATAGGCGCGACGCCAGCCGACGGTTGTCGCCTCGATTGGAGGGCGATGCTCTTCTTTGGCGCCAGCGCCAAAGGATTTCGCTGCCTGTCGGCGCTGCAAGGGTCAAAAAACATGAGTCGCGATGAAATTCGACTAAAACAGGAAAAAAAAGGAACTGATAACTCACCTCAGCGTTGTTGGGCGGTAGATGCGTTTGGGGGGTGAACCCCCTGACCTTTGGTCCGCCTCATTAGAGCGAGGCCATTTCGAGCTTGCCCCCTGCTCCTGGGCAGAGGGGCTCACTCCCCTTGGCTCTTGGGGCACGATGGCGAGCCGCCTGCCTCCTTCGGCACCTCGGGCATGGCAGCGAAGCTGCTCGCCCCTGTTAACTCCTGGGGTAGGTCGACGGTATGGCCCCCACCTCACCTCCCCATTAACTCATCCGTGGATCGGGGTCGTCCTTGTAACACCCACCTTTGTCACCGCTAAGCAATGGGTTTGAACTCAAACATCCGTGGATAAGTGGTGATGAAGGTGTCAAGATCAAATCTACAAGAGTGAGCTCCAACTTAAACTCGGGCAACACACCTTTGCTTGCATATTGGCCCTTTTCGGATATTTACCTAAGTAATGTTGAAGGTGCTTATTTCATGTGTCTCACATCAATTTCCACCCACATGAATGATTGGAAAAGTTTCATGAAGTTTGGAACCAAGAAGTCACCTGAAATGATAAGTTAAAATCTTTCTTGGATTGCTTTATTAAGTGAATGGAATTATAGGTCATCAACCAAACCTTGCTACCTTGTCCAAGCGACTCTAATTGAACTCTACAACAAAAGTTATGAAGGGTTCGTGTTGAGCAGAGATCAAGAAAATGCCTCAATCGGTCTAAAACTCTAATTTAAGCTTTATCGTGATGCTACTTTGACTTGGTTTGAACTATGGTTTAGAGGGTTTGCATGGCAGTGGAACCTAAATAAAAGTTGAAGTTTTAGTGGAGTAGAACAAACTTTGTTTTTGTACCAAGAGCTAGATCAGCTTGTAAGAAAGTCAAACTGAGCCATCAATTTGGAATCTATGTCTGTTTTGGGAGCTTAAAATTTTGCCTAAGTCTATAAAACTGAAGATCAGTTTTCCAGTTTCTTGTGACCATATTTGATGCCTTGTAGTTTGCTAACCATCTCGAATCGGACCATGGTACTTTAATAACAGTTTGAGATGGTATGTAGATCTACAACTTTTATTAATAGAGTTTTTGCAACATCCTCGTGGTTTAGGAGTTACAGAGGTACGAAGTTTGGGTTTCAGTGGTATGTTTGAGGTAGTATTAGACTTTTCCTTCAGTTAGCAGAAGCAGCTGCATGGCCGACCGTACTCAGGCGCTGCAGTCCGCATGTTGCGCTCGCTGGCCCTCACTGCTTGCATGGCTGCCAGCTCGCCTCCTTGCTGTGCATAAGTACAGAGACCCTCTCCACTCTCTCCCTCTCCCTTCCCCTTCCTTCTCCTGCTCTCTCCAAGCAGGCACCTGCCGCTGCCATCAACGCCGCTGTTGCTGGAGCTCCATCGCCACCGCTGTTCCCTTGCCTCCAGTCTTCCTTTGCTCAGGCAAGCAACACCTTCGACTTCTCCGGTTTGCGCCGCCGCCTCCACCCCATCAGCTCCCTTCGTCGCCGTTGCCGCTGCCTTGCTGTCGCTGTAGGCCGCCGTCATGGCATGCCGTCCGCACATGTGGCCATGAGGGCCATGGGCTGTAGCTGGCCGTGCCGTTGGCCAGGCGCAGCCGCGGACCAGCCAGGCCGGCCCCTCTCCGCCGCTGCAGGCTCTCGCTGGCTGAGCCCGGCCGCTCCCTGCTCTGCCATCGTAAGGATGAAGATGAAGGACATCGTGCTCAAATTAGAGAAAAGGGAAGGTCCGTTCTACGAATCTGTGACTCATGTGAATAGTGCTCATAAGGACTGGTTCGCTAGGATCTGTATTAGTAAGAAGTATAGGATCCTCGGTGCAAGATCTGTTTTTCTTTTATGGCTAAAACTTTGAAAATGTGTAGTAATTAGTAGAAAAATCATAAAATAGTAAATGAGGACTTTTTGGAATCCTTATGAAATTATCTATACAGTAGATCTATAATATGGCATGTTTTAGTTTAAAGTTTTAGCTGTAAAAATAGATTTGTGCAGTAAGGTTGTAATGCTAGTTGAATTTGTTATTTTCCATAACTGTAGATCTAGGACTCCAAATGAAGTGAAATTTTTGTGGCATGCTACTCATGTGATAGTTGATGTGTGGTAAAAATTTTATGAGTATTGGATGAAGTATAAGTGAGTTATTGGTTTCTTGCAATAGCAAATTGTCTTTTTCATAGAGGCAGCTTATACCTATGCAAATAGTATTAAATTTGTATAGTAGACTATTGAGAGGATATGTGAGCTACTGTAATTTTTATAAAATTTATTGTGCATTTTTTGGTATATGTTCATAAATACACCTTGATGTCTAAATAAATTAAGAAATGCTTTAAGAAAATTTATTTAGAGGTGAGCACCATGCTTTCTGGTGTTCTTTAGTCATGTGTGAAATGTTGGTAAGATTGGTTTTGCCCAATTATGTGTTTGCAATATAAGTTAATAATTATTTTCTTGCCCATGTGGTTTATGGACAGATCTAGGAACTTAGCAAAGTTCTTCATGATAATGTACTTTGTTGTGAAACTTGTTTATACAAAAGTTGTAGATAATTCATGTATCTAGCTTCTGTTAAAATTTGGTGTCATTTGGCCAAGTAGTTTAAGAGTTACAGCTGTTTAAAGTTGGGTTACAGAATTGATTGCTCTCTGTCTTGTTTAGACCAGTTTCTGTAAATGGGTATATTTGACTTAGTTAACTTGAGAATCATGCTAAGATGATTAAAGATGAATTGTATAAAATTTCATAATCTTTCCAGAATGTCTTGTTGCATGTCTATTGAATTTGTATAACTCTAGTTATGATCCAAACATGAAGCTGTTGTTTTCAGTCCAGAAATAGACATAGGTTAGTTGTGGTTGTTCACCCCATGTGTTGCTAAGTGTAGCTTATGCCCTTGTTGATGGTCAAGTTATGATACTTGTGACCTTGTTAAACTTGTGTCATGCTTGATGTGCTTGCTCTCTATAGTTAGTTGTGTGATGTTAGTTAAATAGCTATTGGTGTCTATGTCTTGCATAATCTTGTGTTTGTCTTGAATGCTTATGTGATGCATCTTGTATTACCATTCTTCATATTCATGCACTAGCATCTTGCATCTCATCTAGGTGCGCTAGATGAACCACGTGAAGGACGTGATGTTGGAGCCGAACCCAAAGACGGTGTATGGTGGACCTATCCCGAAGGTGGAAGGACTAGACAAGTGCTAGAACGGGAGATGCTCACTAAGCGAGTGTCGTCTAACAAACACGAACCTAGTGTTGGATTCCAGGCAAGCCCCAGAGCATTATAAGCCTCCCTATTTTAATAATGTCACTTAAAGTTATTCGTATTGCTGCATTACGTGACAGGAGTTGTTTGGAAACACTTGCTGCATATTACCTTCCTTGACCAGAAATATCTACCATGAATCCTATTTAAGTCCAGGAACGTTTATAATGCTTAGCTCTGCTTAGACCGGTAGAAGTCGGGTGATTTTCTGTCACCTATGAGCTATAGGTTATAACTTGATCACGGTTGGCTATATTGTGCTACGTGGAACATAACCTGGTAATGTGGAGTAAATGGAGACCGGGCGGAGTCTTATATGTGGTATTATAGTGATTCCGTCTGTGTCGATTAAGGACCGATCGTTGCTCATCCCTCTTGTCATGTTGAACGCATGCCTCACATTTAGCTGGCCGAATAAAGTACCTTTTGACCGCGAAGCTAGTGGCACTATTCAGGCCGGGATCTACACGGGTGCGCGTATTGGTGCTGATGGGGGTATGACAGGGATGCGAAGAGTGAGCCCAAGGGCAGGTGCGCCCTGATTCCTGGCAGTCGGGCGGTCCCCGGGTACTGCAGCTCCAGATTGTCCCGCGGCTACCTAAATAGTGTCCTTGGTGATCTAAGCTACCCTGGCAGGGGAAGCATGGTTTGTGTGAGGAATAAATCACCAGCTGGTTAGGAATCGATTCGAATCGCCATCGCTCCTGGATAGTGAGCACTTGACTCGAGCTACAGCATCGTAGTAATTATGATGGAACACTGATGGTTATCTAGATGGTATAGGACATGCTAAATCTAAGTTGGTAACTGGATGTTATTGGTTAATCAAGTGATTGCTATAGTATAGGTGCTTACCTAGATGGATAGGTCCTAATAAAGATGATGCAAAGTATTTAAAATGGTGTCTTCATGATAGCTTATGCTTTTCGCAAACGAGTCAGCTAGCCCACTAAAGAAAGCCTTGCATAATCCTTGGTGTCATTTGTTTTGGTTTTTGATGGGTAAGTCTAGCTGAGTACATTCGAGTACTCAGGGTTTATCCCACCATGTTGCAGGTGAAGTTCTTGGCCTGCGGAAGATGGTGGCTAACCGCCGGTGGGCTCGGTGACTCTATATTTACTTCTCACCTATATGCTTTTATCAGAGGATGTCACTTATGCTAGCAATGTATTTGGAACTTATATTAATATAATCATTTAAAAGCTATGTTGTCTTCTCTAATCGGTTTTAAAACCCAAACTTGTACTATTATTTGTGAACCCAATTATAATATTATTTCCGCTGCAACTCTGTGTATGTGATGTGTATTTGCTTAATCACGCAATCTTGGTTGTGATGTTGATTTACCGAGGTCCTTCGTGACACTCGGCGGACTACCGGGTTTGTATAAGTGAAAGTATGCGCGTGTCAACGTGTTAGCGGGGACAACCATACTTGATCTTGTATAAATTGGACGGTTCTTTCACAGTCCTGATGCCTACAAGGATGAACCGATACCTGTCAGTGCATCCTCGTTCTCTAGGTTGTCCCACTCGATATCATCGGCTACCTCATTGTCGTCACCATCATCATCATCACTATCAGTGTCCTCCCCTCATTCCCGCGCCTGCAGCTTCTGCTGCTTCTTCCTCTTCTTGTCCTCTTTCGCCTTCCTCAGCCGCTCACCCTTGGCGTGATTTGCCATCCTCATGGATGAATCCCTCGGCAATGGCACCGAGTAATCCATGAGGATGAGGTCCCTTGGCTAGTCCCGCCCCTCTCAAAGTTAGTATTAAGGGGTCAGGAAATCAATTGAAGAAAAGGCAAGAGAAGGGGAAACTAATGAAGACGACATGGACTGGCTCCGGACGCATCGGAGGATGCCCCGACAACGGGTAAATGAAGTCGAGGGCAACACCTGCATCGCCCTGTAGAGGGTCCATCGCTGCGTTGCGAGATCTTGGAGTTGGGGAGTCCCTTAGCGGAGCGCCGTTCCGTCGAACGATGCCTCGGGCGCCATCACGTATAGTGGGAGCGCGCGCGTCATCAACGGTGCCACCCTCCTTGCGTGGTAGGCCCCGATGACGCCCGACCCCTTTAGGCCGTTCTCCTTCAGGATGTGGATGGCGGCAATGTGGTCTCCAATCTTCTTCTTATCCTTCTTCGGGATGCCCCACTTCCTCCATGGCTCCGGGGCCTCTTTGATCAGGCGCCCGGTGAACTCTAGCAGAGGGGTAGCGGCGTCGTTCTTGAGATAGAACCACTATGAGTGCCACCCCTTATTGGATGATGAGAGCTGCATGGACGGGTACTCTCGACCAAGTTGTTCTGAAGTTGGATGCCAGTGCACCCTATCAGCATATGCAGCTCCTACATACCGCTTTTCTCCCTCTTCTTCTAGAGGATGACAGCAAAGAAGTACCTCCACAAGTCAAAGTAGGGACTGATCCCTAGGAATCCCTTGCACAGGGCGACGAACGTCGCCATGTGCTAGATCCCGTTGGGATTGAGATGCTGCAACTCAATCTTGTAGTAGTGTAGCAGCCCCCGAAGAAATTTGTGGGCGGGGGTCACAAAACCATGCTCGTGGAAGTGGGCGAACGACACCACATAGCCATCGGGCGGCGACGGCAAATCCTCCTCGTCGGGCAGCAGCCACTCCTCGGTCGAGGTCCGCACATGGAGAAGACCACGATGGACGAGGCCCTCCATGCGCTGGAAGGTGATGTCGGAACGACACCATGGATCCATTGGAGGTGGGGGCAGATGGATGCGGGCTCAACGGCGGCAGAGATACGGAGGCAGGAAACCAAAGCGATTGGCGGTGGTGGTCGTGGCTGTGGAGGCAAGGATGCAGGCGTGTGTATAAAATCCCGGGGGGGCAACCCTTTGGTTTTATAGGAGCAATGGGTGCGAGGAAACCAACCACCCGCCTAGATCTCCGCGCTTGCCACGATCTGCCACCACGTCTCGCTACAGGGCGTGCGCACGCAACCCCTATCCGTTCCCTCGGAAAACTCGCCAAACATTTCGCCTCTTCGGACGGGCCACGACCCGTCACATGTAAGAGGAATACGGAGCTAAAAACGCTACTATGGCCCATCTAGGCCCAGGAGTTTGAAGGTTGGCCCACCGACGGGTTCGACAACCGCTCTGGGCACCTTTAGAGTAAGGGGTGGAAAGGGATGGGCCCGCTAGCGGCTAGTACCCAGGCACACAAGAGCCGCGGGCATCTCGGCCCATGTTCGAGTCTCGACCGGATACGATCCATGGTTTTTCCTCGAAGAAAGGCATAGAGCCCTCGAGACCGGTCGAACGAACCCGAGAACTATATGGATTGACCACTAAGAATCTAGAGTTAGACACCAAGCTGACCCAAGCTGGATCCCTGCGAATGGGGATGCCAGGGCCCCACTCGGACTAGCCCATTAAACAGCTCATTGAGCACCATGATTCGTCCATAGAGGAAAATCATGGCATGGCTCAGCCCCTCCGTTTTTATCGAAAAAAACGCTTAAGGAAAGACAATCACAAAGATGAGCCGATCCTCGACTAGACCCCTACTATGGGCAGGGGCCTGAGGAAAGTTGGACTCGCATGAAGGCCGA
Organism: Miscanthus lutarioriparius; assembly: GCA_904845875.1. Classification (NCBI taxonomy): domain Eukaryota; kingdom Viridiplantae; phylum Streptophyta; class Magnoliopsida; order Poales; family Poaceae; genus Miscanthus; species Miscanthus lutarioriparius. The sequence goes on along the minus strand of CAJGYO010000016.1, from coordinate 4,783,156 downwards.
ATGCACGGCCACAGAACGATAAACCCCCAAAGGGGTCGATATCAGAGAAAGACCTTTTTCGACCCACCAAACCTCACGGCTATACCCCCGAGGGGTCTGATCACGACGAAAGGGAATCACCATCCCCAACTCACGCCATGGGCGACAAAGGAAGGCCAAGGCCCTCAAAGTCCTCCAGTTCAAAAAAAGCCTCCGAAGGAGTATTATACTCCTCCACATGCTCGGTGGCTACAATCGAGGACCAATACTAGGGTACCCGAAGAGGAGGGGGGCTAATGGACATCAACATTAATTTATCTGAGCAGTCAAGAGCATGACTATGGCTCCAACTAACCCCAAGGTCGTGGGCTCCACCTCGCCCGACCTCTGGGAGCGGGTTGTGCCTCGCCCGACACCGAGGCCACGGGCTCCGCCTCGCCTGACCCCAAAGTCGCTGACCCCAAGGTCGCCTCTAGGGACTCGCCTTGCCCGACCTCTAGGGACCACAGCTCTCGCCTCGCCTGACCCTCACCGAGGCCAGAGCTCACCTCGCCGACCTCTAGGGGGCGGGCTCCGCCTCGACCGACCTCCGGGTGGGCTCCGCCTCACCCGACCTCAGAGGCGGGCTCGCCTCGCCCAACCCCAGGCTCACGGGTTTCGCCTCGCCCAACCCTAAGGTCACGGGCTCCGCCTCACCCGATGGGGTCCCATACTGCCGCCAACCACTCTAGGTCCAAGCGTATGGGCCTGGATCAAAACTCTGACGCCAAGGAAGAGACCGGCACACCCCGATGTAACCCAGGGCCATGACGGGCCATACCTAGGGGTTCACATCAGGAACAACATCGGGCGTACCGGTGCTGTTCTACCTAACCCTCGTACAAACACTGATAGGCGCGCCAGTTCACCACGATGTCCGCCAGGATGGAGGGGCGCCATGACCGGCAGACGACGCCTACGCATGGCGCTAGTGACGGGCAGGGCCGCGATGTGGAGCCATCCTAGTTAACATCTACAGGGTCGACGGGACCCGCGTGAAGGAGAAGAAGGACCCAGTGACTCTGAAGGCCTTCGGCTCTCTCTCATTCTTCTCTTTTCCTCCATTGTAACCCGTGCTTTCCCTTGGCCTATAAAAAGAAAAGCATGCTGTCCCATGAAGGAGATTGATTCAGGCCAGACCCGATCGAACCATCACGAACCCATCGAACCTCGAACCGATCAGAACACAACACAAGTACACGGCCGAGCAACAACCGAGCTCTCGGCACCCGTTCATTCCTTCCAACAGAGACTTGGGATCTGTCCCTCTCTCGCCCGTTTGTAACCCCTACTGCAAACTTTCAGTGCTAGTAACATGAGTAGCAGCGATGAACTGGACGTAGGGACATTCTGTCCGAACCAATATAAACCTCGTGTCCTCTAAGTACACCATCCGAGCCAAACGCACAATACTAGAAATTTACTCGTTGGTGGTAACTCGAAACACAGACAAGCTAGCACTTTTGTCTCTGACGGGTGGGACCCCGGCGAGACCTCCCTGGCATGACGAGTCGATCGTCTCACTCCTCCCCATTCGATGGAACAATGTGAGTCTCCCTTCTCTACGAGAGATTTACATTTTTACCATTATTAAGATTGGCACTCGTTCGAATATCACTCTTAGAATGATACTTACAACTTTACCAGATGAGAGAAGTTTTAGTTTTAAATTTACCACATTTGCGCATGTGGCATGCCGCGCCAGCTCAACACGCTAGCGCCTAGTCAGCATGGGCACGTGAAATGTCCTTGCTACCCCTGCCTTGCTCCTTTCTCTCCCGCTCCGACACCCGTGTACCGCAGCTCCTGTCACTGTCAGGTGGGTCCCACTCATCAGCTTCGTCTTTTAGCTCCAGCACCTGGATGCGGGCGAGCACCTTGTCAGCATGCTACGGCGGGGTTAAGGGCTCCTCCACGATGGTGAGCGAGCTGCTGGACGTGGTGCTCCCGGTGGAGTGGTTGAGCCCAGCGGCCGACATGGGGGCGGCGGCGAGCTTCTTGCGCACCTACAAGCCGAGCCCCTGCATGAACACAGCCGCCAAGGCGGAGCTCGCCTGCGGCCAGGGCCATCCGCGCCGCCGAGGTCAAGCTCATCTCCCACCTCCATCCTCCTCTCTTCTTACTCCTCTACCATTTCGAATCACTCTCTTCTCTCTCATGCTATCCTAAATCCGGCGTCCTATTCTACCATCACCGCCGATGGCCACGGCGCCTCCCGCCCTCCCCTGCCCGCAACTTCGGCGAGCTCGCATGGGGAGCAACTGCTCCGGGCACCTCGCGTGGGCAGCAGCTCTGGGATACGGGGAGATTGGGCAAGCGGCGGATCTGTCGGATGAGCGCGGAAGCAGATGTGCTGCGGTGCTCCATGGGCCGCGGGCGGCGTCGCTCCATTGTGGAGATGGAGCTTCGACCATGGCGAGCGGCGGCTGGCGGGGCTCCTGCGCGTGGCGGATGGAAGAGCGTGGGCGTCTTGCTGTCTCCCATCCGGCTGCTGGAGCTGGAAGACGAAGCTGATGAGTGGGGCCCACTTGGCAGTGACAGGAGCTGCGGGACCCGGCTGTCGACGTGGGGGAGAGAGAGGAGCAAGACAGGGATAGAAGGACATTTCACGTGCCCATGCTGACTAGACGCTAACGTGTTGAGCTGGCGTGGCATGCCCCTGCACAAATACAATAAATCTAAATCTAAAACTTCTCTCGTCTGTTAAAGTTGTAAATGCCATCAACTGCCCATCTTAACAATGGTAAAAGCGTAAATCTCCCCTCGTGTTCTGGGTGCTGGCACTCGCGTCGTCCTCCTCCCCTCTCCCTCTGCCTCCATGCTCCAACCTCACCCGGAGGAGAAAAAACAAATCAGATCTCGCTGCGAGCCGGGAACCTGGGAGGCCAGCGCGCGCAATGGCGAGCAACAGGGCATCAGCCGCCGCCGGCGGCGAGTACGAGAGCGGTAGCGACCACGACGGTGCGCTGCAGAAGCCGCTGCTGCTGCCCAACAGCGGGAGCGGGTACCGGATGGGGATGGGGTCGCGCCAGTCCAGCCTCAACGCCGCCGGCACCTCCTCCATTGCCGTCCTACGTGCGTCCCACGTCCCCGCCTTGCTCTGCACGCTCATCGTCGCTCTCGGCCCCCTCCAGTTGGGCTTCACCAACGGGTACTCCTCGCCGACGCAGGACGGCGTCATCCGGGACCTCAAGCTCTCCATCTCCGAGGTACGTCCTGGCTGCAGCTTCAGCGCGCGCGCGCACACACTGACATACACCTGTCTTCACGCTCGGCTCGACGTTTTCTTCTCGTCTCATTTCAAAACTTAATTGAACTCCCCGCAGTTCTCGGCGTTCGGCTCGCTACCCAACGTGGGCGGCATGGTCGGGGCGATTGCCAGCGGCCAGATGGCCAAGTACGTTGGCCGCAGAGGGGTGAGAAACTCTGCTCCACTGCTCCTTTTCTTCATTATTCTAAGACTTTGTTTCCTTGCACATGTCCCAGAAAATTGTTGTCTGTCTGCACATACTGTTTCATGGTCTGTGCTGGTCGTGCGTTTTTTTTGGGGGTTTTGATGACTTTGTGCAGAGAGGGTTGACAGCACTACTGGCCACTACTTAAATTTAATTAGAGTGTAGACTAAGGTCACGTTTGAATACAAGGGCTAATTGATAGCTTGCTAAAAACTAGCTAAAATTAGCTCTAATGCATGTGCATCCAAACAGGAGGGCTATTTTGTTAGCTAAATCTTCAACTAGTTAGGGTCTGTTTGGATACACATGACTAATTACTAGCTGGGCTAAAAATTAGCTCAAATTAGCTATAGTTGTCTAGCTAATTGGCTAACTAGTAACTACTAGTTGGACATGTGGCTAAAAAGTTAGACCATCTATTAGCTCTCCTGTTTGGATACACTACAACTATTTTTAGCTAGCTAGCAATTATCTCTTGGATCCAAACATGTCCTTATTAGCCAACTACAGCTAACGTGAGCTAATTTTTAGTCCGGCTAGTAACTAGCCATGTGCATCCAAACAGGCCCTATAGCTAATTTGGCTAATTTTTAGCCCCAACTAGTAACTATCCATGTGTATCCAAACAGGCGCTAAGTCTCCTCAACAAGAAAAAAACTAAAAGGGCGTACCCAGTGCAGAGAGCTCCCGCTCTGTTCGGGGTCTGGGGAAGGGTGTTAGTGGCAAGCCTTACCCTCGCCTGTGCAATGCGAGGAGACCGCGACTTGAACAAGAAAAAAACTAGAGTAGAGTAAAATGTTGTTTGGTTGCATAAACGTAAAGCGCACGTCAAGGGAAATACATACTTTTTGGCCCCTCGTTAATCAGTTAACGACCAGATTGACGGTGATGGATTTACTGAGTCTTGGGATCGGTTACCCTGCTATCACTTCACGATGTGATCGGACCATGCCGTGAAAAATGCTCCGACCAAACAGCGTGCGATCTTTTACACTAACTAGCTTTGTAACTGTTTCACAGTCACTGATGATTGCAGCGGTTCCGAACATCATGGGCTGGCTTGCAATCTCCATCGCAAAAGTATGGCGCTACGTGTGTCAGTTTATTTCCACTCATTGCTTCACAAATGACAACATCGGCTTTGATGGCTGTCGATGTCTGCTCTGCTCTGCAGGACACTTCGTTTCTGTACATGGGAAGATTGCTTGAAGGATTTGGTGTCGGTGTCATGTCCTATGTGGTATGTATAATAAAACTCCATGCCTGGTTATGCCTTGAGAGTATGAGTACTTGTGCTTTTTAACCTGTCCTACTTAACTTTAAAAAAGATCAACAGATATGTGAGCATTTTTTAGACAAAGTGATCCATCCCTATGAAGTTTATTTTTATTGGCAGAAGAGCAATGGAAGCATGGACTGGTTATATCAGCTAATTTTGGTCTGTGAATTTTGTGCCACCAGGTACCAGTATACGTAGCAGAGGTATCTCCTCAGAACATGAGAGGAGCTCTTGGTGCTGTGACCACGGTTTGTTCATACCCACATGCGTCTTATCTTTTCATGAGGCAAACACTTGGCTTGTTTATGCCGACCTCACTGTTCAATTGTTCATTCTACAGTTGTCTGTAACCGTTGGTGTCTTGCTTGCATATGTGCTTGGCTTGTTTTTTCCTTGGAGGATTCTTGCGTTAATAGGTAACGTGGCTAAACCCTGGTAGATTAATAAACCTGCTGCTGCTGCTGCTCTTAGTTTGCATTTCAACTCTGTTATTTTAGCTCGCACGATCAGCAACTCTGATAAGTTGGACACATATTTTTTGGATAGTACAAATGTAGTAGGCAAATATTTTGGTTCTTAGGACCTTCTGTTCTATCATAAAGTGTGTGATTCCACACCTGTAGGAACCTTGCCCTGCTTATTGTTGATACCTGGCCTATTCTTCATTCCGGAATCTCCAAGATGGCTGGTATATACACACACGAGTTGGATAACGAACTCTGAATAATTATGCCAAATTGCAATTTCCGATGCCTGTTTCCCCCCTTATATTTGTAGGCAATGATGAATAGGATGGATGATTGCGAGACTTCTCTACAAGTTCTGAGGGGATTCGATGCTGACATCACTGCAGAAGTTAATGATATAAAGGCGCACACTTACTTTCATTCATTTAGACTGACTGAATACAGTTTATTTGAAGAGTATTCACTTTGTGTATTATTATTTTCTTTAACATTTGGCGCATGGCTCTATGTACTTCATTCTTATGGAATCGGTGGGATTAACTTTTAGCTTTATGCAGATAGCTGTAGCATCAGCAAACAAAAGTGGTACATTACGTTTTCAAGAGTTGATCCAAAAGAAATACCGCATGCCCCTAATTGTAAGTTTGTAATTTTATCTGCTTATCTGGTACCAAATTAATGATCACATTTTGTAACTGTCAGCTTATGACAATGCTACAACTTTTCGCAGCTAGGAGTTGGCCTACTTGTGTTGCAACAGCTAAGTGGAATAAACAGTATAATCTATTATTCAGGTAGCATCTTCAAAGCTGCAGGTAAGCTGTGCACTTGTTCACTGACTTGTGTTTTTTATTAGTAGCTGTTCATAATAAATTTTAGGAAATAATTTTTTGTTCCTTCCAAATTTAACTGGAGCATTAGGGCCTTGGGGAACTGTTTTGGCAGTTTGCTGAATAAAAAGTATGAGTTTCTGATTGGTAATATTTTTTTACAGGCGTAGAAATAGTGTAGTGGACTACAAAAATCAAAAGAGTGAAATTGGGATAAAGTGACCTTATTGTTCCTAAGTCCTAATGCATTATAACATGTTAAAAAAAGCTAATATATTACTCTCCTTGTAAGTTGTAACATGGTTTATCATTCTCTTGCTTTGATGAATGATGGCATTTTATTGTTTATTGCAAAAGCATTATGCCTCCTCTGTCTTTATCTACAACAGTGCCAGTTAAGTCTGTTTTGACTTTTAGTTCTAATAATCAAACTTGTCCAGGGCTCAAGAACAGTAACTTGGACACATGTGTACTTGGAGCTATTGGGGCAAGTACCTAAACTAGACAGACCTGATCTAGTCTCTCTGTGTTTTTATTAATCTTCTTATGACAGCACTCCATCAGGTTCTTGCCACTGGTGTTACAATCACGTTCTTGGACAGAGCTGGCCGGAGAATCCTCCTTATTGTAACTTCTGCTTCCCTCTAAAGCCACTAATTTGTGGGTCCTCTGTAGCTTAATTTAATTGCCACTTCAAATTACAGATCTCATCTTCTGGGATGACCCTAAGCCTTCTTGCAGTTGCTGTTGTATTTTACATCAAGGTAAGTTCAAGTTCCATTGCGATAAGATTCTGATCAGAATATAACAGTTTTTCTTTTGTATTCTCTGCAATAGTAATCTATTATACTAATTCAATCAATGGCTTATAAACAATCTGATATGCAGTATGATTTCAGGGTCTGTCATCTGTCATCTCAATCCACTGAATATTCTTCTTTCTTGTCATGGGTTATTCGTTTCAGGATAATATTTCAAATGACTCTGGCTTGTATAACATCTTAAGTATGGTGTCCTTGGTTGGTGTCGTGGTAAGTCTGTCAATTACATTTTATCTGAACATTGGTTTTTAAATGTGGAATCTGTGCCGTAAATTTTTGCCCAAATACTTCGTTCAGGCTTATGCCATTTCCTACTGCTTCGGTATGGCTGCCATTCCATGGATCATTATGTCTGAGGTATAGTACCTTATCACATATAGCTAATATAGCTCGTAAGATGCCTGAGCCACATGCTGAAAGCATTCTGAATGAAGGCTTATTCTCGAAACTTTGCATATTGACAGATCCTTCCGGTTAGCATCAAGAGTGTGGCAGGAAGCTTCGCGACCCTTGCCAACTGGTTGACATCCTTTGGAGTAACAATGACAGCAAATTTGCTTCTGAGCTGGAGTGCTGCAGGTCCATATATACATCTCTCTCTCGTGTAGAGTAGGATCATATATGAACAACCAAACCTTACGACACCTTACCTTTGTTTCCAAATCGTACAGGTACATTTGCCTCCTACATGATTGTGAGTGCTTTCACTCTCATGTTCATCATCCTTTGGGTGCCAGAGACAAAGGGAAGAACCCTCGAGGAGATACAATGGTCCTTCCATTGAGGTCCAGCATTCATCAGTATATGCAATTAGCAAGGTCTGGTTTGAGCCGTATGTCGTGTGGTGGCACAGATTTGTTTTTCTTTCCTTCTTGTCTCCTCTCTCTTTGTTTTCTGTCTTGCTAGGCACTTCGCGTGCAGGTCTGCTCCTATTTGTTTGTACTATACTTTCGTGGGTTGTTTCCCCTCCTCTTAATGAAGCACGCGCATAGCACGTTCTATGAAAAATAGCAAGGTGGTCTATGCAAATAGCGTGGCAAATCCTCCGGGAGCTAGAAAAAGATATAGTAAAATATAGCAGAAGCTATTTCATCTAGCAATTTTATATAGTTTAAACTTTAAATGAAAATTCGCTATGGATTCTGCTTGAAAACATGTAAATAAGGACATTTTATGAACATGAATACTCAATATATGTACAGGGTTGTAAAAGAACATGTCTCTGGATCCATTACTCGACATTTGTTAAACGGATGTGCTGGCGCCCGGACATCCGATGGTATCGGATTTCATCGGACGGTAACCTGGGCGTACTCCCACCGAACAGCCCATCAGAAACATCATCGCGCGACCCTGGCTTCAGTCGCCAGCCCGCCTGTCCGCGCCTGCTGCTATGTTGTATCGCTGATGCACGCACATGTCCTTCCTCGTCTGCCTTGCCTCGCCCCGCACGCGTACCCCACCCCCGTCCACCTCGCCTTGCCCCGTGCCCACCGCTCCTTCCCCCTAACCCCCTCCTCTCTCTGCGCGGGCGGGACCTGGGAGCCGGGATGAGGACGAGCGCACCTTGTCCGTAGGACCCCAAGCGCACCGCGCGCCCCATCCGCCGGCCTTTGGCTCGCCACGCCCCTTTCCTCGGCGCTCGGTCGTGGCCCAATGACTTTCGGAACATACCTCTGAAACACGAAACACTTGCAATATGAAACACTTGAAGGCAACATACGTCTGAAATAGATAAAATATTTAGAACATACACTTACAACATATGTGTGAAATATATATAACATCTAGATAAAATAATTGCAACTTGTAACATGAAAACACTTACTGCAACATAAGAATGAAACAACTGAAACATTTGGAATATACTCCTGCAACATATGTGTGAAACATATTCAACATCCAAATCAAAATGCTTGCAACATACGTCTGAAACAGATGAAACACTTTGAACAAACGATTGCAACATGTCTCTGAAACACTTGCAACATATGCAACATTCAGATCTACTTTTGCAATATCCATATGGAACAATTGTAACGTACCTCTGAAACATCTGAAACATACGTTTGCAACATACGTTTTCAGCGCAACATCTCCTTGCTGCTTGAAAATGGAGGCTCGTTGGCGCGTGGAGTTCATTGGTGTATAGCTCGCCGCTCCGGCGGAGAAGGCCGTGGCGGGTCTGGAGCGAGTTGTCCTCGCTCCGGTGGAGAAGGCGGCCGGCGCATTGGAGAAGGACGCAGCGGGGCAGAGGTGCGGTGGAGAGCGACGAAGGCGAGCGGCCACGCTCGGGCGCGATGGAGAGGAAGGATGGCGGTCGGCCGAGAGCGGTGGAGAGAGCCGTGGTGGTGCATGTCGTGGCAGTGCGGGCGTGGCGGCGCAGCCGTGATGCAACACGCCGCGGTGGTGCGGGGGGCGCGGCGGGATGGGTGCGGGCGCTGCGGGGAATCAAGAGGAAAGGGAAAGTGAGAGCGGAGTATTATTTTTCTTTAGCAACATGGTGCGAGTCTGTTGGGCCATTCGGTTGGTGACATGGCTCTCCAACGGCGGCAGCCGACGGATTCCTATCGAACAGGACGTCCTGACCCAAGCATTTCCGTTTGTTAAATCAATCAACATCCTCACAGCTATGATCCACATTCAATATTCAATGATTCATTACATCATTTATAAAGTAAAGAACATAACATAGAGGCATAGATTGTATTCACCTAAAAATATTTTTCATTTAAGCCAAATAGTGGTGTTTAGAGGAGCCAAAATAGCAGAACCAAGTGACAATATTGTAGCGGTGGACCCTATGAAAAAAAGATATAATTGTGCTATAGCTGCCTATTTTAGAAACATGATGTTTTTACTTGAAACTGTTTTTTCAAATAGTTTTGTTCAGGATAACATTTCATCGGATTCTAACTCGTACTACATCTTAACTATGATCTCCTTGGTTGCTATCGTGGTATGTGTCAGCTATGTTTCTTCTGAAAAACTGGATACAAATGCATAATCTATGCCAAAATAATGACTGGTGCAACTATATTCAGGCTTTCGTCATTACCTTCTCGTTTGGTATGGGTGCCATTCCATGTCTCATGATGTCTGAGGTACACTACCTTGTTGCATATATATACCTGATATAAAGCTTGTACAAGGCCTCTGTGTCTCCTAATTTTGGCATCTTACCGAAGAGAACTATTTGCATAAGCAAGAGTCTGAGGCTACAACTCAGGCATGTACTGTAAGAGATATCTGAAGGTATATATAGTTCAAACTCTCTGCGTTTTTCAGATCCTCCCAGTTAGCATCAAGAGTCTCGGCGGAAGCATTGCGACACTGGCCACCCGGCTGATATCCTTCGCCATAACAATATGACGACGAACTTGATGCTCACCTTGAGTGTTGGAGGTCCACACCACACCTTTGTGCTTCAGCTTTGAAATCTGAATAGGATAGGATTCTGAACCATGGAAAGCTGATGCAGTTTTTTTTCCCTTTTAATTTCTGGGCAGGCAATTTCCTCTCGTACATGGTTGTGAGCGCCTTCACCCTGGTTTTTGTCATCCTTTGGGTGGCGAAGATGAAGAACCCTAGAGGGGATACAATGGTCGTTTCGCTGAGCATTGAGCATCGGTTGATATCTTCTTCCAGTTTTTCTCTTAGAAAGGCTACGGTTGGTATGTGTCTAACAGGAAATTTTGAGCATCCTTCCCAAGTCCCAACGTACACAAATACTAGGCGAAGGCCACGGATTATTTCTGTTGATACGACAGAATGCTGTGGCAAATATTGACATGTAAATGCTGGAGCAGTGACTCTTATCATATTGCTCTCTTCTTGCCTTCAGTGATGCAAGATCAACAGTGCATTGTCAAAGTATATGTAAATGGATGCTTGGGCACTAACTGACCAATCCCAACTTCCCAAGCAAGTTTGTTGAGGCCACCTTCTTACTTCCTCCATTTTCTTTTACAACACGCATATTAAAGATTCAAATATTTAAAATCATTAACCATTAATTTAGCTAACATTTTTTAAATGTTATAATACAAATTCGATACAATTGGATTTGTAATTAAACATAGTATCCAACTCTCATAAATGTAAAAGTATAAATATTATAAAATAAATAAATAGTCAAAGTGTAATTTAGGAGATCGTGCCATGTTAAATCATGTTTTATAAAAAGGAATGAAGGGAGTAACCCATAGACCGGCAGTTAGGTCTGAGCCTGCTTTTTGGAGCTGTGGTTTACCAGTTTTCACTCCGCACATATGATGTATCGATAATTCTTGAGCGCGAGCGTCCAGCCATCCGAACGCTACACGGCACAGTCCGCCTCGCTACTCCCGCTCGCGCCACTCTTTCACGCGACGCGCGCTCCCTCCCATTGCCCGCCCCGCTCGTCGTGCTTCCCGTCGACGCGGATACGCCGCCTCCACCGCGCCTCGCGTTCGGAATCGCGCCTCCCGCCCGGACTAGCGCCGCTCTCCGCGGCTGTGCGTGCCATCCGCCTGCTGTGACCACTGCCGAGGCCCGTGCCTCGCGCTTGGACTAGCACCGCCCTCTGCGTCACTCAGTGGCATCGAACTCTACGCTGGTATCGAGCTCCGTTGAAGGGTCGAGATGGCGGACTAGAGGGGGGGTGAATAGTCTTTTCTAAAATTAATCGCGTCGGCTAACCGATATAAATGCGGAATTAAAACAATCGGTCTAGCCAAGACTACACCCCTCTATATATGTTCACTAGCACCTTGCAAAGATACTAATAAAGCAACTAAGGTGCCGGGCTAGCTAGAGCTCTCCTAAACAATTCTAGGAGCAAGGTCACACAAACCTATGCCACTAGTACTTTAAGTAACAAGGGGAGCTCCTACACATGCTAGTAAGCAAAAGCACAAAGCTAACTAAGCTCACTAGCAATGCTCAATAACAAGGCAACCAATGCCTAATTAGAGAGCGCAAATACTTAGCTACACAAACTAAGCAATATGACTAACAAGGTTACTAAAATCAAATTAGCCACGCAAGAGAGCTACTTCTATGCTACACAAGCAAGAAGGTAATTAGCTAGCTACACAAGCTATCTAATTACAAGAGCAACTACACAAGCTTAAGATATATATATATAAGTAATTACAAGCTTGTGTAATGGGGATGCAAACAAACGGGAAGAACAAGGTTGACACGATGATTTTTCTCTCGAGGTTCACGTGTTTGCCAACACGCTAGTCCCCGTTGTGTCGACCGCTCACTTGGTGGTTCGACGGCTAATTAGCATCACTCGCTAAGCCCGCACGTCGGGCGCCGCAAGAACCTACCCCTTGAGTGAGGGTAGCTCAATGACACGCTTTACTAGAGTTGCTCTTCATGCTCCCGCTTCATGGCGCAGCACAATGCCCCTCACAAGCACTTCTCCGGAGTGCCGCACAAGCTTCTTGCGGGCTTCGACGGAGACCACCACCAAGCCGTCTAGGAGGTGGCAACCTCCAAGAGTAACAAGCACCATCGGCTTGCAACACGACCACCTAGTGCCACTCGATGCAACCTCACGATGCAATCGCACTAGAATCGCTCACTCACACAATCGAATGATCACTATCAAGTATATGTGTGATGGAGGGCTCCCAAGCACTCACAAGCACGGTCACTAAGTCCCTTGAGGTGCTCAAAGACCAGCCATGGCCGAGGGCCACTTCTATTTATAGCCCCAAGGGCTAAACTAGCCGTTACCCTTCATCGAAGCAGCGGTCGGGCCGGCCGGGCCTTTCGGTCGATGTTGGCCGGACGCCGGACCTCGGCGTCCGTCGCCCCGCAGACGACCGTGTCTGATTCCAACGGTCACTTGACCTGACCGACGCATCAGCTATCAAGCGGCCGGACGCTTGAACCCCGCGTCCGGTCGTTTCCAATAAGTACCGACCTCGGCCGGGGCGGCGTCCGGTCACATTGATCGACGCAGCCAGCGGGGTCACACTCCAACTTTCTGCGTCATCGATGCGTCGGCTGACCGGACGCAGCTGCCGCCGCGTCCGGTGCATTCAGATCCAAAGTCCGTGGTCATTGACCGACGCCAGCATCTTCGCGACTAACTCGTTTTCACTTCTAACTTCATCACCCTTGCTCCAATGTGCTAACCACAAGAACTTGCATCCGACGCAATAGAAAATAGGCATTCTATTTTCCCGAAAGCGCCGAATCCCGCCGAGTGCTCGGCGGGAGGGAGAGAAGGACCCAAACCCATCTCACCCCTGCAAACACCACCTCCTTTATAAATGTGCCAACACCACCAAGTGTACACCACCATGTGTATGTGTGTTAGCATTTTCACAATCATTTCCCAAAGGATGTTAGCCACTCAACTTGCCACGCCACTCGATCCTAGCGACAATGTAAAGTTAGATCACTCGAGTGGCACTAGATGACCGATATGCAAACAAGTTTGCCCCTCTTGATAGTACGGCCATCTATCCTAAACCCGGTCATAAACTTCTCTACACACCTATGACCGGTGAAATGAAATGCCCTAGGTTATACATTTGCCTTGCGCATTCCATTCCATCTCCTTCAATGTCGATGCAACACATGCACCAACACGATCAACAATGATATGATCCACTTCATATCATCACATGATCATATTGGTTCATCGATCTTGACTCTACTTGCTCTTCACCATTGCCATCGATCGGCACCAAGTCTTGCTCAAGCTTCACCCAAACACGCGGTCCATCACTCAAAGCCTTTGACTTGCCCTTCACGCTTGCAACCGGTCCATCAAGCCAAGTCTTGTCTTGATCTTCTCCACCTTGATCACATGACTCAATGTCATGTCTCATGTGCAATAAGCTCCTTCATCATCACATGTGTGAGCTTTGCAACATCTCCAAGCCATTTTCACCTCCATGGCATATGTTGCTCATACACATGTACCTGTGGACTAATCACCTGTGTATCTCACATAAACACAATTAGTCCACCTAGGTTGTCACTCAATTACCAAAACCAACAAGGACCTTTCATCCGCGTCGACGAACCTTTTGCAATCGTATGTTTCATGCATTTCAGATGTATGTTTCATGTGTTTAATCTTTATGTTTCACGTGTTTCATCTGGATGTGGCAAAAGGATCTGGTGTTGCATATGTTGCAATAGCTACATACGTATGTTTCAAGTGTATGTTCTCGCATGTTTCAACTGTTTCAGACATATGTTGCAATTGTATGTTCAAAATGTTTCAGCTGTTTCAGACGCATGTTGCAAGCATTTCATCTGGATGTTACAATGACTATACACGTATGTTTTAAGAGTATCTTATGTAGCAACAATCCCATGCGAAATGAGACATTAGGGCGTGGAAGGGCGCGCCAAGACTGAGATGGCGGAGGGCAGCTGGTCGGGATGGCACCAGCCACCACGAGGGAGGAGTGAGGCGTGGCGGGGAAGGAGCGCGGCGGGCTTGACACGGGGGCGCAGGCGGGATGCGATTGAGGCGCGGGTTGGGTCGCATGTGGCCAGACGCAGTCGCTGGCATGAGATGGGCCGCGGGTTGCCGGGACGCGATCATTGGCACGGGATCTGTACGAGCGCGGAGGCGTCCGACATGCCACGGGTGCAGGTGTCGAAGCTACGTCCGACAGCAGCGGGGGGCTAGCGTTCGTCCGGGCGCTAGCCCTGCCCATAATGCATGCCAACCAAACGACGCCAGCTGACAAACTAACAACAAAGTAGGTCATGTTGATCAAATTTGGATCGCGTCGCTGTCGGTGACGGTGTCGAGTGATACCAAACAGGCGGAGAGATCTCCGGTGTTGCTGTTGCATCCCGATCAGACTGTGGATGTAGAAAATCCGGCATGATCTGCACACATGCAACACGTTCCTTTCCTTGTTGTAGTTGTAGGCTTTGGACTTCCGTTGCAGCATGCGAACAAGGAACAACCAACCCCTGAGAGTCTTCCGTCAGGGAGAGGGAGACTAGCTGTACCGTCCGCACCACGAGGCGCACGATGGACGACGGTGGCCGCGAGCACAATGGCTTTTTCTTCAAGAAGAAATGGAGGTAGTAGCCCGTAGCTTATTGTCCCATGCGAATCTGACGTGGCTGTGACTGTGAGCAGCTGGTCGCCCACCAGCCACCACCGACATGCATGGGCTGGCACGAACGTGCGACCTGATCCATGCTCTTCGGACAAGCGTCCTGTTCGTTTGAGGTTATTTGGAGCTATTTTTAGCTATGGAATAATGTATTTTTCTTATAATATTTTAGTATAAGTATTAGTATAAACAAATTTCAGCATTAACGAACATGGTAAAGGACTTCTTAATACGATGCAGATTATGCTGAGCCAGACCCCATCTGTCGGTAAATATTCTATGTCAGTCAGTCAAGGAGTTTCCGGCTGATGATAAGTCGTTTGCAGGGGCCGGGGCGAAACCAAACGAGAGGAAAACATTTTAGCATGTTTGGCAGCACGGGGCAGTAGAATTGCTCAAAGAACACTGTGGCCCAGTATGACAGTATCGACAAACGGCAAAAATAACACGGCCAACATTTATCCGTCCAAAGATAAACGTGTGGATGATGAGCTGAAAGTCATGTCCAGCTCAGCTGAGAAAAAGAGCAGACACTTCTGGGTCCCTGACGGGTGGGCCCCCGAGGAGACCTGCCTGGCACGACGACCCCCACCCCCCATTCAACGGAACGAGGTGGGTCTCGCTCCTGTCCTGTCGTCTCCTGCCATTCGCGTCCTCC
This sequence comes from Miscanthus lutarioriparius, assembly GCA_904845875.1. NCBI lineage: Eukaryota > Viridiplantae > Streptophyta > Magnoliopsida > Poales > Poaceae > Miscanthus > Miscanthus lutarioriparius. Next base: position 4,767,535 of record CAJGYO010000016.1, on the reverse strand, counting down.
TCCTTCCAAAGTCCCACCCCACCTAGAGGAAAAGGAAACAAATCAATCAAATCTCGTTGCGAGCTGGGCGGCGAGCGCGCGCCGCGCCATGGCGAGCAACAGGGCATCCGGCGGCGAGTACGAGAGCGGCAGCGACCACGACGGCGCGCTGCAGAAGCCGCTGCTGCCCAACAGCGGGAGCTGGTACCGGATGGGGATGGGGTCGCGCCAGTCCAGCCTCAACGCCGCCGGCACCTCCTCCATGGCCGTCCTGCGCGAGTCCCACGTCTCCGCCTTCCTCTGCACGCTCATCGTCGCGCTCGGCCCCATCCAGTTCGGCTTCACCGGCGGCTACTCCTCCCCGACGCAGGCCAGCATCATCCGGGACCTCAACCTCTCCATCTCCGAGGCACGCCCCTCCCTCTGTCTGTGAATTCTACTACTACTTATGTTTTTGCCTTTTTGCTCTATCTACCCCTCACACACACTCACGTTTCCAAACTAATAATTGATGGCGCGGCCGCGCAGTTCTCGGTGTTCGGCTCGCTCTCCAACGTGGGCGCCATGGTCGGGGCGATCGCCAGCGGGCAGATGGCCGAGTACATGGGCCGCAAAGGGGTGAGAAACAACTCTGCTCCTTTTCTTCATTTATTACTCCTTTTTCTTCTTTGTTTGTATTCTGTCCGGAGAGTCGAGAGTAGTATGCGCTACCTGCTGATTGAAATGTAAAGCACACTAGTTTTCTGTCGGTTGACGCCTGTGCCGAATTTGTTGTGCGGCTTCGCTAAATCGGATTATGACCTTAGTTTTCGTGCTCATAAATTCGTTAGATATATCTTTCCCATTGACATGGTCATCATCGATCATGCAGTTGGGCAGAAAAGACGTGACTGATATATATTTTACCAAAGTCCAGTATTTATTTACAGTTACTTTGACTGAAGGTGTTTTCATCAATTGAAGAGATGTTTTGCGCCCAAATTGTACTCTTTTTCACTAACAGTAACTGGCTTGCTAAATGTTTTGCAGTCGTTGATGATTGCATCGATTCCGAACGTCATTGGTTGGCTTGCAATCTCCTTTGCAAAAGTATGGCACTATATGTTTCCTTTGCTTATTCAACATATTGCTTGACAGATGACAACATTAGGCTTGATGACTGTTTGATGTCTGCTTTACAGGACTCTTCATTTCTGTATATGGGACGCTTGCTTGAAGGTTTCGGTGTCGGTATCATTTCCTATGTGGTTAGTATAATAAAACTCCATCCCTGATTATTTTCTGCATAGGAGATTTATGACTTGAGAATTAGAGTACGTGTGCTGTTTAAGCTGTCCAAGTGAGAGAAAAAAAGAACAAGATCAACTGAGGTATCAGCATTTTTTAGACAAACTGATCTATCCCCATGAAGTTATTTTTATTGGCAAAACAACAGTGGAAGCATGGACTGGTTATAATAACAGCTAATTTTGATCTGTCACCAGGTACCAGTATACATAGCAGAGATATCTCCTCAGAACATGAGAGGGGCTCTAGGCTCTGTGAACCAGGTTTGCTTATACTCGCAAGCATCTTTTCTAGTTGTGAGGTTGAGGTAAACACTTGGCCTGTTTATGCGGAACTCATTGTGCACTTGTTCATTCTACAGTTGTCTGTAACCCTTGGCATCATGTTTGCCTATTTGCTCGGCTTGTTTGTTCCCTGGAGGCTTCTTGCAGTAATAGGTAATGTGGCTATACCCTAATACACTAGTGGGTCTGCTGTTGTTATTGCTGTTAGTTTGCACTTCAATTCTGATATTTCAGCTCGCATGATCAGCAGCATCAAATGATTTGAGCAAATATATTGAATAATAGAAATATAGTAGGAAAATATTTTTATTTTGACCCTATCTAAGATAACTTTTTTCCTAAATTGTATGATGCCATACTTGTAGGAACCTTGCCCTGCATAGTGTTGATACCTGGCCTATTCTTCATTCCGGAATCTCCAAGATGGCTGGTATATACATGCACAAGTGGCATAATGAACTCTGAATCATTGTGCCAAACTGAAATTTCCAATGGACATTTCTTCCCCTTATATTTCTAGGCAAAGATGAATATGATGGATGATTGCGAGACTTCTCTACAAGTTCTGAGGGGATTCGATGCTGACATCAGTGCAGAAGTGAATGATATAAAGGTAAGCACTTTCTTTCGTTCTTAGACTGATTGAATATGATTTATATGAGCAATCTTCCCTTTGGGTATCATTAGTTCTTTAACATTGAGCACACATGTACTTCATTCTTATGAAATCAGTGGGATTAACTTTTAGCTTTGCTCCCCATTATGCAGAGAGCAGTAACATCAGCAAACAAAAGGACTACAATCCGTTTTCAAGAGTTGAACCAAAAGAAATACCGAACACCCCTAATTGTAACTTAACTTTGTCAGCTTATCTCGTACCTAATTAGTATTCACATTTTGTAATTATCAGTTTGTGACAATGCCACAACATTTCGCAGATAGGAATTGGTCTACTTGTGCTGCAACAGCTAAGTGGAATAAATGGTATACTGTTTTATGCAAGTAGCATCTTCAAAGCTGCAGGTAAGCTGTGCATTTGTTCACTGGCTTGTAATTTTCATTACTAGTTGGGCATCATAAGTTTTAGGCAAGAAATTTTGGGTATCTTGCAAATTTAATTGGTAGACAACCAACATAAGTATCTTATTGGCAATGCGGAATTGTGTTATTGGACTACAAAGTATAAATATCAAAACAGTAAACTGGGATAAAATGGCCTTATTGTTTCTAATGCATTATAACAGGTTCAGAAAAGGCTAATAACTGTATACCCTTATAAGTGGTAACGTGGTTTTGTCATTCTCCTGCCTTGATGAATGGTGACATTCATTGTTTATATTCTTACAAAAGCATCACGTCTTCTTTGTCTTTGTCTACAACAGTGCTAGTGTAGTCGGTTTTAGCTTTTAATTTAACAATCAAATTTCTTCAGGTCTCAAGGACAGTGACTTGGACACATTTGCACTTGGAGCTATTCAGGCATGTGAATAATAACTAGACAGATTTTATCTAGTCTCTATATTTTATTTTAAGCTTCTAACAGCCTTCCATGATTCCATCAGGTTCTTGCCACTGTTGTTACAACCATGTTCTTGGACAGAGCTGGCCGACGAATCCTCCTTATTGTAACTAACTTCTGCTTCCCTCTAATGCTATTAGCTGGTAAGTTTTCTGTAGCTTAATTTAATTGCCACTTCAAATTGCAGATTTCTTCTGCTGGGATGACTCTAAGCCTTCTTGTAGTTGCTATTGTATTTTACATCAAGGTATGTTCACGTTCCTTTGCTACAAGATTCTGATGAGAAGATAGTAGTTCTTCTGTACTCTTTGCAATTTATGAAGATTTTGGTATGCAGGATTGTTGCAGGGTCTCTCATCTCATTTCACTGAATATTCTTCTTTCTTATCATGTTTTTTTTTTGTTTCAGGATAATGTTTCACATGACTCTGACTTGTATAACATCTTAAGTATGGTGTCCTTGGTTGGTGTCGTGGTAAATCTGTCAGTTACATTTCATATGAACATTTGTTTTTAAATGTGGAATCTGTGCCATAAATTTTTGTTCAAATACTTCATCCAGGCTTATGTCATTGCCTTCTCCTTCGGTATGGGTGCCATTCCATGGATCATAATGTCTGAGGTATAGTACCTTAATGGATAACGAAGATATCTCACTAGATGCCTCTCTCCCAGTTTTAGGTTTCCACTGAAGAGCACTGTTCATATCCATAATTCTAGAGCAAGTGCTCTTAGGCACAAGTTGTAAGCAATCTGAAGGCTTACTTCAAAACTTTGCTTTTTGTAGATCCTCCCAGTTAGCATCAAGAGTCTTGCAGGAAGCTTTGCGACCCTTGCCAACTGGTTGACATCCTTTGGAATAACAATGACAGCAAACTTGCTGATCAGCTGGAGTTCTGGAGGTTCGTATGCATTTGTGCTTATCTCTTGTGTAGAGTAGGATCATATATGTGAACTATCAGACCTTACACAGGTTACCTTTGTTTCCAAATTGTACAGGTACATTTGCCTCCTACATGATTGTGAGTGCCTTCACTCTCGTGTTCGTAATCGTTTGGGTGCCAGAGACAAAGGGAAGAACCCTCGAGGAGATACAATGGTCGTTCCGCTGAGCTCCAGCATCATCAAAATACAAAATGGCTCTTCGAGTTTTGTTGCTTTAGATAGTAAGAATATGGTTATTCATCTGCAATGGTTCTTCAAGTTTTTTGTCGCTTTAGATGGAGAACTGAACATTGATTCACATAATTGGTGTTTTTGGCTATTCTTTCGCAGCTCAAACCACTCGATGAAGGCCACACATTCTTTCTGTTCATAAAAGGTCCTGTACATGAGATTTTATACAATGTTGTTTTAACTTTATCCCAATAGACTTGTAAATGCTTGTGCAGTAACTCTTATATTACTTTTGTTCCCTTCAACATTGTAACATAAACGACGGGCCTGTCGGCAGGACTGAAAAATACTGATCCGGCTGATTGTTAGATAAACGACAGTTGCCAAAATAAAATCTAAACCTTGGTTCCAATATTCAATGTAAACACGAGCATATCTGTGTATTGTTCTTGATAAATCACTCAAGCACATTTCTTAAAGTCTGCCTGCTTTTGACATTTTTCCAGTTAATAGTCCCATTAGTACTGCTGCTAACGGCCTTGTTCTGACAAGGTTCGGTTAATTTAAACAGGAAGCAACTCAAGTTAGAAAACCGTACACTGAACCAATTCCAGAAGGAGGATCCTTTGATGGGTCCCCAAATGCTTACAGGCATACCTGCACTTTTGACTGGAACAAGATTTGAAAAATGAATGTTGAAAATAAGGTGAAGATCTTCATATGCCAATTCGCCGGTCAAGCAAAAGTGCAAAACATTGCAAGACAATTCCGTTGGCATCCCTAAGGAAAACATTGCAAGACGAGGAGTCAGGTTGGACACCCTCTGTCCTATGTGCCACAGATTTGATGAAGATATGGGCAACTTATTTCTCAAATGCAAGGAAATGCGGCTATGTTGGCTGCTGCTGGATTTGGATGAGGTGAGGGTAGACTACTGTCGTTATGCTCAATCAGGGATATATTAGAGGAAATTTGGGAGTTTGACAGGGATAAACAGAAAATTATTCTCCTACTATAGTGCTGGACTACTCGTGGTCAAACTTGAGATGCTTTCCCTCTCCAAGAAAGAATGACTTATAATTTGGAACATAGAGAGAGTACGAGGCATCAAACTAACCGTGGTCAAAGAATTATACAAAGGGGAGTTTCAAAATTCGTTCATGCCTCAAGGATCAAGTACGAATGGAAATATTGTTGATGGGCCGGCCGTCATCTCATCTGGGCCATGAGTAAATCAAACGGCCCATTATCTCACGTTCCCAAGTGGCCTCGTCTGCGCTGTGGACTGGGGAACCCAACTTGATCACTCCGCTCCCATCCATGGCGCTGCAGTGCGGCGGCGGCGGCGGCGGAGGAGGAATCGCAGCCAACCTCGCGAAGGCGAAGCTATCCTCCTGCGCTGACGGCGAGGACCGCCTCAGCGCCCTTCCCGACGATCTCCTTGTCGACATCCTTCTGCGCCTCGTCACCACCGCCGAGGCCGCGCGGACCAGCGTGCTCGCGCGCCGCTGGCGCAGCCTCTGGGCCCTCCTCCCGGAGCTCCGCTTTCACTTCGGCCCTGATGGCCACCGCATCCGCGAGCTTCTCGATGACCCTGAAGCCGCAGATCTCCGCCGCATCTCCGTCACCACCACCGAAGGCTCCGGTCCCGATTCCGCTTCCGCGTCGGCTTGGCCCCCCGCCGCCGCGCCTCCCTGGCCATTGGCCTTGTCTACCACAACATGGTTCCCAGGAGCGACGGCGTGGAGGATGCTGCAATTGCGGCGGCATTGAGCTGCCCTGCTTCGAGAAGGCCACCACGATTGAGCTCAGGCTAGGGTTTCTCGGTCTCTTCTTGCCATCCTCCGGCACATTTGCGCGGCTTGCCGAGCTCAGCCTCTACCGCCTCCAATTCCATGGCCCTTGTGAGCTCGGAGAGGTTGTATCTTGGCCTCGGTGCCCATGCTTACAAAAGCTCAGGGTCTGCCAGTCTCTGGGGCTAGACAATCTCTCCATCCACTCGAAGTCCCTCCTACACATAAAGCTGGAGAGCATTTGTGGATTACGGCAGCTCACAATTGTTACCCCGACTCTCAAGCAGTTAGAAGTGAGTTTCAGCTTGCTTGATGATGATCCAAGTGCCCACATCTCAGTGCCTCAGCTGGAGTCCCTGGTGTGGATTGATTTGTATCATCCACGATCTGTCCGTCTTGGCAATTTGGAACAACTCGGACTGCTCGGCAGTTATTTTCTTGTGTATGGGCAACACGACAATAGAGAACCTAATCATCATAGTCTGAGGCTCTTGCAGCTTATTTCAGGTCCCCTAAACACTCTTGTTCTTTGGCTCATTTTTCAGAAGGTGAGTGGAGTTACATCCTTTGCTAATTGCTACCAAGCTAAATTGTGACAAAGCTAACTTGGTGTTCAAGAGGTATTTGATTAGGTGTTATGCCCGCTTAGGGTAGTCTGTAGAAATTCAAGAGTCTAAATTAAAACAGCTGCCCTGTTAAATAATGTGGCTTAGGTTTGGGTTCATTTTATAGCACTGCCTTGGTATTATTTAATGTAACGTTTGGGAATTACTCCAAATGCCATATGTGTGTCTAGATCAAGGGAACACACATAGCCACATACTACGCTGATGCACTATCACTAGTACACTATTAATAGTTATTCAATGGTTCATGGCATCTTAGTGGTGGCGAGAAAGGGACATGAACTTTGAGTATTAAAACTTGAATAGTTATGGTTTATACTTGCACAATATCTATTCTTATTCACATTTTCGCCGTTGAAAAGTGACTTCACAACTAAAGCATGTTTATAGATGCTTAGAATATTTTTTTTAATCAAGAAAGACTAGATATGCAACTACTTGTTTTGCATAGGTAATATAAAGCAAACCTGTTAGGATATAGGACCTTTTTGTGTGTGATAATCAGTTATTTGAAAATTGGATTCCTCCTTTATCCTGCCTGATCTTTAATTTTTTGGTAACATCTTATGGATCAACAGGACATAGATGGGTTTGTAGATGGGTATGAGTACTTGATGGGAGACATAACAATGCTCCCTCAAGTTACGGCCTTGCACCTGAATGTATTCAACCGAGGTCATGCTTCTGGAGCGAGTTGTTTCCGTATGATAAGGATGTGTACTGGTCTGCAACGATTGAAATTAAATTTATATGCTGATACAAACTTGGAGGTAAAGCTCTGTTTGTTTACTCAAGAAACTAGGAAGCGATAGAAAGCAATTGAGTTGTTGTAAGGCTCTCTGGAAAAAGTATTGCCTTTAAATACTATCAATATGTTAGAAACAAATCAGAAATCAATTGATTTTTTGTATAGTTCTGTTCTGACAAGAATGGCATGGGAGTAGTTAACGCCAAAAGGTTTTATTGATAACGTGTTGTCAGTTGTATAAGTTTTTATGATTTGTGAAAATTTAAAATTGTTTATGCCTCATCACTCCTATGCAAATAACAACCATATTGCTAAAATCAATTGGCTTCCAACAAATTACCATTGTTAATTTTTGTTGTGGAAATATGTTGATAGAATAGCTACTTATCTAGGCATTTGTGTATTTTGTTACTGCTCTCTTTATTTTATTCCTGATTGCATTTGCCAATATATTCGACGGTAATATCATGCTCTTTCTTCTTAGGCACAATCTGTCCATTTGGCTGTGTTTGTGATCAACCAACAGAGTGGAAGACCGAGAAACTCACTCTGACGCGCCTTGAAGTAGTAGTAATCATGGACATGAAAGGGACTGACCATGAAATTACTCTTTTGAAACGACTATTCAATTGTGCGGTGAATCTAAAAAGGTTTAGATTAATGTATGGGTCAAGCACTGCAAGCAAGGCCAATGAAGTGCATCGGAAGTTGCTAAGATTTGCTATGCCAGAAACAAACGTAACTCTGGAAGAATTGCCTGGGTAAGGGGTAACAAGCTGTGGTTGCTCGTCGCTCGCACCAGAAGACATGATTCGAAGCATTGGCTTTCTTTTCTTTTTCATGATTACCGCTGCTTGTAGCTTGTTAACTTATAATAATCCCCGAGGCATGTTGCACTGTGGAGGATCATCCTTCCTTATATCTAATTGTTTGGACCGCTTAAGATCCTTATATATTTGTTTGGACCGCTTAAGATCCTTATATATAATTGTTTGTTGAAGGTGAGAGATCGTGCTGCCTGAATGTTTACATAATTGGTTACATTATCACATATACGCTATACATGAAGTTGGATTTGGACCGAGGCACGACTTTGAGATATTAGTCCCACTGCAAGCCTCTCCTCATCTTTTAATTGAAAATGCAATCATTTTAACTGTAGAAGACTTCAAAAAATCAATATGGAAACGGTAAAATGCACTGAAATTTGAAGTTCAGTGAATAAGAAATCAGTAGGACTGAGCCATGAATATGACACCGAGCCCTGAACCTCAATTACTTTGCTAGAGATGGAGGACAGGAGGAGAGCCGATTGCTAGCCAGCCGCATCAAGAACACCAGGCAGGCAGGCGTGCTGACGCCGCGCCGGTTACTGCAGGGGCACATAACAGAGCAATATAGAGGATATATATATATATATATATATAAATATATATAAATAACAAACAGTAAGACGCATGTTGCGCAGGAAAACGAAGTGTGGCTGACGTGAACGGTGAACATTAACGTGAAGGCTGATGAACGGCACACATTAACGTGAACAGTAACGGAAGGCTCTCGTAGGCCTAGGATTCTCGGGCGATTAAAGAGAGTAGTTATTTCTTTGATTTGAACTTATCACCAAGTTCAAGTTCTTAACTCGATACAAGTGCTTGTGATTGTAAAAAATTATTTCCAGACGATTTAATGGCGTTAGTGACCCAATAAACTTATTTAAACATGTTGTCTCTTCTTCTATGATTAAACTGACTTTATGTACTCAATCGGGTTTAAGTTCTCGAATTGACATGAGTGCTTGTATTTTCTTGAATTTATTTTAAGGTGATTTAATGACATCATTCTATCGGTGGTAGGCAATGTGCATCAGGTGGCCATCTTTGGTGACTTCGTCAATCTCAAGATTTGTCGGTCTAACTCAATTCTTCGGATGTACTTGTAGGAGTACTGTTGCATCTGTACATACATACATATATATATATATATATATATATATATATATATATATATATATAAGTAGTCTAATCCAGATAAAAAGATAATGGCCTTGTTCGGCTGATCTAAAACCTGGCTTGATCCTCTTCTTTTTTCATCCGGAACAGTGTTTTTCTCTCACAAAATTTCAGCATAAACAGTGTTGTCAGTCGTGGACAGTAGCTTTTTCATACCAGCCGAACGAGGCCAATAATGCACAAAAGAATATGGGATGCTTGTATTATAATAAAACAGAGGTGGTCGATGATAAATCATACCGGGGTATAAAGCTTAGGTGATCCATACGATAGAAACTGAGTCTATATATGAAAATTCTCGTGCTGAGGATTCCATCCACTAATCTTCCGTATTAGATGTGATCTTGACTGATGATTCCATCCACTAATCTTCCGTATCAAATATGATCTTTACTGTCTAAAATTATTAAGTTAACTAGGGACTCTTGGCCATCTCTCTTTCATACTTAGCCAGAGACTTTGGAATAAGCTTTGGCTTTCTAACCTTATGCTTGTTTTTTTGTGACATAGTAAAATTGTAAAAACAATGCATTTAGAAAAGCCAAAATGTCAAATAATTTGGAACAAAGTGAGTAGCATTTAGCAACGAGCTTTGGGCTCCACAAAATCTGCTTGGTATTTTCGTGGATTACTGATTCCATCAATATTCCAATTGCCACCATGTTCGGCTTGTTCTGTTGATTTTGCATGAAAATAAAAATTCCTTTCTCCTATTAACATCATCGTTAGCCGAATATTCAACGCACTCACTGTGGCAGAACTGTCTAATCTAATACCTCTCAGGAGTGCTCGTCTTACATTAGACACTAAGCACTTAAGGGAGAACACCAAATCACGCAGTTCCGTCGGGCACACCCTATGAGAGAACCCGAAAATCCACATTTTTACATCAAGATCACAAATGAGAGAATAAAGCTTACATCATTATTAACCATTTCTTACAACACTTTACATGTAACATCAGAGTATAACATTTATTATTTATAATAGCGGAATATGAACATGTTATCAGAGTTATGAACAATTTAATTTAACAGCGGAATATAGACATGTGATCAGAATTACAGCGAAAATAAACATCTATTCCTGAAATGTTGAAGCATTGATATATATATAAATTATGACAACAGATTATAAAACTTCCATTTAATAAAATATTTGGTGAGAGTTATAAATAAAAACTATGATCGCAGCGTAAAGGAAATCCTCTCTGAGCCCACCAGGAGTAATCCACATACAAAGGTCAGCTCTAGCCTCCACCTGTCACCTGCAACAGGGGGAAATAAAACCCTGAGTAATCAATTGTACTCAACAAGACTTACCCGACAGAAGGAAATAAAAGACTCCAAGGATATGCAAGACTATCTGGCTTGTGAGTTTATTGTATGTGCAGGAGCATTACTAAAAGGGTGTCCATTTATTCGATTTTTATTAGCGGTGTATTGGTTCATTAACTAACCATTCTATGTAAGCACCTGTGCTACTTTCAAGCAGATGGTAAGCAATCAGATTTTCTTTCACCATCTTTCATCTTCCAGTTCTTACTACGGTGCTAGAGTTAAGATAAGTCGTACCGACTCGACGGCGATTCGAGAATCAATGTCCCCAGCTGGGTACCCCGGAACACACGCCCCGCTTGTACCCCAGGCACAAGCAGGACCAACCCACTACCCTTCTGTCACGGGGTCCAGGTCCCTGTCCAAACTGGGACTCCAAGCCCCTGCCCCTGAATCCCGGACTCGGTGCGGTGTAAGGACCTCCTAACCCAAAAACCACCCTGGCAGTCGGTCCAGAAAGAACCAGAACCCATAACAAGAGAGTAACAAATCTTTCAAGCGCCTATACCCAAATATGTGCCCGGGATAATAAATCTGTGACTTGACTAGCGTCCAATGCAACGACCGATCCTTAACCGACACAGACAGGAAAAACAGTGTAACCAAGCTATGTCCCGTTGGCCGCAGGACACAATCTCTTACACCCACCAATACCCAAACCATATCTCTGCCCGGTCACCATTTTTCCTTTCCACCATTTATATTTTCAAGTGATAATAATACAGTAATATATTTCCTATCTCTCGCGAGTGACAGACAATCACTCGACTTCTACCGAGGTCCTGTAACATAGCAATCTACACGATCCTGTCATACTAGTAAGACTCATATGATAAGGATTTATATATGCAAGTGGATATCACTCAACTCCTTAAAACTTAATGCACAAATATAATTTAAAGTGCAGAAAAATAGGAGTTATGCATCGGGGCTTGCCTGGGTAAAATATAACTAAAAGTTAGTATTTGCATCTTCAGATCATCCACCATCATCTGAATAGAAAGCCCATTGCATCATCTCCTGGAGAGAACACCATTATACCATCTTCAGATTTCCAATCATCCTTCAATTGATCCGTTGATCCATCATCATACCTATATGATATGCAATGCGATGCAAATACAAAGACGTAATTAATCAACTGTAACCGTGACTCGTAAAATACGATATACGCCTCTCAAGTTAACGAGCTAGTCCTAACGACAACCGTACTTAGGCTACATATCCATGATGTCGAATAAGACGTTATTTCCCAACAAATATTTTAGTTATACAAACTCAAGTTGTTTCTTTATTTCATTCTATCAATTTAATCTTTATTCGAAATAGGACATCATTAACTACTCTAGTAAACTAATTATTCAGGTGTTACAAAAATTACATTGAGCAGCTAATAATATTAGTAATTTACTGTAAAGTTTTTAGAGTCAACACTATCACCGATTTATCACGGAAATTCCTACAAGTTCACCTTTTAACAATATTAAGCATGTTAAAATAATTAAAACAACCCTAAAAACAAACTGAATCTATGTGAACAAAATACACTATTAGATAGATCATAATTTTAGGAACTCAACAAAAATTAGTTTCATAATTTTTAGACTCCTAATGATTTTATATTTAAATAACAAAATCAGCTTAGAATTTATATTATGGAATCTTCTCTAATTCCTTGGAAAAACGAAGGGAGTACCGCGACCCACGACCGGTGAACCGGCCTGGCCCGAAGGCGCGCAGCGCGCGGCCCAGGCGCGGGTGGCACCAGGTCGGCCCAGCGGCAGGCAGCGGCGGTACTTTTTGCGATGAGGCCCCCGAGCTCTCCCCAAATTAATCCGCGGTACAAAGTCACTATTTCTAAGAGTCACATATTTTCCAATAAGAACCCGGTACAAAATGTCTACTTCGATTCTTACCCTTCGCATCATCCTCAAAAGCAGAGGAGGCACGGGACGGGCGCGGTGATCGGCGGCTGACGGCATACCGGGGGCTGCGGCACGGCGGCTGGCGAGGGCAGGCCCTACAGCACCAGGCGGATCAGGCACGCCCCCTGCTGGGGCGGTGCTGTGGAGCGGAGCCCCGTGACGGCATCAGCAGCAGGCGGCCGACGCGGACGACAGCGGGGAGCACCGGTGCGGAAGAGCAGCACGCACGAGGTGCGACTTGGTGGCGGCGGAGGCGGCGGCACGCGGAGCACGGGAGGAGCTCTGGGACGACGTTGGGCATCAGCGGCACCGGCGCGGTACACGATGGGGGCGTGGCGCGGCAGGACCAGAAATAGAGCGTGGGAGAGCGGCGCTAGCAGGGCGGCAAGGAAGCGGCCATGGCGGCGACGCTCCAGAAGCTCGGGCGAGGGCAGTGAGGTGGTGCGGCTGGTTCCGAGACGACACCGTGGTGCTGCACAGTCAAAGACCCAGCGCGGTCATGGAGGCTCGCACGCGCCCGCGTGGGGAGGGCCGGCACCGCGGGCATGAGGTGCGGCGAGAGGGGAGCATATGGAGGCAAGGAAGAGCAGGCGTCGTGCGCGGCTCGCCACCAGCTTCATAGGCGCGACGAGGGAGGGGACAGGCAAGACGGCACCACGCGCCGGCCGGCGGCGGCGATGCACTGCAGCGCAGAAGGTGAGAAGACACGGCGTGGCAGGGGCAGAACCACGTGCTGGCGGCAGGAGCTGGGGCCTCCCTTCGGCAGCAGAGAAAGAAAAAGGAAGGAGGAAACAGCGGAAAGCTCGGCCGAGTCTGATAAAAATAAACAAAGCAGGCAGAGACAAGCAAGGCAGGCCACAGAGGCTAGGGGACAGAGCGAACAGCGGCTCGGCACAGGCAGACAAGACAAGTAAGGCAGACAGTGGCAGCAGAGGCATTCAAGGACGAGCGAAGACCGGTGTAGGTTGAAGCGATGGAGCTGACAGTGAGGGAGGGAAAGTAAGCAAAGTAGTACACGGCAGCAGTAGCCTGGCCAACTTTCTTTAAGGCGCTCTCAGAGAAAGGACGCGAAGGAGAGGGAGCAGCGGCACGGCGACGGGACTCGACAACGCGGCGCGACACGAATAACCCCGATGATTGATTCTGAGTGGGGAAACGCACCACCGTATTCAAGCGGCCAGGATGGCAGCAGTACCGTCGGCCTCGGCCAAATTGCAGCAGCGAGCAGACAAGACGACCAGACGGAGCAATGCGAGTGCGTGGCCCGGTAGCGATCTGAGCTACAAATGGCGACAAGACCTCGCCGCGCAGACCACGTCCCGACGCAGCGCAGCTAGCCAAAGATGAGATTAGTTTCAACAAAGCTCGAATTTAAATTAGATTCAAAGCTATACATATATATCGTTCTATTTATTAATAGATTTTATTTTATTTATAAAAGTTGTTTTTCATGTTTAATCTAATAGATCAACCCGTTCGCTATCTATTAGCTAGAATTGTCGTTCGACATTTCTCAATTGGCCCCATTCGGCTTACTGAAACTTGACTGAAACTGGCTGAAAATATTGTTCTGGATAAATTGTTGTGAAAAAAAAACACTGTTCTGGCTGAAAAAACAAACCGAACAAGCCGGCTTCTTGTCAGCCGAACAGGGCCATTGATTCGAGTCCACGGGGAAATTTGGGAAATTTAACTTGGCGTTGATTCGAGTCCACAAAACTGAGTCACACATGATTCATTTATCGCATCAAGTACATTTTAAATCAAAAATTCTAAGAAACCCGTTTCGAAAATTTATCTTAGACCTAAATCACGGTGCTAAACGAACTCGTAACACCAGAGATGTTACACTCACTTGTACATTGCTACACCAGAGTCAGGGGCGAAACTAGGAATTAGATATATAAGGGGCCAAACAAAAGATCGGCTAGACCTGAGCATTTTAGGTTGGAAAAAACATTTTATTTGCCGAAAATCATGTCCGCGAGAGCTGCGTCGGATTACAAATATCGAAACAGCCAACTGGGATAAAGTGGCCTTATTGTTCCTAATAATGCATTATAACAGGTTCAGAGAAGCTAATAACTGTATACCCTTATAAGTGGTAACATGGTTTATCATTCTCCTGCCTTGATGAATGATGACATTTCGTTGTTTATATTATTTCGAAAGCATCACGGCTCCTCTGTGTTTGTCTACAACAGTGCTGGTGTAGTCGGTTTTAGATTTTAATTTAACAATAAAAGTTCTCCACGTTTGCACTTGGAGCTATTCAGGCATGTGGGAATAATAACTAGACAAACTTGATCAGTTGATCCAGTCTCTCTGTATTTTATATTAAGCTTCTAAAAGCCTTCCAGGATTCCATCAGGTTCTTGCCACTGTTGTTACAACCATGTTCTTGGACAGAGCCGGCCGACGAATCCTCCTTATTGTAACTAACTTCTGCTTTCCTCTAAGAGCAACTCAAGAGATTGTGTAAAATAAAAGCCTAAAATCCATGATTTAGCCATTCTCTTAAATAGAACATCCTCCAAAAAAGTAGAGTAATGCAGCAGCCTTTCTAAATTTTTCATTATCTATTTTTAAAAGCTGACATGTCACGCTAAGATTGGTTCGCTTCCCCATTTTTTGTACTCTCATCATTTGCATGCACACCACCAGACAGATGGCGAGCCTTCACGGCATGCTAGTTTTACCCCGCGAGAAGTGCGGGATGGATGACTTGTTATTTTGAAAAACATGATAGAATAGTTGTTGGGGCCGTGATTCTTTCAAAAATACCTAAAATAGCATTTCACAGCACAAATGGCTACTCTCTTGAAGTTGCTCTAATGCTGTTAGTTGGTAGGTTTTCTGTAACTTAGTTTAACTGCCACTTCAAATTGCAGATTTCTTCTGCTGGGATGACTCCTTTTGTGGTTCCCAAGTGCCTACAGGCGTGATGGAGGCTCGAAGGAAAATCTTGGGGATGGATGGTGGCGAGTTATTTTGTCCATAGTCGGAGAGGTAATACATGGAGATGACAGCGTGTGTATTTTTTTTTGTTAGAAACGAATAAAAAAGTTGTTGGTGGAGTGTTTTTTCTATACTCATTAGTTTTTAGAAAGATATTTTGTCCATAGTCGGAGAGGTAATATATGGAGATGACAGCGTGTGCGTGTGTGTGTGTGTGTTTGGTTAGAAACGAATAAAAAAGTTATCGGTGGAGTGTTTTTTTCTATACTCATTAGTTTTTAGAAAGATTGCAAAACTAGGTTTTTGAGACACGGTTTTTTATATTTTTGTGGATATACTCTAACAATGGTACTTGTTCTGACAAGTTTCGGTTAATTTAAACACGAGCTGCTCGAGTAAGGCCTCGTTTAGTTCCGCCGAATTGGCGCCGGCAGAACACGGCAGCGACACTGTAGCTACATTGTCGTTTTTTTATTTGGTAATAATTGTCCAATTGTTGACTAATTAGGCTCAAAATGTTCGTCTCGCAAAGTACAACCAAACTGTGCAATTAGTTTTTGATTTCGTCAACATTTAGTACTCCATGCATGTACCGCAAATTTAATATGATGGAGAATCTTCTTTTTGCATAGTGTCGAATTCTGGAATTCGGAGGAAACTAAACGCGGCCTAAAAGAACTGGACTAAATCGAAGTCGTGGGTCCCCAAATGCAGAGCAGGTGATGATTGATCGTTGGTGGAGTGAGTGACCTCACTGCACAGAATTGGGCAAACATCTCTGTCGACTGTCGCCTTCTAACGCCTTGTTTAGTTCCACTCCAACTTCCAAAAAGTTGCTACAGTATCTGTCACATCGAATGTTTGCGGGCGTGCATGGAGCATTAAATGTAGACGAAAAGAAAAAACTAATTGCACAGTTTGGTAGGAAATTGCGAGACGAACGTTTTGAGCCTAATTAGTCCATGTTTGAACAATATTTGCCAAATAAAAACGAAGGTGCTACAGTAGCCCCAAAATCCAAATTTCACGAACTAAACAAGGGCTAATATCCAGTTATCCACTCACCTTTTGGATGCATGATGATGATTACTGAACAGTGAAAAGTAGTGTTAGGTAAATCACCTGTCAAATCTGGCACGCGAGCTTCTTCCAAACTTGCACGTTGATGGTCGGTCTAGCAGTACAATGCAACTTTGTGGTGACCTTATCTCATTGCTCAACTGATTACTAATAACAATATACTCCGTGAGTTGGTAACAATATCATTACTACTACTCTCTTGTCAGTAGCCTAGTGCTGCTAGTAGTACTGGAACAGAGTGTGCCTCTCCCGGACGGCGAACGCCGGCGAGGAGGGCACGACGTTGAGCATCCACGACAGGCAGGGCCCGTCCGCGTCGACGACGCCGTCGCCACCGTACATCCCGTAGGATGCCGCCGACTTCCCCGCGGCCGGGCCGTAGCATCCCCACTGCTGCTGCTGCGGCGGCGGCGGTCGAGCGTAGCCGCCGCACGCGTACGGCCAGACCCCGCTGTCCTGCGTCGCCGGCGCTGGCGCGACGGCCGCCGCGGCGCGCCGCTCCTCCTTCTTGTACCGGATCCCGCAGGCGTTGCACAGCGACTGCAACAGAAGCGAGCGAGCAGGGGGGACGTGAGACCAGCGCGCGATGCATGCATGGCAATGGCATATTGGCATAATGGAATGGCAGCCAGCAGGACGAACTGTGCCCCACGCGACAAGAAAGAAAAAAGTCGTGTCGACGTGGACACACCTTGGGTCCCCGCGGCCCGTTCCGCCAGAGGGGCGTCGACGTGGTGTCGCAGTTGGCGCACCGCCGGGGCGGCGAGCCTTCTTGGCGGGGCTCCTCCACCAAGACGGCGGCACTGCCACCGCCACCGCCCGCGCGCGCGTGGACGACGCCGGCGGCCTCGGCGAGGCGCGTGGACGGCGTGGCGAGCGACAGCGTGCAGTCGACCTGGCCGCCGCAGCCGCCGTCCTCCGCGTGGTAGTAGTAGCACTGCTCCGGCGGGAACCTCATTGGCATGGGGAACAGCAGCGAGAAGGCCGGCGCCGACGCCGCGCACCGGCCGCCGCAGCCTCCGGCGTAGCGCGGTCCACACGCGCACGGCACAACCTCCTGCTGCTGCATCGATCCTGGCCGGCTATGCGGCCTCACACAGGCTTGAACGACGACGACGGACCAACACGGCCGCCGGGGCTGGGCTAGTCGCAGTGGTTGGTCGGCGACTCGGCGTGGCGTGGGCGTGGTATATATCGGGATATGAATTGGATCGTAGCGCCCGGGCAGTGTGCAGCAGGCAGAAGCAGGGAGGTGATCGAGGGGCTGTCCTGTCGGTTCTTGGAAGCAGCCGGCTGGGAACTCGCAGCCGCCAACAGCTCCGTGTGCGCACGCACACACTGCACGGTGCCAGCAGTACGGCGGCGATCTCGAGCCGAGCGGGCGGTGGCGTCGGCGGGCGACTGAACGAAGCTGCAGCCGTTGGCTCGGCTGGTTCCGGTGGTTTTTATAAGGACGACGGCGCGTGACGGAGGAGGCGCGCGCAGGATTTGGTGGCGCGACACCGGCACGGGAAGCGATGTGATGCGATGCGGTGTGGCGCGTGTGCCCGCGCGCATGTCTGCCCGCGTGTCTGCCGGACTCCACTGCCCAGCCAGTGGCCACTGGGCTCTGCAGACTGCAGGTTGCAGGCGGCAGTGCGAGCGGTCAAGGGTCAAAAGGGTGGCGAGGGCGGCCACGTGAAACGGGGAGCAGTCTCCCAGGCGTTCGCGCGCGCTCCGACGGCCGGCTGCTGGTGCGGGGACGCAAATAAAAGCCTGGGGACGCGGGCGCGCGGTGGTGCTGTGCAGAGCTTGGACTGGCGGTGGTCGGAGCAGTAGAATCGCCCGTCGCCGATCACGAGGCGCACAGTCCGATCTGTTCCTCCTCCTCCTCTGCCCCTACTGCATCAACTACTGACGAACACCGAGCGTATATTCGTGGCTGCTTTCTACAATACCATATCTCGAAATAAAATGGCAGATCCCCTGCGGCCCGGACACAGATCGTGTGCAGTATTCACACTGCAAGATATGCAGTGGCCATATCGGAGCCATCCATGTAACGAGGAACGGTAGGATTAGGGATCTTTTTCCCCCTCCTTTCTTCATCTCACCTTTTACTCAAACGAATGCAAAGAAAAAAAACCAAAAGCATATACCACTGTACAGTAGCAGACCACGTATGGAGCTGAGCAGAACACATGCCCATATACTGAACATATTCAAAATCAAAGTTTGCTGATTTGTTAGTCATACAGAACACATGCTCACATACTGAACATATTGGATCTCTTTTGGTCCAGGTTACTAATACATTGTTAAATCATACATATATTTTACTCTGAACTGAAATATTTTTGTACCCAAAAGCTTAATACAAAAGCTGAACAGAAGAGCATATAGCACTGTTCCTGTCTTCATATACAAAATGCTGTATCACCCAATAGCAGATTTGATCATGCCTTCAGTACATGGCCTACAAACAAAAGATAATTCAGATATGCCGATTTCTAGATTATATTGAACTAATATAATTTACATAGACTTACATTTATATTCTGCTAAAAATATCAATCATCTATCCCTCAAACAGAGTAAGGATTAGTGTCATCTTGAAAAACACTCCTACTAATGCATGTGCACAAGCTTTTTTATTGGCCAAATTAAATACTCCTACTAGCTATATTTCAGGTGTCTAAAACATAGCATTCCTTATATTTGGTCAAAGTTGCTATAGTTTGACTTAGGACAAATACCAGTAGTAAGATAATGAGGCTTTTATATAAGCTTGGTCAAAGTTACTATAGTTTGTCTTAAAACAAAACTGGGTTTCTCATATTTTAGGACGGAAGGAGTAGCGCATTCAAAATGTGTATCCAAATATAAGGGATTCTAGGTGAACAAAACAGTTTTGCATTAAATAGTTGCATAAATTTGGTAGATATTATTTTGCTATTTGCTATTTTTTAACCAATCACCATGAATCTTGTTGATGGTAGCATCCAATTAAGAAATAAAATGAGTGTACATGTGCCTTTTGTATTATCTTCTAATCTGTCTAAAATCTTTAGAATGATGTATTACAGAACAAAGGAAGTAGGCTCAGCATCTCCAGCTGAGCCCGGCCTATATCCTATTTTTTAGCGCTGAGAGACAAGAAACTCACTCCACAGGGCCACTACTCCGTCCCTCAAAAGTAGGAGGCCCTCCGATCTCACCCCCCTCGATCAGGGGGCTATGGAGGGAGCCCCTACTCGACGGTTTCTACAGTTGGGCTCGCACGTCCCTCCACATCCACCTATTCTTGGCCCGACAGCTTCCCAACGGCACCAGATCCGGCGACCTCCGACCACGGCCCCCTCCATGCGAGCTCTGCTCCCCGTCGTGACCACCTCCTCCCCTCACCGCTCCTCTGCCGTTGCTCCTCTCTCCCACGGAGAAGAAGCCGCGGCCGCCTCGTCGCTCCTCTCTCTCGCACGGACTAGAAGACGCGAACGGTCGCTGGAGAAGGAGTCCCTTCTCTCTTCCTCGTCACTCCTCCCTCCCATAGAGAAGAAGCCGCGAGCGGCCGCTGGAGGAGCCTCGCGCGATCTCCGCGTGTGCGAGCATAGCTCAGATCTAGATCTCGTCACAGCGTACGGCCTCCTAGCTCCTTCTGTGCCCAGCGAGATAGCTTAGATAGAAAGAGCACTGAGAATGACTTGTGGGTCCTGGTTGTCAGTGACTAGACCAATAAAAGGGATTCGAGGGCTCTGGTTTATGGACTATTGTTGGAGTAGAGGTAAAAAATCAGGCCCTTAAAAATGAGAGGAAGCTCTTAAATAAAAAGTAGGGGCTCTGATTTAAGAGCTAACGCTGGAGACGCTCTTATTATCGCATGTCTTTACTCTTTATTATCGATAATAACACACAAATGTAGAACGGATTCACGGAAACCATGCGTCTTTCCAGGTGGTGTGCGAGGGCATGCACAGCTGATATATAAACCCCACCCGTCTCCAAAGGCCCAAAGGTCGTGTCCCTGCTTTCCTTTGCAAAAAAGCGAAAGGCGACATGCCCGCGCGTTTGGCTACACTCTCGAACAGAGCAGGAGGTGCTGCTGTGCACACTTGGGAGTGAACGAATGAAACAACAACAAAACAAAGAGCCCGGCATCTGCCCTCCTGGCTGGGGCTATCGTGTTCGGGAGGCCGTATCGTATCGTGGATTATTTACTGCTGGCTGATTTGGTGTGAGAGAAAAACACTGTTCCCGGCTGGAAATTTACGATCGTTTACGAGCAAACGAACAGGCTATAAACGGAAAAGAGAATAAATAAATAAAGAGAAGGGATCGAATCGAATTAAAAGAAGCAAAAGGAGAGGAAGCAGAAGAATCCCATCATCGACCGGTCGGTCCATGCAGGAGCAGGAAGGATGAAGTCGAGAAAAGATGTGGTGGATGTGCATAATTATTGCGTCGCGCGCCCTTGCATGCATGCATGCTTACATGGCCAGTAGGCCCTCGGCCGGCCACGCCACGCCATGATGCGTGCGCCCCCGGCCGGCCCTCGATCGACGACCGTTCAGAAACGGGGAAAAAGGCCCCGGGTCAAATCGAGAAACAGACTGATCACCGAGCGTGCTATTTTGGCATACAAAGTTATTGTTTGTATGAAGCATGCTATTTTGGCATACATATAGTTTATATTTGGTTTTAGTTTTAAAATAGGGTGTGCCCGTAGAATAAGGAAAAAGGAGAAAGACGAAGATCTACTAGGCAAACAAACAACGAGCACGATATAATAGGATTACTAGAAGAGACATTGATTTTCCAAATTGTTAGACTTATTTGCCAATATTCCCCAAGCGGTGTTGTAATAGTAGCTTTAGAAAATGATTTGTAATATTAATTTATGCCACTGCATACTATATGACACCGACTTTACATGACACCAAAAACAACCGAGTACAAATTTATCATTTTATTTCATGATTAATACATCGGTTGCTCACTTCTATAAGCTCTTATTGATGACCCCTCGGCGTTACGGCGACAGTTGCGGTAGAACAGTCCATGCTGAGAAAAAAATCCAGAAATTTATTATTTACTATAAAAGTTGCTTTCGCTGGTCAATTGAAAAATATTTTATAATTTTGTTGCTCAAATCGTAACTCAATAAAGGAATTATACTGATATTTTTTTCTAAAATTAAACCAAGACAGGTGATATTAGACACACTTACTTCCACATTTGCTTTTAGGTGGCACTGCGTTGTGACATTCGCGTGCAAGTTTAACAAGCTTGCTCACGCTGATGAAGTGCTCCTCTTCAACTCTAATGTTGCGACAAATGCAAGGCATGTTAGAATTTTGCACGGCATTACGGCACATTTTGTGTTTGGCTCGAGCGTATGGTGTACCAATTTCGATGGTTTGCTTGCAACTGAGGATAACCAAATCTTTTTTCTTGGTAACAATCATCCTCACCACAAGCTTTGTGTGTTGTGAACGTTGTAAAAACTAAACAGAAGACTAGGACATGGATGATTGCTTTTATAGCCATCATATCATGGACTACTAGTATGGTATCGATATTGCTAGTATTTCTTTTGTGCTAGTACTCTACAAATGATGAATGTTGCGGTTGTGCATACCATCACTGCACGGGCACATCTATTTATAGCATACAACAAGCCAAATCTCAATGCATATTTATGTTGGTGAATCCTCAAACAGATAGTTCTGCATTAAAAGTACAAGTCATAAAGAAAAATAAATAAATGTAGACACATCTCTGAACATATTAACTAGGGGGTTAGAATAAATGTTAGGAAATCTTTGAGCTGGAGAGGCATTTCTGAACATATTAAAAGTATGTCTTTGAAATCTAAGTCAAGAAAATCATCAATGCTAAGAAATCTTGGAGTGAGAGAGAGGCAACATTTGCATGACTCTTTTAGTAATAAGCTTCTCCGTCAATCCAACTGTAAAATATGAGTCATTGTCGAAATCAATACGAGTTTTGGTAGTTGATGATAACGTCTGTTCTCTTTTAGTATATCAATAACTACCATTTGATTAATTACGAAATATATTTCATAGTAAATCTATTTAGAGATACTCCATAAATGTTGATATTATTTCTTATAAAATAGGTCAAACTTAAACTTTTTTTTGACTAATCTCAAACATAGCATTACACTTCTTTTTTCAGGACCCGGCCAGGATATGTTAATTCCTCGGTGTCCAGTGCCCCCCAAACCTTGCGATTATAATTTGTACATGTAAGACCAGTTGTCCCAAGAAACCAGGCAATGTCCCCCGGACATGCGACATCAAATCAGATTTTATCTTCGCTTTTGCCGATTTCGATTTAGTTTACACACAGTTGGATCACGTCTCTGCGGTCTCTCTCAATCAGTTGTCATCGCTCGTTCTTGTCGTAACGACTGGTTAGGTCAAAGCTGCTACTCCCATCTTTAATTTCCAAAGCCGGCCGATCGGTTGTGCAGAGAAAGCCAAAGCCGATGGAGCATTAGCCTGATGATGATTCCATATTTCCATTTACCGCTTGCGCTGGACGCTGGCCACAGCCAAATCAAATTAAAGAGCCGAGTGCCGAGTGCCGAGTGCCGAGTGCCGAGTGCCGACACCGCCGCCGTCCAGCAGTGTCCAGCTCCATCCGCTACATGTGCGCCGTACGGGGTACGTACCTGCTGCATGCAGTTTCGTTCTGCAAATGCACCCATGCACGCACGCCTGACTGAGCCGCACACGGAGCAGTGGCACACAGGCGATCGAGTACGTACGCACGACACACCAGTCACGCACGACGTACTACCAGTCGCCGTACACCGGGCCCCAAACTGCACAATCATCTTAAGCACCTCGGTCCTAAAATAAGTATACGTACGTCTCGCGGCTTAAGATCAGCTAATTTTCAATTTAACTAAATTTATAAAAAAAATAATGACATATGTATTTTTAAATAGATTTACTATAAAAATACATACATAGCGTGTGATTAATCTAATAATGCTTCTTTAGTATCGTACGTAAACACTAATATTCTTTTTATGTATTGAGTAAAATTTAATATTGGTTGACTCTTCAAAACATAAGGTGGCCGTTTATTGTTGGACAAGCGAGTACACATTTCACATCAAAGATTTAGTATATATATATATAATACTACCTCCATATTGATTTAGTATATATAATACTACCTTCATATTTTTATAAGGCACACATGTATATATATCAAGATTGAGATTTGAATTTTTTTGACTAATAATTTAGTTTTACAATTTCTAACTATTATAATATATACTTGATAAGGTTAGACTTATAGTCAAATATACTATCCATTTTTCATAAATTTATAAACATAAAAGGTATGATATAAATAAATAGATGGTCAAAGTGTTAATTAGATGATCATGTCATGTTAAGTTGCATCTTATAAAAGAAAACGCAGGTAGTACTATATCAGCGGCCTCAGTTGTTTTGTTGTCGCAAGCTGTATTGCCCGGTCTAGGTCTATGCCCTGTTCGCTTGGCTTATAAGCCATATTTTTTTAGCCAATGAACAATATTTTTCTCTCACAACAAATCAACCAACAGTACTTTCAGCCATAATTTTCTTTATCTGGCCATGTTAACATATTTATTGATATATGTACTATATCTTGTAGTACTACTCCTGTCAGTATATGATATCTCGCGCACGAAGAGAAGACGTAAGTGACTAGTGAGGAGATGGATTGTCCTGTTCGCTTGAATTTATCGGCCCGGCTTATCAACCATGATATAGTGAACAACATCAGCTGGTTTATGAGCCGTAAAAACCATTAGCCGAACAGCCGGTAGAAGTCTTGCTAAAAAATTAATCCACCTATTAGCCTTATGTTTTAAAATATACTAGAGCTGATTTTAACTAATTTTTAGCTAGCTAACAATTAACCTTTGGTTCATGGCCACACCGCAAACCAGTTGAAGTCGAATAGCTGGTATTATCCTTGAACCCTTCATCACAGATCTGGGTGGAAAGCGAGTTAGCTCAGACACACGGCCCGCCTGGCTGTATTGGGCTCCCCCCGTCACTTTCAGGGCTTGGGTTCTATTTTCGGACCTCACTCTGGCCCAGTCTTAGAATCCTTGGCAAGTGCAGATGGGCTGGGCCTTTGCTAAACCGGAAAGTGAGACTGAAGCGATAGGGAGGCACATGTTGAGGTTCAGGTATGGCAGCTTTTATTATATTATTCATATATGGCAGTATTTTGAGGTTCATATACGGCCATAAAAAGATGAACCTCAATATTCATATATATAGCAGCTTCTACATCCATATATAGCAGCTTTTATATTTGCTAAAAAAAAAGCAGCTTTTATATTCAATCGTCGATGCTATACTGGCATCAAGTTGAGGTTCATATATGGGCGGTATCTTGTTTAATGGGCACGTATCGTGTAGTTAGACACACAAGGCACCTAGTCGAGGCAGCTTTGTTAGACTAGATGGCGAGATGGCGCCCGGTGTCCTTTTTAATTACTCCTGCCAGCTTCAGCAAATTGCACACCCTTCCAAATTAAATCCTACTCGTAGTAGTAACCAACGGATGTCGCTTGGCAGCATTAGCAGTTGTCCTGCATCATTGTTTGCTTGGCAGTTGGCACGGTGTTCGCTTCACTTACCACTGGCTGGTTTCTGAGTACTTCAATCCATAAGAAAATAGAGTACTTGATTAACACATTTGGCCAGACAAGATGACACATCGGAGTTGGAGAGAGGGCCCGTACTATAACGTGGCCCAGCAGCCAGCACAAGGAACATGATGCTCAGTTTCATCTTTGACCAAGGGTCCAGAGGCGGGGGGGCCATGGCTGTATGCACGGCGCTGATGAATATTTTAGACTTCAGTTTAACAGGGAATATAACTGAACAAACTGACAGAGAGAAGTAAAACAACTTGTGTGAACAAAATCACCTCTCAGAGATTAGGAATTTAACAAGATAATCTGTTGAAGGAAAAAAAAACAGCTATAATGCATACATCTGCTCATCAAAGGCAGGCCAGTGATATACATAGGGCATAGTTAAAAAGAGCAAGAGCAAGATTTCCAATTGAACACGACAAACAGAGACTCGATCGATCCGTCCATCGGCACACTCAAGACACTTCTTTTTGGTAAAATTGAGAGGAATGGACCCTCTTCCTCTGTAATCCGGAGCCTGGACCACTAGCTAGTAGTACCGGTAAATGACAATCAGCTGGCAGCAATGGCTGAACAGACAAATGTACATACAACAAATCAACAATCATCAGCACTACTCAAGCTTACCACAGGTTCAGGTGCAGCGACAAGCTGGGGGAGGGGGACCATGCTCTCGCTCGGACTCGGACCGGATGATCCATGAAGTACACACCAAAGACCCGATGCTGCCGAACACTTGGTTACACAACTGAACAGAGAAGAGGAGGCCTGTCCAGGGAAAGCCTAGAGATTCTTCCAATGCAATCATTCATGTCCAGGGAAAGCAGCCCCGCCCTCGCCCCGTGTATATGTCACTACACACCACTAGCCAGCAAGGTGAGGATTTGAGGCTAAGATTTCTGTGTCCATGGATGGATGGATGTGTGGAGTGGACTGGAGGAGAGGAGGCGGGGTGGGATACAGAACAGAACAGATACTACTAGGGACTATTGCTGCGGTTTGTGCGTGGGGAAGCCGTCGACGAGCTCCACCGGGTAGCGGTCAATGCAGTCCTCCCAGGGGTTGTCGGGCGACGGCTTGACGTTGCGCAGGGCGTGCCACACGGCGCTGTTGCACTTGAACCCGCTGCCGAAGGCGATCTGCCAGATGCGGTGGCCGCGGCGGACGCGGCCCTTGGCTTCCATGTAGGCGAGCTCGTACCAGATGGAGCTGCTGGAGGTGTTGCCGAACCGGTGGAGCGTCATCCGGGACGCCTCCACGTGGGCGGGGCTCAGCTGCAGGTTCTTCTCCAGCTCGTCGATCACCGCGCGCCCGCCCGCGTGGATGCAGAAGTGCTCGAACGCCAGCTTGAAGTCCGGGATGTAGGGCTTCATCTTGGCGCTCAGCAGCTTCTTCGCCACCAGCGTCGCAAAGAAGAGCAGCTGCTCGCTCACGGGGAGCACCAGCGGGCCCAGCGTCGTGATGTTGGTCTTGAGCGCGCCGCCCGCGATGGCCATCAGGTCCTTGGACAGCGACACGCCGGTCTTGCCCTCGCCGTCCTGCTCCTGGTACACGCAGTTGAACGCCTTGTCGTCCGCGCCCTTGTGCGTGCGCACCACGTGCCTCAGCGAGTACTTGGCGCGCCGCCGGTCCGCGCCGCGGTTCGACAGCAGCACCGCCGCGCCGCCCACGCGGAACAGGCAGTTCGGGATCAGCATCGACTTGCGGTTCCCGAAGTACCAGTTCTGGGTGATGTTCTCCGTGCTTACCACCACGGCGTAGGTGCCGCGGTGCACCTGCAGCATGTCGCGGGCCAGGTCCACGGCGATCACGCCGGCGCTGCACCCCATCCCGCCGAGGTTGAAGCTGCGGATGTTCCCGCGGAGCTTGTACTTGTTCACGATCATGGCCGACAGCGACGGCGTGGGGTTGAAGAGGCTGCAGTTCACCACGAGCACGCCAACGTCCTTGGGCTTGACGCCCGTGGACCTGAACAGGTTGTCGAGCGCGCCGAACATGACGGTCTCGGCCTCGGCGCGGGCGTTGGCCATCGTGGGCTGCGGCGGGATCGCGTGCATGGCCTCGGGGGCGTACGTCTCCTCGCTGAGCCCGGACCGCTCCAGGATCTTGCGCTGGAACTCCAGCGCGTCCTCGGAGAAGCCGCACAGCTTGGAGTGGCGCATGAACTCCTCGAACGGGACCTGGAGGTGGGCGGGCGGCTTGTAGCAGGCGAAGTCCACCAGGTAGACGGGGCGGGGGCGGGTGAGCACGTACACGGTGGCGCCGAACACGAGCACGGCGGAGAGGACGAGCACGGACACGAGGTTGTACTGGAGGTGGAGCCACAGCTGCCGCAGGTCGTCGGGGTCGGTGGGCCCGGCCTCGAGGAGGATCACGGCCATCAGCGGGAGCAGCATCAACGTCAGCAGGTGGGTGATGAGGTAGTGGTACCCCAGCTTGACGTACTTGAGGTTCACGCTCTGGAGGAAGTCCGGCAGCCGCCGGTGAGGCGGCGTCGCGGCGGCCGTGGCCGCGCTCGCCACCGATGGTGGGGCGGCGCCTCCGTTCATCGTTCCTCAGCCCGCCTGCCCGCCCGCCTAGATCTGGAAAGCGAAGTGCGAGTCAAAGACGGGGTATGCGTGGACTGGCTGGATGGATCCTTCCCGTTGGTGGTGGAGGCGTTGCTGGTGTCGTGGTCGCTGTAATCGTGGGGTGGAGATAGTTGCGCGGCGGCCGAGAGGAGCTGGCGGAGGGCGCAAGGTGGGGATGCGGGGAATGGGCGTGGCCGCCGGAGAAGGGAGCGAATCCGGCGGCGGCGGCGTAGGACGAAGCGGGGACGGCTTGTTGCGGAGAGGGAGAGGGAGAGGGGATAAATAATGGCAAGGGGTGCGCGACGAGGAGGGGGTTCTGCCCAATTTTTTACAATTTTACCTTTTTTTTAAGAAAAATTAAGTTTAACCCCTCGAAAAACGTAAACTCATCTTTGTACTCTAGCCATCGGTGTCAGGACTTATGGCGCCGAGGTAACACGTCTCGGCGCCACATATCTTGACTCCGAGATGTCTGGCCGTGCACAGCAGGGCATCTTAGGTGGTGTTGACGTAGCCAGTACCTCAGCGCCAGAATACATGGCTCCGACCCGGCGCCACAGATCTTGGCGCCGACCTCGGAGCTGTTGGATGATGTGCTGCGACGGAGGTGATGAGACATGCAAGCGGTAGCAGGCCCACACACCACACACCGCTCTCCTCTCCTCCCCTCTGACACGGACGGCAGGTGCCTGCCAGTCTGCCACCATGCACGCGCTCGATGCATGCTGCTTTTGCCCCTGCAGGTTTAGAGCTGTAGCGTCAAATCATCTAGCCCTTACTCGTCCCAAATTATCTCACGCTTTAGGTTTTCGTGCCTCAAATTTAACAAAATACGTGTAATATTTGTATCTCCAAATAAATTTATTCAAAAACTAGATTCAAAGATTTTTCCAACGATGCCAATTATGTACCATAAATATATGGAAGCGTTGGAGATGAGCAAGGAGGCACTATGCAAAGGAATGAAAATATGGATATGGAAAAGAAAATACATATAGATCAATAATTCGGTAGATTTATTATAAGAGAAAAAGGTGATTTTTATTGATCAGTGTCTTTTAATATTCTAGTCCATAAGAGAGCACGGATTGATGGATTACTATGCTTAATTACGTGGGTTATCACAGGTTGCCCACAAAATTAAACCTATACATGAGCTGGGCTAGCCTGTTTCCATTGCTACTCTCATAATCTATCTCGGCTGGGTTCTGGGAACCTCAGCAACATCTAGTCGGATGAATGAATAGGCAAGGCCGTCTACCAAACATGCCATATGCTCAGGCCACATCTAGGCCCGGGCAATCATTAATTGGGTCTTTGTTCTTCTCTTTAGATAAGATAAGATGATTGATGTACCGCGTCAATCTCAAGCAACTTATTTCGTGACACACACGAGCTCCAGAAAACAAAAAACCGTACTTTAATTTAATTATCTGAAATGATTTGATTTGACGTTTGGTTGAGCTTTAAAAAAAGACCACGCTGTAGTTTTATTCGAAGGGTCTGTCTACTCTCAACTCGAGTATTTTAGACTCTCTTGACGCCCTAGTGACAGTCCTCTGAAACAATCTTGTGGGGTTCATAAGTCCGGGGTTCCTCATGTATCGACTTTTCAGCAAAGGCTTGACTCAGCAGACGACGTTGCGAACGACGCGTAACTTCTGGGCCGGCCCAAATACCTAAACGACAGGCCAGAAGGGCGATCCAATCTCTGACCGAAAGGCCTGACCAAGGAGGAACAACACTTGCTTCTGACTCAGGACCGCCTTTCCGACCGGAAGGCCTGGCCAAAGAGGAACAACGCTCGTTTTCGACTCCGGCCCGCCTCTCCGACTGGAAGGAGCGCTCGCTTTCGACTCCAACCCACCTCTCCGATCGGAAGGCCTAGCCAAACACCGCTTCTGACTCCGACCCGCGTCTCCGACCGGAGATGCACTGAATCCCTGCTTATAGCTCTTCTCCGACTGACGCAGTTGAGCCTACTGGGGCCAACCGACCGGGGACGCCCGCTCGGTGAGGACCAGGTAAACGGACGGAGCAGGTAAAGCAGGACACTCGAATCAAACTATAATACCGAGGACCGTACCTTGTACACCTGCAGGACAGTACCGACAGGGCATGTCAGAAGGGTGCCCTGCAACCTTCCAGACATGTCAGAACCCTAGCAGTGCTGTGGGCGCCGAAGTTTTACCCTACAGTGTTATGGGCGGCATCAATTCCCATACTAGGCGAACACGTTAGGACTCCCCACATGTATCTGGGCATCAATAGTATTGTGGGCATCGTCATTTACCATACACGGTGAACACGGTAAAACCACCCACATGCGTCTGACAACAACAGTATTATGAGCGCCTACCATCATCTTGTATCTGATGGCGTGGGCAACAAGACTTAGTAGCATACGTACTCTCTCTCTCTCTCTTGTAAGGCCATCTCCTTCATCTATAAAAGGGGATGCGCTCTCTCTCAACAGGGGAGATCCATCAGTTCACTTACATCAGTTCACCCTCTCCTAGCTTTAGACACTCTAAAGCTACACGGAGCTCACGCTCGAACACTTAGCACATAGCGGAGCTCCTGTCGCTCTTGACCCTTCAGACTAGAGTCCGACCGGACCTCTTACGCCCCCCATCTTTCTCCCTTCCATTTGTAACCCCACAGCAAACTTCGAGCATCTAAGTGCTAGGCCACATCCGATCACAACGTACGGTAAAACTATAAATATTTACGTGTTGGTCACTTTCTGCACCGACAACTCTATTCCAAGAACCATGCAAAATTCGAGTGTTAAGACCAAGTCACACTAGATTTCCATAGCCACACACTCAGCATTTAACGAACCAAATTAAAGAGAACATAGAACTACAAATTATCACATATCAGATTTAATTCTATGGAATGCAAATTGAAAGAAATCTAGATAGAAAACAAATAAAACATACAAATTTAACATATTAGTTCTATGAATGGCAAATTGGAAGAAATTCAAAAATATCAAATAGAACATACAAATTAAAAAAATATATAGAAAAAAACTCAGATTAGTTCTATAACAAGCAAATTGGAACAAATTAAAAAATATCAAAAAATTACACCAGTTAAATACAGAACTTACACTTAAACTGAAGTAGTAAAATATGGTTCAATGCTCTTACTAAAGAAATGAATATACATATACGTACATGAGTAGGGGCTAGATGCGGAATGAATATCCATGAACAGGTACTCCCTCCGTCTCAAACTATCTATCGTTTTCGTTTCCCGAGAAATAACTTTGACAAAATATATATTAAAAAAAATTAATATTTATGGTACATAATTGGTATCGTTGGAAAAATCTTTGAATCTAGTTTTTGAATAAATTTATTTGGAGATACAAATATTGCACGTATTTTGTTAAATTTGCGGCACGAAAACCTAAAGCGCGAGATAATTTGGGACGAGTAGGGGCTAGATGATTTGACGCTACAGCTCTCCACCTGCAGGGGCAAAAGCAGCATGCACCGAGCACGCGCATGATGGCAGAGTGGCAGGCACCTACCGGGGAGGATAGGAGAGTAGTGTGTGGTGTGTGGGCCTACTACCGCTTGCACGTCTCATCACCTCCGTCGCAGCACATCATCTGACATCTCCGAGGTCGGCGCCAAGATCTGTGGCGCCGAGGTACCGGCCACGTCAACGCCACCTAGGATGCCCTGCTGTGCATGGCCAGGCACATCGGAGCCAAGATCTGTGGCGCCGAGAAGTGTTACCTCGGCGCCATGAGTCCTGACGCTGACCACAAGGATCTAAAGATGAGTTTACGTCTCAGGGGGGCAAACATAATTTTTCTTCAAAAAAGGGCCAAATTGTAAAAAATTAGGGGTTTTTGGCTCTTGTGCTCCGTTTCTTCTTGGGATTTGGAAGAGGAACCCTCCAAGAATGTGGACATCCTTACTAATTTTGTGACAAAGTAAGGCCGTAAAATATTTCAGCTTACAATCTTCCAAGAAAATATTTCAGCTTAGAGGGGTGAGAAAGATTTTCAGTCGTAAATTGATGTTTTCTCTCGTATTCGAAGGACGTTTTCAATTTTTTTATAAAACTACAAATGGTCACTAGAGTGATGATAATTTTTTAATATTCTCTATTAAATTATCGAAACATATAGTGTTCCAGCCAAATGAATCATCCTTCTTGTCTTTAGGCTCTCCTGCTAAGCTCACCTGCTTGCCATAGGTTGTTTCTTCATGCCTTACCTTGAGAGAGAGAGAGAGAGAGAGAGAGAGAGAGGCGTTAGACCTAAACAACCTCAACTTCCTCTTCATCTTTGTGATGATCTCATGTTCCTTATCGAATAGTGCAAGGATGATTAGTTGTTACTCCATGAGTTGCGACAAAACAAGTAAATGTGTAGAGACCGGAGGTATAGCTGGTTAACTGTGAAGGAAGGGTTCTAGTGGGATGTTGACTGGCCGTGAGATGGCATCCAAGAGAAGTTATGACTGGATAAGGTTTTTATTTTCCTACCTAAACAATGAAAATACCGTTATATTTACATATCCATTTCCCATGTAATCTTTATTTATCCAAAGAGCCAGATTAACAAACCATTCTTTAACGTAACCTAGATAAGACAGTTCACGCCAACCTGGCATAACCAACTCGTTTTTGCCATGTTAGGCCAGCTCCAACGCACCACCGCGTCGTGCTGCCCTGGATTCCACGTATGCGTTCATGTACCATGTCACATTAGTTGGTAGCTTCGCAGACCGTCGTAATACCTTGCAGAAGCAATTGTAGCCTTAAATGCCAGTTCGTAGAAAATTTATGTGAGGAGCGCGTTGCATGAATGAAGCTGTCGTTTGCGAGGACAAAGAGAGCTTAAGAAAGATAAAAAAAAGTAGATACATGACTTAACTTTAGGTAAAAGCTATCCCTAACTCGTGTGATTTGAGCCTTTCTATCACTCGAATTTTTCTACCCAATCCAAGGATGCCAGGTGGTCATCTTCTCAAAGTCCGACGGCCTTAGAAGGGGGCTTCGAGGAGGTAAGCCGGCCAGGCAGTGGGGACGGCGGCTAGACGTTAGGGCCCTAGCGACGGTGGAGGCGGCCGGGCTAGGTTAGGCCTGGGGGCGCCACGGCCGAAGATCGGGAAGGTGAAGAAGGAGGCTGCCGCGGCAGGGTGGTGGGCAGCAGCTAGAGCGATGAGGAAGATGAACAGTGATACGTCAGGAGGAGGATGATGAATAGTAATTCATGTGATGCATCACTCTGGTGAGATATAGATAGATCCTAACTTTATGGCACTGCAAAAGCTGTCACACAAAGTTTAGCGAACGGTGGCGTAAATATTTTAATGTTGTATGGTTTTATGAAACGAAATGCTCCTAATAGAGTTTCACGATGAAACAAAGCACTCGTAGTTTCACTCTGTTTTCAGTCCATTGCTAACCATAGGTGCTTCGTCTCTTCTCTTAGGGCTTCCCCAACGCTGCATTTTTACTAATAGCCCCAAGTGTCATATAGGATCGGATAAATAAAGTAGGTGCTCTACACTTGTCATAGTGACTTGCAGAAGCTATATATGTTTGGGGGAGAGAGAATGTGGTCCATGCTAAAAAAAGAAGAGGGAGAGGGAATAAAGGTGAGGTACGATGAAAAAAAAAAAGTTTCTTTGCAAATCATAGGCAGTGATAGTTTGTATTGTGTGAATAGTAATCTTAACATTTCTTAATCTATGTGGATCATTTTATGTGTACTAGTCACTGGGAGTGTTAGACTCCGTTGGTTGTGCCCTTCTCTGCCACGCTCCTCATTTTGACTGACGTTGTTAGCTTATTAAAATGGGACTGAACCTCCCACGGGAAAACGAATTTGTTCTCTAACTACTTTTGTGAGGGCCCACTAGGTAAACTTTTTGACACCACCAACCCCAATCCGTTTGTAGCTCTTCTCATTCACTCTCGAAACCGAAGAAAGGTACAAGGAGCACTCGCAAAAGCTTTTTTTTACCTTACCTGTACATGCTCGGTAAAGCGGGAGACAGGGACGGGATGCCAAACAGAAATCTGTTGTTTCATCGGGACGCGACCGGAAAAGAAAGCCTGGCCCGGCCGACCCTGGAAGGAAAGCGAAAAAGATTCTCGAGTCAGAGACAGGGAGGGAGACCGGCGGCATCCGGTTCCGCGCCCAGCCTGGCCCTCGTGCTCGTGCGTGCGTGCTCGCCGGTCAGCACAGCAGCACACCCACCCATGCACGTCTCGGTGAGTGACAATGGCACGCGGGCCCCGGACCAGGAGGGTTTCATGGCTTTCTGCCCACCTGTCTGTGCTGGTGTTGTTCTGTCGCGGCGACCGCGAGGCGTGCATGGGTGGGATCGGGCTGGCTGGCCGCTGGCGGGGCGATCCGCGCTCCGCGGTCCCGGTCCAGCCAGCGAAACGGGGAGCGAGTGGCGACAACCGGACCGCCCGCCCGCCCGGAGGAGAAACGAGGCGCGAATTTGCTTGGTCGACCGGGGGCGGCGCAGGCGCTCCGTCCGTTTGGTCCGACGTGCTGTTCATTGAGTCGCCGTCGCGTCGCGTGTGCCAGGCCTTTCCGCGAACATCCGTTTGGTTCCTTCTCTCCCACCGTTCGTTCAGGCCGCCCGGCCGCCCCGCGCGCCCCACGTGTTCAACGCGTCTCGCCGTTGGCTGGACTGCCTGTAGTTTTTGTCAGCAATTAGCCACGCCTTTTTGTACTTCGATACTCTATGCGCATGTTTGGTTAGGTGGCTATAAACAACCCGAAGCCAGACCCAGCTAAGCCATATTGGATGCCCTAGCCTGGCTCCAGAAAAACGAGTTGGGGATCCGTTTTTTGCTGGCCAGGATTGGCTAGCCCGTCGGTGGCCTCGGATGTGAATCGCGTCACCTCCCTCACTTCTTCCAGCCCCTGCCCCCCTGCCGCAGCCATCGTCGTCGAGCATTCCGACCATGTCCCCGGCGTTGAGGTCCCATGGCACCGGCGGGATTCGGACTCGAGGAGCGCGACGGGATCCGGAGACTTGAGTAGCAGCGGCTCTACACGCACCTGCACGCACCAGCAGCTGGACTTGATCACGGCGCTGGAGCTCCGGCGAGCGCTGGTCCACGCGCTGGACGAGCTCCACGCGTCACGCGCCGCGCACCAGGCGGAGCTCCAGCGCATGGAGTCCGAGGGCGCGCGGCGCTCGTGTCCTCCACGGCCGCCGAGCGGGACGAGCTCCGGTGGCACTGCCACTCCCTTCTGCTGCTCCTCCAGCATCAGGCTGCTGCAAGTCCGAGCCTCCATGCTGCTAGCGTCCTGTCGGCAGGAGGAGGAGGATGCTCTGCTACGCTGTTGTCACGGTCATCAAGCCAACAGGGGATGTTGTTGGACTATTAATTTCGTCAATATTCTGTAAACAATAATGAATAAATGTGGAACTGCATTATTGCTTGTATGCATTGATGATTCTATGAACTGCGCCACCCTTCCTCTCGGGAGGCATCGGCCGGTTCGATTGGCCATGGCCTTTGCTCTCCTCTGCTCTGTCTGCCCGCCTTAAAGGTGTTCGACGAATTGCTGAAGTTACCTGTCCAAAGAAGATGTGACTCTATCCAAGCCAAACGAGGCAACCAAACAAACTAGTTGGTAGCCAGACTTAGATAGTGTAGGTAACAAAATAAGTCTATCTTGGCTTACTGAAGGTAGTCTTAGGCTAGCCTGGCTTATTTCATAGCCAGGTTAGAAGGAAGCCAGGTAACCAAACACACCTATAGTATCAACGGAAAAAATAATAACGGTGGAGAGCATACACGGTGCAGTCAGGAATGAAAAAAAGAAATGGTTGGGACACCCTCTTTCCCGTTCTCTCTAATATACTCGAATCTAACGTGAAAAAAAATCCGGAGGTCAGACGTCCTTACCATCTGAGAGTCTCAAATGATCAAAGGGGTGGAAAAAAAGGGATTCAAACCCTTGGTACAAAAAAAAATGGTACAACGGATTAGCAATCCGCCGCTTTAGTACCCTAAGCCATCTCTTCCGGTTTCAAATCGAAAATTTTTCATTATATGATAGGAGGCAAGAAATAACGATCGCAAAAATGCATTGTTTTTTCTTTCAATTTGAAAGTGCACAAACTCAAGTATACATATATAAAGTCACACAATAATATACACTTATCAAATGTTCAGTCCAACATTCACATGTGTGTTAGCACGTTCCTTTGCATAATTGATGATTATTATATTAGATGTACCAATGTAACATGAGGAATAAGGATATGTAATATATCTTGTATAGTTTAAAAATGATATTAAAACGGGACACCCGAAAACAGATAGAAAGTCCCTCTCGAAGATACGAGAACGGCCGGAAGACCGGACAGAACGGGATTGCAGTCAACCACGCTCTAACCATTCCATCCATCTCCCATGGCTGCTGGAGGATCCGATCATTTTCAGATAACAGGGACCATATGGCGATCGAGAGAACTGCCGTCCGTCACACACCAGAACAGAACAGTCGTCGTCGCGGCCAGCTAGCCTGTCCGGTTCGAGGTTTGGAAGTTTCGGAGCGGAGAAAGTTTGGCCCAGTTCATGGACCTGCAGGTGGCGTGCACGGCGGCCACCGCTCCCGCACGTACCGGAGAACTACGCGCGCGCTCTGCCGTCCCGTCCGTCCAACTCCGCGGCTGGCGGGTCCTCTCTCTCGGGCGGCCACGTCTGCCTCCAGAACCATTTTTTCTTTTTGAAACACTGCCTCCGGAATCTAGAAAAATGTAAAGGGCAAATCTGACGGCCGCCTCTCCGTGACCGACTGACCGTGAGCTTGGATTCTGCTAGTGCTGGCACGAGTAGAGACTAGTATAGAGGAGGCTGCGGGGAAGTAATATAGCAGGTCGCTGTCAGGTGGAGCCAGCCGTGGACTGCAGGTATCTGGAATGGAGCTACACACTATTCGTTTGGGTTTGTTTGACTGATAAGCCATAACTAAAAGTACTGTTAGCTAATTTAGAATGAGAAAAAAATACTATTCATTAACTGATAAATCATAATTTATAAGTCAAATACGACCAAATAAACATGAATCTGGAACGGAGCTGCTCGCGCGAGTCATGACTGACGAGCTGCGCGAGGAAAAGACTGCAGGTTTTCTACTGCTACTACCACTGCTGGCACAGGCACAGGCAGGCCTTGGTCGGAGTACGTAGTAGTAGGGTAGAACGTGATAGTTCACAGGCGGGCCGTGACAGTTGTGGCGACGAACGCGGTGGAATTGGCCAAGCTACTACTTCCACCTAATGAAACTGGACAGCAGCCGGAGGCAGAGCGATCGGTCACGCAGGACGATCCCGTCACAGATGACGATACCATCGGCGGCGGCACGAGAAATGAAATAATCGGTTGCGTCTTCTCTTCTCTTTGCTTGCTTGCTCCTTCGTCGTCGTCCTCCTCGTCTGTCATGTCCATTCACGGTCACAGTTGTGTTTAGTTTCCTCCGTCATGTTCATTCACGGTCATCCTGTTCGATGATGCTTAAATTTAGCTTATGCTAAAATACCGTGAGATGAAAATATTGTTCTATTGCTGAAAAGTAATTCTGAATAAGCTCAAGGAAACGGGCGCAACGATGCGCCATCGTTTTTGTTTGATTGTCAGGTAGCAGTTTCACTAGACACTAGGCTGGATCAGACATCAGAGAGGAGGAGAGAGGAGGAGAAGGAGGAGGAAGAACTCGGAACAGTAGTTGTGAGTAATGCGTCGTATCAGTGGCTCAGTGCAAAGGTCAGATAAGATAAGAATAAGATGACTGTAGTGGCAGGATCAAGTGACAGCACAGCACGAGAGTACCTGTTGTATGGGACGGTCTATCTCTGCTGCACTGCTCTTCAGTCTCTGCTAGAAACTGACCTGTGAATGTGAGAGGTTAATCATTACGGTGACCCACGGTTTGGATTTTATAAATTAATTAAAGAAGCTTTATAAGGGTTCATACACACCTAATTAACTGAAAGCATCTAGCCAAAAGCAAAAAGGAAGACCTAAAATCAACTTTGAATCTTACAGATTGGGCAAAACATTGACTTTTGAAATTAGCTAACCAAAGGGCGTGAGTGGGGTTCCGGCGCTGGAAAATCTTGTCACTGCGCGGCTTCCAGAGCTCCCAAGCTCCAATAAGGACGACCTCCATGAAGAATGGCAGACCTTGGACCTCCTTTTCCTGCACAACACGTTCATTCAGATTGTATTATTTGTACTTCTTTATTTCAAATTATAAGATGTTTTATGTTTAAAAAAAAAATAGATCTTCTAGATACATATATTTTGTTATGCACTTAGATATACACTATATCTAGATACATAGTAATGGAACGGAGAAAATACCATGATTCCTTAGATATACCGTCATGCCCATGATCTACCTCCTTCTCAGGAAGGAATGTAAAGTTGTCCTCTGTCAAATAATTTTAAGTTTGACTAAGTTTATAAAAACAATAGTTACTATATTAAATAAACATGATTCTAATTATATGGAATATATTTTTAATATTTGGTATCATAAACGTTGATATTCTTTTCTATTAATTGGATAAAATTAAGATAATTTAATTTAAGACAAAAGTACAGTCGCATTTTCTTAGGGGTGAATGTAGTATTATCTTAGTCCGTTTCTAATAAAAAAAACCAGTTTTAATAAATCTACGCAATTAAATCCTTTTTAATGACAAATTATAAGCTAACTAAGATTTGTGTTGTTATTGTATCTTCATGTACCGGCCAATATTGTTAGTCGATTGGTGATTTCGATTTTGGAGTTACATGATTTATTAATATTTTTCTTTATTTTCTAATCTGGTGAACATTTTTCTAAAGAAGCTATGTTTAATATTGTATCTTATAAATAAACTAGAAAAAAAAGCTGCGGCCGGATCTGCGTTGCATTATTTGCAAGTTTGGTGTTGGAAAGTTTCTTGGTTACAGTATGGTGATCCTGGAACTGCCTGGCCAGCCACCGGCATCAGGCATCCACGCATGTGCTGTAAAGGTCGAGGCTTTCTTATATCGGAGACAATGCCATGCCTCATCGATCTTGCAATGGCACCTCGTCTTGTGAGATAAAGTAACCTTCCCTGAGATGCAACGCAACTTGTGCCTTGTAACATGAGCTGTTCTTCATCATCCTCTCAAATATTTTTCTTACAACTGGCCTGATTGGAAAGAGAGATCTCCTTCAGTTCACATCTATTTCACCTCAAATATCACCGTGTGGAGCCGTGCAGAAGCTTCAGATGCAAGTTCCAAACCAGATAAACGCGCACACGTCAGAAGCTAGAATTCGTGATACAGTACCATAATAAACGCACAGCATGCCGTCAAATCATTAGAGAATTGGGCTCTCACGCTATGCATGCAATCTTTTTTTCCTTGGGATGACGGGATCCAATTGGCGAACTGCGGAAGTTGCTTGGGAATCGATGCCGAAACGGACGTCTCACCAAAACCTTCTACAAGGACGGGGACGGCAAATCAGTGTGCGTGTGAGCTAGCAAGCGATCCGTTAATCATGCTGGTTCATGAATCGAGCTAGAAAGCGATCCGTAAGCATGCTGGTTTGTGAATTCGTTGAATCCTCGATGGAATGGACCAACGATTCAGGCGATCCGGATGTCAGAAAGGCTCACATCCAGACATCCTCCATCACCTACTCCGGGTTCTATCATATCTTCTCTGTTTTTTTTTTCTTGGGAGAGGATCGGAGGTTTCATCATGTCTGATTAGACAGATCGTTAAACAAGATCATCTTCTTCGAATCACGCAACTCGAAGACATGAACAATCAATCGAACAAAAAAAAAAATCAATCCAAGGGTTGCTGAA
This sequence comes from Miscanthus lutarioriparius, assembly GCA_904845875.1. NCBI lineage: Eukaryota > Viridiplantae > Streptophyta > Magnoliopsida > Poales > Poaceae > Miscanthus > Miscanthus lutarioriparius. The sequence goes on along the minus strand of CAJGYO010000016.1, from coordinate 4,727,763 downwards.
CAGCAGCAGGCTCAGTGTCCAACTGACAGTCTGAAGCTAGTTTATATATTTATATCTGCATCTGAAATGTTTAGCCAGAGTCTCCAGGGAGCGTGCATGAAACGCTATTGCGACTTAGTACGTGTCACTAGATTGCTGACTATTCACTTTGACAAAATGCACTGTTTATTTTCCTATTACGTACTTACTTCTCTTAGGAGAAATGTCGGCACCCTTTGTGTTTTGTCTGTTGTGTTTCTGAAGGGCCAATTTGATCGACCTTGTGTCACCGTCGGCGTGTTGTCACAGGGTATTTTCTTTTTAAGCGTGTTTAGCTTTTGTCACCGTCTGATGGTTTTCACTTTCAGGTGTTTCCCCCCAAATGGATCACCAACTAAACCAACTAACCAGCCCGTAGCTGCAGGCCTGTAGCAGTTAGTTGATGGATTGACGTTAACATCTCAGCAGAATATTACTATTTAGAAATCTCAGTAGCTTATTACTTACAAAGCAGCATTACAGGGACTGCTGCTAGGCGCGATGCCGGGTCTCATTCTCACCCTTGCTTTCAAGTTGCAAGCAGCCATTAACCTGGGATGTGAATGGGATCCTTGATGTGCGGTCTGCCCTCGGAGGAAGACGAGCAAACAGCAGAAAATAAGTGCGGAACGGAGCTTCAAGGACAGCAGTACAGTACCCGTGTCCGTGGCTGCGCTGGGTCGTATTTGCCTTATAAGCCATGTCTTATCAGCCAACGAACAATATTTTTCTTTCACACCAAACCAGCCATCAATACTTTCAGCCATGACTTATAAGCCAAATCAGCCAAACAAATAAGGCGGGCGTTAGCTAGGCGGCCATGGCGCCCGACAGCGGTCTGGAGAACACTTGGCGACGGCAACGATTCCTGACGCCAGTACTATCCCACTGCCCTTATTCCTTGCAGCTGGTGCCAAGCGAGCGATCTGATTCCTTTCTTGGATTCGTGGGAGCAACCGAAGTCTCACGACGGATTCTCCGACGCGATGTGGCGGGCAGGGAAAAAGGGTGACATGGCCTGGCCATCAGAAGTTGAGAGTGGACAGACTGTTTATTTTTCTTTCTTTTTTTGATGTAGACAGACTGTTTCTTTTCTCCAAATCAATCACAACAAGCTGTCACCAGATTCTCCAGTGAAGAAAAGGTGTGATCATTGGCCCAAACCATGTTTGTTTCGGAGGTTATATACCCCGTAAGTGATCGGCCCGAAAAGGAAAATGGCCCATGACAGAATACCAACCAGGCCCAAAGCGGGCCTAGTAAAAGCTCACCTAAAGCAGGCGGTCCGCAGCTACAGGATGTGACCATGTTACTCAAACCCTGTCTGGGATTTCACTCTGTCAAGTGATCGATTGACAAACCGTATTAAACACAGAGAACAACCCGCACCCCCACCTCTTTTTTTCCCCTAAAAAGAGTCCTAAAAATCCTTTTCATTACAGGGAGGAATAAAGAAGCAACCTTCTTTCAGCTGCAGCTGCAAAGCCGTGGACTACTGTAACTATAAGTAATGCATCAGCTGAAACAAGCGGGCTCAACAAATGTTTTTTTAATGCCTCAATACTTGAAGCATAAGGTGTACTATCTGAATTTAAGCACAAACTTATACCACACACTATGCGCAAGCACTTCAGGCTAAAAAATTTGAGGAAAAAAACCCGATGCGAACCCGAGCGGCCTTGCCAACACGCTATCCACACGCGCGGGCTCAACAAATGTTGAAAACCCCCGAAACAGTTCAAGATGGGAAAATAGAAACAGGTCTGAAACCAGTTCCTATTCCGTGTTTCGGATGGAGTTTGAAATTGATATCTCTAAAAATAGCGGCCCTGAAAAAAATAGCATCCACGGTCGAAAACGACCCTAGTAAAGGCCCATCCAACCAGGTCCAAACCGAAGCTCGACTAGTTGGGGCATGCTTTCGCTTTACCCCCTCCCCTGGTTCTTCTAAATTTTATAGCCACCTAGCAAACGGGTTTAATTCGAATTAGACCCAACACAGCTGAAGGGATCTAACTGCGGAAGTGTCTCGTCCATTCCACTATGCTTTTTTCTCCCAAAACTCTAGACGCAAAGCAAAATCCTGAAGTGAGAGTTTCGAAATCCACAGTCACGCCATGTTAAATCACCGTTGCTGGTGGTGGGGATGGATACACCGGAACCCTATCCCAAGTACTTAGATAGATATAAAAATAGTTTGATTTAAGACAATGTTAAAACATCAGTTATTTTGAGGCGGGTGTGTATGTCTAACACTTTAGCTATGTGTTTGGTTCTGAGGATCTTAGGGGATGGGACAGAGTGATCCCTGATTTTATTAGTAGTGTTTGGTTCGAAGTAATAAGGGGACAGGTCCATCCCCAAAGCGAATATGCTCTAAAGATTCACCTAACTCCCATTCCACCAAATCGAGAGGACGGGGTCATCCTTGATCGACGCGATGTGCGTCTGTTCGACTTTGGCGGTTTCGGATTCGGCCGCGCGGCCATGGGCGACGGGAGGCGCAACTTCGTTGCTTGAGCCGGCGGCATGGCCATGGCCGATGGGCGGCACCATTGGGGTGGGAGATACGGGCATGGGGGCGGGACTCGGGTGCTTGCAGGGTCGCAACTCGTCTCCCGCGCGTCCTCGTTCTCGACCGGACAATGAGGAATGTGGGGGCGTGGGGCCAGCTCCCGGCTAGGGTGAGGAGAAATCGAGGCAGGCGGCGTAGGGCGTGGGGCCCTGGGGAGTGCCTGTGGAGCCTAAGCACGATGGGATCCCGTGCATAGGTTGCAGGAAGATTTTTTTAGAAAAAGAAAAAAGATTTGCATGTGGGTCCCAGCAAACCGTGGCTAACCGTGTAAAATACACCATCCATCGGTTGTCCTATTCATTTGAGTAAACAGAAAACAGGGACCGTCTCACCCTCGAAACTGAGTTGGATCCATCCCATCCCACTACGTCCGCAAACCAAACACACACTAAGTGCAATTAGGTGTCACTTAATGTGAACTCTGATATCACTGTTCTTTTCGTGTGGTCCTCGTATTTGTGTTGAAGTCACCATTAATTAAAATAGGTAAGGTTTTCTTCGAACATAACTTGACTAATTCAGTCAGAAAAGCCTCCTTAAATTGTGTTTTAGCTGCCCCATAAACAAATACCAAAATCCATTTATTTAAAGTCATTTTCTCTATTGCGTAATTCACATTTAACAAAGAAATCAGCCTCTTTCCAACTTCTTGTACATAGACTTAAAATTTGTCACTGTGTAAGAGCACACATGTTGATAGACTAGTAGTTTAATAAGGCATACTAATTACAAGAATTCTATCCCTGGGGCTGCCATCTATCTATCTAGTATCACCTTCCACTCAAGAAGCTGGTGGTGATGCCATTGTTGCTAACTGTGGATATATACTGGTCAGAACCTTCATTTTGCATCAGGCCCAACACGCTATAACTCAAGTTTGTGGGCACCATTTCTGGGAGTGGCATCTCGGCATTGAGGTATTGTGTGACTTGCCTCATACTCGGCCTTGCACTGCAAACTGGATGTGCACACAACAATCCTAGATTTAATGCCAGGTGTACCTCATCTGCGTTGCAGTTTCCTTGTAACCTACGATCAAGTGTATATGTAAGTGATCCTTTGTGCCAATGCTCGACTACCCAATCAATAAGGATCTGCGAACTATCCTCTGCAAGACTACTGATAGGCCTTTGCCCACAGGTTACCTCAAGAATGAAAATACCAAACGCATACACGTCTGTCATAGGTGTCGCCTTACCAGTGCGTGCCAGTTCTGGGGCAAGATATCCCATGGTACCAACTACATGTGTTGTTTGTGGGTCGCTGCCATGATCATACAACCTTGCAAGACCAAAGTCACCTAGACGTCCATTCATCTCACCGTCAAGTAGCACATTGCTTGCTTTGATGTCTCGGTGGATTACAACTTTCTCACACCTCTCATGGAGGTAAAATAGGCCAGATGCAACATCTTTCATGATTTGAAACCTTTGGGTCCAATCCAGAGTGGGATTATCCTCCTCACAATGTAAATACTTATCAAGACTTCCATTTGACATATAGTCATATACCAATAGGAGTTCACCTTTTCTTCTGCAATAACCAAGTAGTTGGACAAGGTTGCGCTGACGGAGACGGCCAATACTGACAATCTCAGCAATAAACTCCTTCATTCCTTGCTTTGAGTCATGTGACACCCTCTTAACAGCAATCTCTAATTTGGAGACAGGAAGCACACCTTTATACACCTTCCCAAATCCTCCTAGGCCAAGTAGATTATTGTTCTTGAAGCCATCTGTAGCATGGAACAAATCCTTGTATGAAAACCGATGTGGTCCAAACTCGTCTTCCCAATCTTCTTTTATCTCAGCATACTTCATTCGCCTACGCACAAATAGAATTATCGTTGTGCCGACAATGAGGATGAATATGGCAGTGGCTATTGGTAGGGTGATCTTGAGCACCTTGGACCGAGGTTTCGGGCCAACATGAGGTAGCTTTGGCAACTTGGCGATATCGATCTGTGGAGCTGAGCTATTGATGCCCAAGCTGAAGCTCCAGCCGAGCACACAATACAGTGAATAGATTGGACCAGTTGATGCAGAGAAGCCAATGTAGGATGGATCTTCCAACACTGTTGAGAGGTTGTAGGTTGCTGAGAGTAGAGGCCTGGATGGTTTGGCTACCTTGAGTGGAGCCATGGTCACGTTGATCTGTGTGGTCTCGCCATTGTAGTCCACCCACACTTGCATCTCTCTGCTACTAATAAGGGACAAGTTACTAAACATACCATTCTTATTGTCATCGTAGAAGCCAGCTGACTGGGACTGAAAAGAGGTGAGACTGTTGATGTCGATGCCGATGTGGTTGTCGTCGATGTCATTGAACTCGGTGTTTTGGCTAGTATCAAGCTCGACTGCAAATATGTGGTTACTTGAATTGCGATCACTTGTTTTGTTGAGGAGACCCAAGTATTGTGAGGTCTGTGCACCTGAAAAATCTTTGGTCGGAGAGATCAAGAAAGCCATGCCGTCGGTGCATATACCAGGGTAGATAGGAACCATGCCGAAGACAAAGGCAACTGAGAAGGACTGCACCGCCTCACCGGGGGACCTGCGGAACCGCCATGGAGTTGGATAGAACGCATGGCCTTTAATGGTGACCGTGCGGTCTGTGACCTCAAGGACGCCGTCTGGTGTAATAGTGGCCGCTCCGTCGAGGTTGAGGTTACTGCCGGAGAAGCCGGAGAAGACGAACTGATCCTGACCAGTGACGACAGTGGTGGAAGATACAAGGTTCAGTGCCAGCGAGAACAGAAGGAAGGATAGATGCACCATGCCTGCAGCTGTATGATGATCTCCACGAGATGCAGGAAATGGTGGCTTTCATTGACGCAGGGAGGTGGTGGTTGTGTTTGTGTAGTCAGTCTGCGCTGTGACCTGTAATTTGTTTGCAGCGAGAGGGCAGATCTTAGTCAAAGAGTGACTTTGAAACGTCAGTCCGGTTGTGTAGATTTTCGTACTGATCGTTGTCCTGACGTGTACTATTTAATTAATTGCAGTGCTTTGTTTGGCGTAAGAGCATGACTAGCTAGCTAAGGGCGTCCGCAATGGCAATTTACAAATAGCTAGCTAGACGAGGTATAGGAATAATAAAAAATGAACACTGTAGTGGAGAGTTATGTGAACTGACAGAGGTGCTTGTGAGAGATCGTGCTAGACTACTATTTGGGAGTCGCTAACTATTTGATCTTTCTCCTGGATAGCCAATATAATTCTTCCTAGACTGGCTATTTGGGAATCATTGGTACGCCCTAATAATTACCACTACTATATTTTCGTCATGTCATCTAGAACTATCATTAGTAAACACTCAACCATGCTTTTCTACCTTCTCCTTTCCTGAGTTTCCCTTTCCTCTAAGGTAGGGAGTATATATTAATAGGCATAAGAAAACTAAGGTCAAATTAGGAGTTCAGTCCATCAAACAAACATTTAGCATTGCCCTTTCCTTATGCCTAAGTCATGGTTTAGTCAACCAAAACTATCACCAGGTGGAGAAAGGTCTCCACAAGAACTGCGGTCATGGTTTAGTCAACCAAAACTATCACCAGGTGGAGAAAGGTGTCCACAAGAACTGCATAAGAAAAAGAAGCCGTAGGAAATGTGGCAGCTAATAAAAGCTAGTCTCGTCCTCAGTAATCAATCGTCTTGAACGGTATGGGAGCATGAGCCGTGGGAAATGTGGCAAGTAACTAAAGCAAGCTTCGTGATATATACCCCCTCAGGTTTTTTACACGTCACATTAGTTTTTTTAGTTGTCATGGTGGTTCCTTAGTTTGATCGTTTGGTTGTTCTTGTAGCTTATTCATCTTTTAATATAATCGGTAACTCTTATGTCTGATTTATTTTAAAAAAGATTACTATCTTTGACCATCCACTACCTGTGGCAGGATATTATAGAGTTCAGACAATAAAATTCTTCATAAACTAGCTATTTAGGAGTTATTGGGGACGCCATAATAACTACTACTACTATATTTTCGTCATGTCATCTAGAACTATCATTAGTAAACACTCAACCATGCTTTTCTACCTTCTCCTTTCCTGAGTTTCCCTTTCCTCTAAGGTAGGGAGTATATATTAATAGGCATAAGAAAACTAAGGTCAAATTAGGAGTTCAGTCCATCAAAGAAACATTTAGCATTGCCCTTTCCTTATGCCTAAGTCATGGTTTAGTCAACCAAAACTATCACCAGGTGGAGAAAGGTGTCCACAAGAACTGCACAAGAAAAAGAAGCCGTAGGAAATGTGGCAGCTAATTAAAGCTAGTCTCGTCCTCAGTAATCAATCGTCTTGAACGGTATGGGAGCATGAGCCGTGGGAAATGTGGCAAGTAATTAAAGCAAGCTTCGTGATATATACCCCCTCAGGTTTTTTACACGTCACATTAGTTTTTTTAGTTGTCGTGGTGGTTCCTTAGTTTGATCGTTTGGTTGTTGTCGTAGCTTATTCATCTTTTAATATAATCGGTAACTCTTATGCCTGATTTATTTAAATAAAGATTACTATCTTTGACCATCCACTGCCTGTGGCAGGATATTATAGAGTTCAGAAAATAGAATTCTTCCAAAACTAGCTATTTGGAAATCATTGGGGACGCCATAATAACTACTACTACTACTATATTTTCGTCATGTCATCTAGAACTATCATTAGTAAACACTCAACCATGCTTTTCTACCTTCTCCTTTCCTGAGTTTCCCTTTCCTCTAAGGTAGGGAGTATATATTAATAGGCATAAGAAAACTAAGGTCAAATTAGGAGTTCAGTCCATCAAAGAAACATTTAGCATTGCCCTTTCCTTATGCCTAAGTCATGGTTTAGTCAACCAAAACTATCACCAGGTGGAGAAAGGTGTCCACAAGAACTGCACAAGAAAAAGAAGCCGTAGGAAATGTGGCAGCTAATTAAAGCTAGTCTTGTCCTCAGTAATCAATCGTCTTGAACGGTATGGGAGCATGAGCCGTGGGAAATGTGGCAAGTAATTAAAGCAAGCTTCGTGATATATACTCCCTTAGGTTTTTTACACGTCACATTAGTTTTTTTAGTTGTCGTGGTGGTTCCTTAGTTTGATCGTTTGGTTGTTGTCGTAGCTTATTCATCTTTTAATATAATCGGTACCTCTTATGTCTGATTTATTTAATAAAAGATTACTATCTTTGACCATCCACCGCCTATGGCAGGATATTATAGAGTTCAAATATATTAAAGGTGGATGAATTTGCACTGTGAACACAACACAAGTACACGGCTGAGCAACAACCGAGCTTTCGGCATCCGTTCACTTTTTTCACCAGAGACTTGGGACCTGTCCCTCTCTCGCCCGTTTGTAATCCCTACTACATATTTTCAGTGCTAGTAACACGAGCAGCAGCGACGAACTGGACGTAGGGACATTCTGCCCGAACCAGTATAAACCTCGTGTCCTCTAAGCACACTATCCAAGCCAGATGCGCAATACTAGATTTTACTCGTTGGTGGTAACTTGAAACACCGACAGTTGGCGTGCCAGGTAGGGGCCTTTTGCGCGTCTTGACATCCACACCAGGCTTTGGTTGGCTAGTCGCAACGTCAGCTGGGTCCCGGGCGCTCACGTACGCTTCGGGAGCCTGGACTTCATCATCACGACGGAGGGAGAGTTGGCGCAACCTCCTATCGCCGTCCAACCTCTCCACTTCACCGACCTCGACGCGATCACCGAGGCGCTTGAGGAGCTATAGCTGCACGCATCGGAGGCCCACGCCCCCGGGAGCGACCAGCTCCTCGGCTTCGACTACGGGAGGTTAGAGCGCCAGCTCGGCGCCTTCCTAGGACCCCGACCGTCCCGGGAGGACCTGCGCCACCTCACCTTCTCGTTCGCCAACGTCATGGTACAGCTTGCTGAAAGAGAGCCCCTCTCCCCGGAATACCTCATCCAAAGCGCCCCGACAGCGCTCCCATTCGGTCTCCACAACGCCGCAGAGGCCGTTGGCCACCTTGTGGCACAACACACGCCTCCATCCCTCGCGAACGATGAGTTCGTGGGGATGATCAAATATGTCGTGGAATCTTTCCACGACCTCCTCACGAGAGAAACGGAGTCGCCCTCCGCCTTTGATTCCAGCAGGGGGAGCCATCACCCCTCTCGTGAATGTTTCATGGCAGGTACCCCCGAGGGACACGTCGAAAGCATCCACGAGGAAGAGGCTACCCCAACAAATGACCTCGACGACGAGGTCGAGAGGGATGCAGGGGCTCCACCACGCCTGTGGGTGGAGCAGCTGAAGGCCCAACACCAAAGAGCTCGAGGAAGCGTGACTCCAGCTCGAGCAGGAATGCGTGGAGCTCGAGTGCCATGGAGACAGTGAGCGCGCGCGCGCCATGGCCTGCGACGTGAACCAGAGGATCATCGAGGATGATGAAGCGCTCCCACACTTCACCCAGGCAAGTCAGAACATCGCTACTATGGCAGCCTTGCTCCGGGGGCTTCCAGGGCCCACGACGCCCTCGAGCGTGCGGCGGCGCAGCAGGCCGAGAGCTTACTGTCCTGACGACGCGAGCTCGACGCCAGCCAACACACTCCCTCAGAGCAACCCGACAAGGATGCGTCAGTCCACCAGGCACCGCAAGGCAGCAGGCCACGCACCACAGTCCCGGTGCATGAGCGTCTCGGCCGCCACCGTGACATGCGCGACACCCTCGATGCCCGCAGACGTAGCCGCGGTGATGCGAGGGAGGGGGCTAACCACGGTTACCACCCTCGACGTGGCGGATGCTACGACAGCGACAAGGATTGAAGCCCGAGCCTTGGCCTTCCGGGACCTCAGGCCTTCGGCCGGCACATCCTCAACGCCGCGGAAGTGCTCCGACCAGACACCTACAAGCTCAGGACCATCGATGGTGATGTCTTCATCAACGCCTGGAACATCGAGCAGCTATGTCGTTTTTACCCTTAATATATGCATGCTTTATCTTATCAGTTTTGCTATTGACTCCCTGATCTTTAGTGACACTTGACCCCAGCAACAGCAACGGGTCGGGTCTCACTCGGAGGCTAATAAGAGCATATCTAACAGGTAGACATTCTCTACGCCTGATCCTTTCTCATGTTAAGACACAGAAGCGAGGTTTGCAGAAATGAACGCTGAGTAAAACTGGTCGGACTGCGAGAAACCTACGCCCCAGCGGCTACGACGCCTTTGCTCACCAGCGTGATCAGAGTTTTTTCCGCACCCAGGCTTTTTGGCCTTAGCTACAGAAAGAGTCGGTACGCATCTAAGAGTATATCCACCTGGCAAACATTCTCTATGTCCGACCCTCTCTCACGTTGAGACCTGGAAGCAAGTGTTGCGGAAACGAACGCTGAGTACAACTGGTCGGACTGCGAGAAACCTACGCCCCAGCGGCTACAACGCCTTTGCTCACTAGCGTGTTAGAGTTTGTTCACCCGCACCACGGGCTTTACGGCCTTAATGACAGAAGGGGTCAGAACGCACTAACCTTTTTATACGAAAAGGGGAGAATGGCTAAAAATCTGTTAGGCCATAACGAAATTTAAGAGCTTGTTCACTTATTACAAGTTCACCGCCTAGCGTATCTGCCTAACTAATTTCTTGGGGGGGGGATGATCTCATCCTCTATCTCCATAGGAAAGCCCTATGTCAGCGGGTCACACAAGTCGATCGGATGGCTTGGTCGCTGTCGAGAGATGGGTAAGGAGCAGTAGAATGCCCCATGCGGGTTATTCCGACTCCATCATGAACAACGGACCCGGATTCCACTCGAACATAACTGGTAAAAGCTCCCCGAACTCGTCACTCATGCCATCAAGGTAAGTCCCGTGTCAGCGGGTCACCCAAGTCAATCGGACGGTTTGGGACGCTGCCGAGAGACGGGTCACCCCTAATTTACGCACGTTCTCTCTTATTAATTTCGCTATCGAGCCCCTGACCCCAACAACGGCAGGGGGTCGGGCCTCACTCGGGGGCTAGCTAGTGTCTATTCGGTAGACATTCTCTATGCCTGACCCCTTTTCTCACACTAAAACCTAGAGGCAAGGTGCGCGGAAACAAACTCTGAGCAAAACTGGTCGGACCTCAAGAAACCTACGCCCCAGCGGCTACAACATTTTTGCTCACCAGCGTGATCAGAGTTTTTATCCCCGCACTTCGAGCTTTAGCCTCCACCTTCCTAGGAAGGGTTCGGAGGGGCCCACCTGTGGAATCTCCATCGAGGAGAGGCCAGTAGGTCGCCAAAGTCGATTGGATGCCTCAGGCCGCTGCCGAGAGACGGGTAAGGAGCAGTGGGATGCCCCATGCAGGTTACGCCAATCCTGTCACGAATGATGAATCTAGACCCCACACAGACATATCCAGTAAGAGCTCCCTGAACCCGTCACTCAAGCCATCAAGGTAACTTTACCAACCCCCACTTTTATTTTCTAGTGCATGATCATTCATTCATCCATTCTCATGCATGCATTCATACATTCATCCATACATTCATCCATACATTCATCCCATACGTCTAAGCATTGCATATGCAATTATTGCATCACAACGCTTCGCGTCGCGTCACGAAGCAGTAGTTGTCTCATTCAACGTGAGCAGCAACCGACTGAAGTTCGAAGGCCAGCCCACGAAGGGATCAAGGCCGCCTCATGTCGAATAGAGCCAGGGGAGAAAACCATAGATGAGCCCCAGCGTCCCTTGCCCGACCTCGCTCAGAGGCAGACAGGGACATCTCGACATTCTCGTTCGATCCTAACCTCGAGCCAAGGCCACAGAATCTCCATCGAGGAGAGGCCAGCGGGCCACCTATGTCGGTCTCTGGAATGACTCGGGCATCTACCGAGAGGCGGGTTAAGGAGCAGTGGAATGCCACATGAGGGCTATGCCGACCCTGTCAGTGAACGATGGACCCGGATTCCACTCGGACATGCCCGTTAGCGAGCTCACCGAGCACGACACCCGAGCCATCGGGGCAAGTGTCGTTAGCTCAACACCTTTGGTTGTGGAAACCACGGACGGGGTGATGCATGAAATTTGACCGACCCCTACCAATCCCAATGGGGCTCGGGGGCTCAAGCCGCCTAACCCTAACTCGGGAATCCAACTGATCGGGGTTCAAAGGCCAGCCCACAAAGGGCTCAAGGCCGCCTCACGTCGAACAGAGCCAGGGGAGAAAACACAGATGAGCCCCAGCGGCCTTTGCTCGACCCGCTCAGAAGCGGACAGGGTCATCTCGACCTTCTCATTCGATCCTAACCTCGAGCTAAGCCCATAGAATCTCCATCGAGGGGAGGCTAGCGGGCCACCTGAGTCGGTCTCCAGAACAACTCAGGCATCTACCGGAAGGCGGGTTAAGGAACAGTGGAATGCCACATGAGGGCTATGCCGACCCCATCACGAATGATGGACCTAGATCCCACTCGAACATGCCCATTAGCAAGCTCACCGAGCGCGTCACTTGAGCCATCGAGGCAAGTGACGTTAGCTCAACCCCTCTGGTTGCGAAAACCATGGACGGAGCGACGATCACAAAGATGAGCCGACCTTCGACCGGACCCCCGCTACGCGCTGGGGCTCGAGGAAAGCTCGACTCACAAGGAGACCGAATGTGCGGTCGCAGAACGATGGCTCAGATCCTAAGGAGGGGGTCCTACAAAAGGGGAGCCACCGCCGCGTCCATCTCCTATAGCTCATGGACTTCATAGCCAAGCGCTTAGCCGTGGCCCATCATCTCTAGATCGATGCTGTCCCCATAATGAGAACGAGCAATCACGAAGGACTAATTGACCCCGATGTGAAGGACACTCCTTTCGAGCTGGCGTACCCGAGCCATGATCTTGACGGTATGAGCCGCGAGCGAGCTAGTCCCCCCCGATCGCACCACCTGAAGGTCGTCATAGACCACTTCGAGGGCGGTGCTCAGGATACTGAGTTCGTCACTCTTTGCCAATAGATTCCTCCTCACCTCGGTGAGGTCCATGGCCAGCCCGATAGAATGCTCTCAGCCTCCAGCTTCTGGGTCGTTGCTCTTTTGAGCTCGGCCTGGAGGGAGCTGACCTTCTGATACGCATCGTCACGCTCTTGGCAGGCCTGGTCACGCTCTCGGAAAGCCTAGTTGCGCTCCTCGCACAACCGAGCGATCGTCACGACATCCAGGCTCGCCCTCTTCTATAGGGCCATGAGATTCTCCTTGGCCCCCAACTTTAGATCCCTTTCCTTCTCAACCTGGCCCAGAAGGTCAAGAATCCACTGGCGGGTCTTGACGTCCCTCTAGAACAGCTCATCCTGCTCCTTCCTGACCCTGGCGGCTTCTTCGTTATCCTTCCGCGACCTCGCCGATAGGGCCTCAAACGTCTTCTCAGCCTCATCAGTATCCCGACAGGCCTCGACCACTCGTGACCGAAGATTGGCCGCCTCCTCGGCGAGGAGAGTCAGCTCGGCCACCCTCTGCTGGGTGACAACAAGCTGAGCGGTCACCTCCCTATGTAGCCACGCCCCTTGATGAGGCAGTCCCAGGTCTCCTTCTATTGATGAAGGAACCGAGACTACCCCCGGCTGCGAGCTATGAGGGACTACAGGAAGACGATGATCAGGATACAAAAAATAGGAAAAAGGAAGATAAAGGCAAGAAGCAGGATGAAGCAATACTCGGCTGGAGGGAATGACGACGTCGTGCAACGCACCCATGGCGTGGTTCAGGGCCTCGAGCATGAACGCGATCCCTACGTCGAGGCTCTCCCGCTCCATGCTCTCGACAGCATCATCAAGGGTGAAGAGCGTCAACGCTGGATCCTGTGGATTCATCCACCAGAGCAGGGGCTCACCCCACGTGGGTCAGCCACTGTGCACCGACGTCAGGGCTAGGGACGACTCCCTGTCGGCTCAAAGCACTGCTGACCCCTCTCGCCATGATGTCCCCGATAGGATGCCCCCTCCGGTGATGGATGGGATCAGTGGCATGGACGCCGACCTCTCACCTAGCACCATGACTCCCGGGGACCCCTCGACCGCGTCCCCCTCTGGCCGACCCGCTCCAGGCGCCGTTGCTTGGGCCGCCGATGTCATGGGTCACGCCGGTGCCTTAGGCATCGCTGCGGTTACGCCCAGTTGTGCTGCGCCCATCATGGTTGATGCCATGAGCGCAGTCGGTAGCCCCATCCGTCCCGCCATCGACAGCAGTATCGCGGCCGTAACCGGTTGCTCCGCGACCTTCGAAGGCGCCCCTTGAGCGAACACGGTCACACTGGTGCCGCTGCCACCCGAAATAGGCACGACACCAGCCGACGGCTACTGCCTCAATTGGAGGGCGACGCTCTTCTTTGGCGCTAGCGCCAAATGATTACACTGCCTGTCGACGCTACAAGGGACGAAAAGCATAAGTCACAATGAAATCTGACCAAAACAGAAAAAATAGAGGAACCGATAGCTCACCTCAGCGCCATCGGGCGGTAGATGTGTTTGGGGGGTGAACCCCTCGACCCTCACTCTGCCTCATCAGAACAAGGCCATTTCGAGCCTGCCCCCTGCTCTTCAGCAGAGGGGCCCGCTCCCCTTGGCTCTTGAGGCACGATGGCGGAGCCGCTTGCCTCTGCTGGCACCTCAGGCATGATGGCAGAGCCACCCACCTCTGTTGGCTCCTAGGGCAGGGCGACAGTATGTCCCACCTCCGTCGGCTCTCCAGACGTACCCTCCCTTCTATAGAATGGGAAGGGTCCCGACGCCTACAAGGACGAACCGATACCTATCAGCGCATCCTCATTCTCCAGGTTGTCCCACTTGATATCGTTGGCTACCTCATCATCGTCACCATCATCATCATCGTCATCGCTGTCGGTGTCCTCCCCTGTTTCCGCACCTGCAGCTTCCCCTACTTCTTTCTCTTCTTGTCCTCCTTTGCTTTCCTCAGCCGCTCGCCCTCACCGTGATTCACCGTACTCACGGCCGAATCCCTCGGCAGCGGCGTCGGGTGATCCATGAGAATGAGGTCCCTTGGCTAGTTCTGCCCCTCTCAAAGTTAGTCTCAAGGGGTTGGGAAATCGATTGAAGAAAAGGCAGAAGAAAAGGAGACTTACGAAGATGATGTAGCCTGACTTCGGTTGCATCGGAGGATGCCCCGACACTAGGTAGATGAAGTTGAGGGCAGCACCCGCATTGTCCTGCAAAGGCTCCATCACCTCCTTGATGCGTTGTGCGATCTCAGAGTTGGGGAGCGTCCCCTCGGTGAGCGCCGTTCCGTTGAACAATGCCTCGGGTGCCATCGCATACAACGGGAGCGCGCGCGTCATCAATGGCATCACCCTCCTTGCGTGGTAAGCCCCGATGATGCCCGACCCCTTTAGGCCATTCTCCTTCAAGATGTGGATGGCGGCGATGTGGTCTCGGATCTTCTTCTTGTCCTTCTCCGGGACGCCCCACTTCCTCCACTACTCTAGGGCCTCTTCGATCAGGCGTCCGGTGAACTCTAACAGAGGGGCGACGGCGTCGTTCTTGAGGTAGAACCACTATGAGTGACACCCCTTGTTGGACTTTGATAGCTGCTGCATGGATGGGTACTCGCTGACCTGATTGTTCTGAAGTTGGATGCCGGCATACCCCATCGGCATGTGTAGCTCATGCCTGCCACTCTTTTCCCTCTTCTTCTGGAGGGTGATGGCAAAGAAGTGCCTCCACAAGTCAAAGTGGGGGCTGATCCCTAGGAATCCCTCGCATAGGGTGACGAACACCACCATGTGCTGGATCCCATTGGGATTGAGATGTTGTAGCTCGATCTTGTAGTGGTGCAGCAGCCACCGAAGAAATTTGTGGGCGGGGGTCATGAACCCACGCTCGTGGAAGTGGGCGAACGACACCACATAGCCGTCGGGTGACAATGGCAAATCCTCCTCACCAGGCAGTGTGGCAGAACCACCCGAAATAATGCACTTACAGAGGTGCTCGTCTTCCACCAGACACTAAGCACCCCGAAAGCAAGCTACAGCGGGCGGAATCCGTCGGGCACACCCCAAGGGAGAATCCGAAAGATCCACATTTTTCCCCAAGGATCCAATAATGAGAACGAGTTACAATACTAGTCCATTTCATACATTAGAGTTTCATAAAAAAGTATATTATTACATTACCAAATGTTAGAGTGCGGAATAATAAACAGCGGAATTTAAAATACATCTAGCGATAGGAACGAGGATCCGTCTGTGCCCACCAGAAGAATCCTCCATACAAGGGTACTTCTCATGCATCACCTGCAACATGGGTAAATAAGCCCTGAGTACACAATGTACTCACAAGACTTATCCGACTAGTGGAAATAATCTCCCAACTCCAAGGAATATGATAAGCTTTGTGGTTTGCTGGTTTCTTTTGGCAGAAAGCAATACTAATAGTGAGTCCTTATTTATGTCTTTATTATCAGCCGTATTAAGTTATTATCTATCCAATGTATATAAGCACCTATTCTACTTTCAAGCAAGAGTTGAGCAATCAGTTCCATTTCATCATCTTTCCTCTTTTAGTTCTTACTACGATGCTAGAGTTAAGACAAGCCGTACCGACTCGGCGGCGATTTGCGAACCAATGTGCCCAGCTGGGTGCCCCAAAACACACACGCCCCGCTTGTACCCCAGGCACAAGCAGGGCTAACCCATCACCCTCCTGTCTTGGGTGTCCAGGTCCCCGTCCAAACTTGGACTCCAAGCCCCCACTCCTAAGTCTCGGACTCAGTGCGGTGCAAGGACCTCCACCATTCCCACCTCCAATCAGTCGGTCCAGAAATAGCCGGATCCACGACAAGAGAGCAACAAGTCTTCCATGCGCCCATACCCAAGTATGTGCTCGGGACAATAGATCTGTGACTTGCCTAGCGTTCGTTGCAACGACCGGTCCTTAACTAACACAGACAGGGAAAAAGTGTAACCGAGCTATGCCCTGTTGACCGCAAGACATAACCCCTTACACCCACCAGTACCCAAACCATATCCCTGCCCGGTCACCATTTTCTTTTCCACCATTTTATCTTGAGTGATCATATTTATCACCTAATTGCGAGTAACGGTAGGTTACTCACGCTACCAGTATCCTGAGCATAGCAACTACTCGACCTATATTAGTAGGACTCATGGATAGATATATTTATGCATGTAGTTTCCATAAAATGCCTATAACTTAAATGCACATCATATATATATTTAGTGATAATAAAATAGGGGTTATGCACCGGGGCTTGCCTTGGGCAGGCGACGGGTCAGCAAAGTCAGCACCAAAAGGCTTCGGGGCTCCCTCCTACATGAGGATCTCCTCCTCGTACTCCTTGAAGACTTCCTCGTACTCCTGTTCGTCGACGGGCACGAACTCTACCAACTCGTGATCTACATGCATGAAATGATGATGCAATACTTAGTAATATAGCAACAACAACTCTTAAAATAAAGTACATCTATCTAACTAATAAGCTAGTGCTACCGACCACGGTACTAAGTTAACTATTGTTACCAATAACAAGTATGAAGTATGGCATACATTATTATAGCAACTACCGATATTCTTAGTCCTAATGCTGATTTACGCCACATATGATAAAGCAGGGATAATAGCTACTCTAAGGCTATAAAATTTACAGCAAGTATATAATAATCTAGTGAGCCTACTGTAAAATTTTTATAGCTATAGCTATCACCAATTTACCACAAAAATTCCTATAATTATTAATCTACATAATACTAAGCTTTTCTAGTTAGAATTTATGAACCTACCATTGTCATAGCTAACTGTAATCTAAATACACTAACAGGTGGATAGTATTTTTGTGAACCTAATAAAATTAGTTTCACTATTTTAGGACAACTACACAATTTACTACAATTTATCAAAGTTCAGCTAGAAATTATATTGAATAAATGTTTGTAATTCACTGGATAATTGAAACATGAATTCTACCGCGTGGCCCGCGAGCGACGGCTCGGCCCACCCCGGCGTCCCGCCCACGCGCATACACAGCAATCGGCGCGGCCCACTCAGTGGCGTGCGACGTAGCCCACAGCGGAGCCCGCGCGCGGCTGGCGATTTAGCGAAGAAGCCCCCGTTCTTAACCCTATTCGTGAGACTAACCCGAGCACGCCGACGACCGCCAACGCGCTCCGGGCCATCTAGCCACTAATTAGCTCAACCGCCTATCCTAGGAGCAAGAGGACCTCACCAGAGTTGCGACGGATGGGCTGGGCGAAGTTGCGAGGAACGGCAACGGGCTGGCCACATGCGTGGGGTTGCTCCAGTTCACGCCGGCCACGGTGAAGGCGTTCCCGGCGCCCTGCCGCTCCGTCGGCGGAGCCACTGCATGGGCTGAAACAACCCCGATTTCTGCGAAGGGAAATCCACAGAGTCGAAGTGTAATAGGACCATTGTAGATCATATTACCCAAATTCCAGTCGAATATTACATCCATACAACGATAACATCAGAGTACAAATAGTGCGGAATTACATAAATTTATTACATTACCGCATTGGCGGAATTAAAAGTAGCATTCATTCATTCAGAATAGCTTGAAGATAAGATCGCCAAACTCGAGCGTAGGAACAAACCCCTCAACCATCAAACTCCTCGGAGCTATACTCCTCAGCAGAACCTGTGTGCCAAAATTTATCAGTACGATTTGTACTGGCCACTCCCAACCCTATGAGCTTTGCTTTATGGAGATTGGATGCAAGTTGGATATAATCAAAAGGAACCTATAAGGCTGGGGTTTCCTAAGTATTAGCATATCATGTATTTAATAATAGTTGGTCAAGTTTTAACACCATTCACACACCCATTCCACCCCATTCCCATTCCAGAGCCAGGTTTCGATCCTGGGATCGATATACCACCATCTCCACACCATCTCCATACCACACCCATACCATCGCTCAGTCGACAGGCCAACTCCCTCTCGGCACTGTCTCAAGGCCCATAACCCCTGGCTACGTCCGAACACTCACTCTCAAGAGGAGAAGAGAAGGACTCATCTTGCTATCTAGTTTAAGCGAAATCCAGGAAAGGTCCATAGCCGACAAGTCGGCATATGTATCGAACGATCAACCATACACTCTGCAGAGGTTTTACATAACCACAAGATCCGCCTTCCTCGCTGACCGTCGTCAACTGGGCTGATTCCGGTCGCTTGCTAGCCTAGGATAATGCCACTCTACCATTCAGCCCTGGTACACCCTAAGTCTGGTCTAGGGTGGCTGAAACTGTGAGTCATGAACCGGGTCCACAAGGTCTCCATGAAGTCTCGGAAGGGTGTGGGGGAAATCCTCCACACCCCGTACCTCTCTCACACTGTCCGCTATCAACCTAGCAGTAGTGGCAATACCCTACCAACTAGTCCGGCTGTCCCGCACCATATAGGACGAGTGGTACGTAAGGCTTCCCGGTGAATCTGAGTACTAGTAAGTCCTTAGGGATGACCAAGACAGAATGTCTTCATCAGGGTTTCCATTTACCGTGCCACCACAGCACCTCCACCCTGGGCTCCTCCCATCACAGGTTCACACCCAGGGCCACCTCATATACCATTTACCCACCACAGGTATCTATTCCAGGGGTGCCCAGGTAGCACCCCACGGTAAGACTTGCCCCAGGCTCATCGTATACTCCAACTTGGTCGACACAACCCTCACCCTCCATGCACCCAAGTCACTCACGCATCACTCTCCCCATAGTCCAGATAACACCAGTTTTCCACCACGCATCAATGTAGTGCAAGCATAGTAGAAGTAATAAGCAATGAATTATAGTAGCAAGCGTGTAACTAGCCTAACAGCTGGGTGAGCAGGGGCATGGTTGCGTCAAGGTAAAGGCCATCAAGAAAGCATTCTACCATGCAAGTCCTATCATAGTGTGATTACAACAATAAAGTAAAGCACTAGCATTTCTATTTTAGCCATGCGTAATAGGTGCTACGAGGTTGGGTGGGATGTGGCACCTTCAGTGTAGTCGTCTCCGTACTCCTCACGGTACTCTCGGTCCTCGTCCGTCTGGTTCTCCTCCGAGTCTGCATACGATCGAATTATAGTCGCGTTAGCGACGCCTATAGAATAGCACAAAGAAGCAGTGAAAATTCAAAAGAGCCAAATGCACTCAAACATGGGTTCATTGCGTAGAGCTCAATTTTAGA
This sequence comes from Miscanthus lutarioriparius, assembly GCA_904845875.1. Lineage (NCBI taxonomy): Eukaryota > Viridiplantae > Streptophyta > Magnoliopsida > Poales > Poaceae > Miscanthus > Miscanthus lutarioriparius. The sequence goes on along the minus strand of CAJGYO010000016.1, from coordinate 4,708,029 downwards.
TGGACTTTGGTCCTGGTCTTGTATTGTTCTGAGATCGTATAAATTAGTTATATATTTTCGAAGATTAAATTAAGGCTAATTAATTCAGGGTTGACACGTGTCAAACTGTGACTGGTTCTCGTGGTCTTGGAGTGGTGTATCAGCTGGTGGGGTGGTCGGAGAGGTTGCAGAGGTGGTCGGAAGGATCGTTGAAGTGGTCGGAGAGATCACCATCGTGGTCGGAAGGCTGGCCGAGGTGGTCGGAGAGCTTCGCCGACGTGGTCGGCGAGATCGCCTAGGTGGTCGGAAAGGTTGTCTAAGTGGTCGGAAAGCTTGTGGAGGTGGTCGGAGTGGTCGCCGTCGTGGTCGGAGAGATTGCCGAAGTCCCTGACGCTGGTGTGGTCTCATCATTGGCATGACGTTAGTATGGCGCCATCCGAGCTAAACCGCGGCTGACAGGTGGGTCCGGGGTCAAACGGCGTCTGACAGGTGAGGCATGGTTCATGGTGAACCCGCCTGTGTTGGTCCATAGTCCGCAGAGCCGGTCTATGAAGAACTTGGTCCACTTACTCCTTCCCAGTGTTCGGTTCACGTGCACCAAGTGCTCGGACGTGTGGCCGGCGAGGGAAAAATTACAATCTTTTTCCCCGTCGTGCTCCCGCCGGTGGTGAGCTCACCAGTGAGCCCCTCCAGCGGCGTGGGTGTGCAATTAAGGTGGGCAAAAGCTTGGCCATGCCATAGCGGGTGTCCCGGTGAAGTTAACATGGTGGTCGGGCGGCTCTAGTTGGCTGGCCACGGTGAACGGTGGCGTGGGTTCGTCGACGTGCATGGATAGGCTGCAGTGGTAGCGAGAGCCTAGTTGGAGGAGCGTGTGACTCCACGGTGCTTCTACGACCATGGCGAGCAGGTCGAAGGGCTCCGGGAGTTCTCGACGCCTCTGACCACGGTGGTTGGGGCAAAACGGAGGCGGTGGCGCTCCGACGAGGTGCGGTGCAGCAACGCAGGGCTCCGGTGGGCTTCATCCTCAGCTAAGGTGAGCGCGGTGTGTCTCTCATCATGGCGGAGCCAGTCAGGGTGTCAACGTCGCCTTTACCGCGACGTAGAAGACGCGGTGGTCTCGCCATGGTTGTGCTCTGACCATGGTGAGCGCGTGCGTGCGTGCGATGTGTATGCATGGCATGAGCAAAGCGCTCAGCGCTAGCGTTCCTGAGCAGAGGGCTCGGCATCACCCCCTTTCTTCCCTTTGCTTCGCGTTTCCGTTTGGCTCAACAAGAGGGTCGTGGTGGTCCTTCTATGCTACCGGTTGGCTAAGCCGGAGCAAGAGCTCGTGCTCCGACATGGTCCGTTCATGGCATCCGAGAGGCTAGGTATGGTCGTGCCGCTGTTCCCGAGCAGCTAGGGGTCGGTGAGGCCAGGCCTTGGGCTTGTGCGTGTGCAGCGTGTCTAGGAGCGGAAATGCTCCGCCTCTGCGTTTTCCCCAGGTGCGGGAAAGCGGTGGCGTTCATGGCGAGTACGGCTAGCACGGTGAGCGGCGAACGACGTGGCTCACCGTAGGGCTCATGGCGGTAGGATGGCGGTGTAGTGGCGAGGCGAGGCCATGATGAGGCGATGCAGTGCCGTGCCTAGCAGCTACGTCGTTGTAGCCGATCGGGGCGGCGCTCCTGGCTCCGGCGAGGTCTGGTTCCACAGCGGCTTCCTTCTCCTCCTTGCTTCTTCCTCCTCCCTCTCTCTCGGCTTAACGCAGGGTGGTGCTATGCCACCAGTGGCGGCGGCGAACGGGCTGAGGGTTAGGGCTCGCGAGCGTTGGCTTTTATAGCCGAGCTCCAAGGGCTCCAATGGTGGACGGTGATCGGGCGGTGGTGATGCGTGCGACGCATCCGACGGCCCGCGTGCGGTAGCGTAGGCGCGGTGCAAGGGGAAACAGGGTCATGCGATGTGCGTGACCCCGGGCCTGCGTCTGTCACTTTGGTCGGGTCTTGGTCGGAGGCGGTGTCGGCGTGGGGAGGAAGACGACACTGTGGCTGGGGTGGCTGACGCGTGGGGTCCGGTTGTCAGGCGCTTGGCGCGTTGTGGCTGCATGCGGCGCGTGACGGCTAACGGGCGGGTCCGACTCATCAGCGGCTGTGCGCGTGAAAGGGCAGGCGTGGCTCGGCTGGGCTAGCTAGGCCGGTCGAGGCAGGCGGGGCTGAGCTGCTGCCTCCCTCCTTTTCCTTTCTCTTTTATTTCTTTTGCTTCGATTCAAATTTAGTTAGAGTTTAAACTTTGAGCTTCGAGTTATGTAGTGGGTCCCACAAGGTGTTTCAATTGATGGTCAAAATACATCCCATATATTAGGGACTATTGGCTATTTTTGTTATTCAAAAATAGTTGAAGTTTTATACAGGGGTGTTTTATTCTTCCAACAATAATTCTTTACTTAGGTTTTTTCATAAATATTAAGTAAGTTAGTTAAACATCACATAAAGCAAAAGAATCCAAATCACAAGTGGAATTAAGGATGCATGCATGATTTGTTTATTTAGGAATTTAATTACATGTTTATGCCAAGAATTATGCCATGCTTATGTGTTGACTTGGGTTGGGGTTAGACCTAATGCATCTCTTAGGTTGAATTTCTATACATGACACTCATCATCACATGGGAGTTTAAACAAAAATTTTATAGTTGTGATTTTTGGTATGTGGATTTTTGGGTTGTTACATGGGCGAGGCAAACGGGTCAAGGAGAGGCAACAACCCTGCTCAAATTAGACACAAGAGCAAGGAACACCGCCCCGGGCCGAGAACTCATCTCGTCGGCCATGGCGGACCGCCGAGGGGAAAACTCTCCCCATTACCTCACCGTAGGAAGGAAGCCCATAGAGATGACTCCAAATGGAAGCTAACTACTCAAGCTATTTGGGCGCAAGATGAATTAGAAAGGGATGGACTGCACACGGCCAATTTGAGGGCGACGACGTTTGGCTTAATGCTGACGACGGCGACGGCGAAAGCTTAAATTGGTGCCCGACAACGTACTACCGCCCAGGGCAAGTTAGGCCCGACACTATACTCCCACTCGTCCTCCAAACGTGGGCAAATGCAAGAGGGGACCGGCTCAGTGAGTTAGGCCTTGGCGTGGCGCGGCTGGCGACTCTCCAGACGATGCGATGGAAAAACGTGGCGTGTCCACGCGCGCAACCGTGAAGACGAGGGCCGGCGGGGCCAACCCATGCATGTGCAGCCGCAACGTCAATGGGAGCAGTGGCTGTGCAGGCGGTGCACGTGAGCGCGCTTGGGCGAGAGGCGACACCAGTTCGAACGAGCCGAGCACGCAGACAGACGCGACGGCGACAGTTACGTAGGCGGACATGATGGAGGAGGCAGAGCATCTAGGCCGCTGGACCCCAGTGCGCGCGAGTGTGCGTGAGTCGCGAGCCAGGCACGCAATAGCGGTGTGGACCGGGCGGTAGTGAAGGCCGAGCGCCTAGTGCACGGCGACGATGGGCGGGCAGCGACAGGGCGCGTGCGGCATGCGCGAGCTGCGCCAGAGCGTGGCGGCAGCAGGCCGTGGCCAGCAGCGCAGGGGCCACACACGCGGACGCGCTTGCACAGGCACGGTGGTGGCGACGTGGCTGGCGTGGCAGCGTGCGCTGGGCAAGCTAGAGCAGCGATGCCAGGCCAAACAGAGGTGCTGACCGCACCCGGAGGTGGAAAACATGTCGTGCACGCTTTTTAAAGCTACAACAACAACCAAATCGATGATCCGAAAGCCAAGCCAGTCCTTCTATCCTCAAGCGGGTACATAGGGCTATCGAACTAAGCCAAGACACCTCGCCATTTCTTAACCCGATCGTTCTTCAAAAATTGCCGAACATGGCTTCGTCGACCCATTTTTAGACTTACACAAAATGACTAAGCTTAAAACGGTTTCACGTCGAATTCCTTTTCCAAGCTACTTGATACACTAGCTAGCGAACCCCGTCTTCGACCACACGTATTTCATCGTCGCCTACGAAGTTCGTACCATGAACTTTATCAAAGTTTCGCATAAGCATTCTATAGCATTTTTGTTCGATAAAAAATTCACTTAGAATACTAAACGATATAAAGCGACATGAAATGTAATATTTGTTTCTTGTTTCATATGAACATTTCAAGTGTCGTACGTTGATTTATACCCTATATTACACCCATGTACAAACAAGTATGATGCTCATGCAGTGTTTTAGCAAGAACTGTATAATGTAACACCGAGGGTGTTACAGGCAGCAACCACTCCTCGGCCGAGGTCCACGCGTGGAGAAGACCGTGACGGGATGAGGCCCTCCATGCGCTGGAAGGTGATGTTAGAATGGCACCACGGTTCCATTGGAGGTGGGGGCGGATGGATGCGGGCTCAACGACGGTGGAGACACGGAGGTAGGAAACCTAAGCGATGGCAGTGGCGGCGGCGTGGCTGCGGAGGCAAGGATGCAACGTATGGAACCCGGGGGGCTAACCCTTTGGTTTTATAGGGGCAACATGCGCGAGGAAACCAACCGCCAGCCTAGATCTCTGTGCCTACCACGACCTGCCACCATGCCTCACCGTGAGGCGTGCACACGCAACCTGTGTCCGTTCCCTTGGAAAACTCGCCGAATGTTTTGCCTTCCCAAACGGGCCACGACCCATCATAGGTAAAAGGGATATGGAGCTGAAGACGCTCCTACGGCCTGTCTAGGCCCAGGAGTTCGAAGGTTGGCCCACCGACAGGTTCGACAACTGCTCCGGCCACCTTTAGAGTAAGGGGAGGAAAAGGATGGCCCCGCTAGCGGCCAGTACCCGAGCGCACGAGCGCCGTGGGCATCTCGGCCCACGTTCGAGTCTCGGTCGGATTTGATCTATGGTTTTTCCTCGAAGAAAGGCAGAGAGCCCTCAGGACCGGTCGAACGAACCCGAGAACTATATGGATTGACTGCTGAGAATCTGGAGCCGGTCACCAGCTGGCCCAAGCCAGATCCCCGTGAATGGGATGTCGGGGCCCCACTCGGACTAGCCCGTTAATGGCTCACCGAGCACCATGATTTGTCCGTAGAGGAAAATCATGACATGGCTCGGCCCCTCCGTTTTTATTGGAAAAACACTTGAGGGAAGATAATCGCGAAGACAAACCGGTCCTCGACCGAACCCCTGCTATGGGCAGGGGCTCGACGAAAGTTGGACTCGCACAAAGGCCGAACGCCCGGTCCCTGAGGGGTCGAAATCAGGAAAGACCCCCATAGGGGTCGAAATCAGGAAAGACCTTTTTTGACCTACCAGATCTCACGGCTATACCCCCGAGGGGTCTAATCTCGATGAAAGGGAATCACCGTCCCCAGGTCATGCCGTGGGCGACAAAAGAAGGCCAAGGCCCTCAGAGTCCTCCCATTCGGACAAACCTCTGAAGGAGTATTCTACTCCTCCGCAGGCTTGGGGGCTACTATTGGGGACCAATACTAGGGTACCCGAAGAGGAGGGGCTAATGGTCATCAACATTAATTCATCCGAACAGTCAAGAGCGCGACTACGGCTCCATCCGAACCACAGGCGCGTGGGCTCCGCCTTGCTTGGCCTTTGGGGAAGGGCTCTGCCTCGCCCGACCCCAAGGCCGCGGGCTCCGCCTCGCCCGACCCTTGGGTTTGCGCTCCGCCTCGCCCGGCCTCTGGGGGAGGGCTCTGCCTCGCTCAACCCTTGGGTTTGCGCTTTGTCTCACCCGGCCTCTGGGGAAGGGCTCTGCCTCGCCCGACCCCAAGGCCGTGGGCTCTGCCTCGTCCGACCCTTGGGTTTGCGCTCCGTCTCACCCGTCCCTGAGGCCGCGGACTCCGTCTCGCCTGACGGAGACCCATGCCGCCGCCAACCACTTCAGGTCCAAGTGTATGGGCCTGGGTCAAAGCTCTGACACCAGGGAGGAGACCGGCATGCCCCGATGTAACCCGCGGCCATGACGGGCTATACCCGAGGATTCACATTAGGAACAGTGTCAGGTGTACCGGTATTGTTCTGCCTAACCCTCGTATGAACACTGACAGGCGCGTCAGTTCACCACGACGTCTGCCAGGACGGAGTGGAGCGCCATGACCGGCAGACGACGCCTGCGCATGGCGCCAGTGATGGATAGGGCCGCGACGTGGAGCCGTCCCTATTGACATCTACAGGGTCGGTGGGACCCGCATAAAGGATAAGAAGGACCTGGCGATCCTGAAGGCCTTCGACTCTCTCTGATTCTTCTCTTTCCCTCTGCTGTAACCCATGCTTTCCCTTGGCCTATAAAAGGGAAAGCAGGGCGCCCCACGAAGGGGATCGATCGATTGAGGCTAGACCCGATCGAACCATCACGAAACCATCGAACCTCGAATCGACCAGAACACAACACAAGCACACGGCTAAGCAGCAACCGAGCTCTCAGCACCCGTTCACTCTTTCCACCAGAGACTTAGGACCTGTCCCTCTCTCGCCCGTTTGTAACCCCTACTACAAACTTTCAGTGCTAGTAACACAAGCAGCAACGACGAACTGGACGTAGGGACATTCTGTCCGAACCAGTATAAACCTCGTGTCCTCTAAGCACACCATCCGAGCCAGACACGTAATACTAGAAATTTACTCGTTGGTGGTAACTCGAAACACCGGCAGATGGAAAAAAAGACAAGTTTCTGGAATGATAGTTGGCTTTATGACAAACCACTGAGCTCGCTATATCCTGATCTGTTCAAGTTGTGTGAACAGCAGGGTATCTCTGTGCATGATTTTAAGATCAATCCTCAATCGTTAACCTTTTCTAGGTGGTTGGTTGATGGTTGGAGAGATGATTGGTTAAATATCATTGATGATGTAGTAAAGGTTAATTTGGAAGAAGGGGTTGACATTTTATCATGGGAATTTTGTCCTAAGGGGCGTTTTAGTGTTACTAAATCGGTATATAATGTTCTTTCAAATAATGAACGTGGTACTTATCATAAGAAAATTTGGAAAAGTAGAGTGCCAGCCAAGATTAAAATCTTTCTTTGGTTAATATCAAATAATGCAATCCTAACCAAAGACAATATGATCAAAAGGAAATGGCCAGGTGAGCCCACATGTTACTTCTGTCCACTTGATGAAACCATTTCACACTTATTTTTTCAGTGTAGCACTGCGAAGGCAGTATGGGCCATTACTGCTCATTGTCTTGGAGCTTAGGACATTCCCACTAATTTTGATCATTGTTGGCTATGGGCCGAGAAATGGCTTCCTTCGGGTGAGAAGTTTCATGTGTTGGGAATAGCAGCAATTTGCTGGGCTCTTTGGAAAACTCGTAATCAAGTGTGTTTTGAAGGCAAAGCTATCAAGCACCCTGTGTCAATTGTATGCTATGCGTGTGCCCTGATGAGTTACTGGGCAGGTCTATTTGAAGGTGAAGATAGGAAGGCACTGGAAGATGGGGTGAACACCATGCTTCAGATCGCTCTTAGGCTTGTGGACAAGATGGCGCCAGGCAACAACCAGCTGCTGCTCCAGCAGGAGGAAGATGATGATCAGCATCACTGAAGGGATCGAAAAGCTGTTCTGTGATACTGTTAATTGCTGCTCCCAGGTGGAGTCCAGCCTTTTTTGTGATGATGCTGTAATGTTGGCCAGTGGTATGTCTGGTCTGGAAGGGATTTGGGCCTGTATGCATATGGGTCAAACTTATACTGGTTTTTGCTGTTTCCTAGCTTGGTCAATAGGGGTAGGAAGTATGGTAAGGGTGGTAAGTCTCACTCTGGGGTTTTCTGTTCCTATCTGAAAACAGTCTAAACTCATATATTTCCGTTATCTTCTTAATGGAAATGGGGAATCCCCCCTTGTCGAAAAAAATCTTTGACCATCCACTTCAAAAAATCTTTATAGTTTTACAATATATGAATTATAGATTATAAAAGTATTTCTCATAATAATAAATCTAAAACTGTAAATCTTATGTCCGAACTTATTTTTTTTAAATCGATGATCAAAGAATATATAAATGTATAACTTAAAATAAAGCTAATACTACATGTAAATAAAAATAAAGAAAGTAGCCTGGAGCAGCCGAGCAGGCCCTTAAAGTCAAGGAGTGATCCTCTCTCGTGGGTTAGGGTGACATCCATGTTTGATTAAGTAGTTGTTTTTAATTTGTAAGCCGATGAAAGATATTTTACCGTGCTATCTTGCTGTTGCGGTCTTGCCTATCGGCTTGACTAATGTCTGTCTGGGACTGCTCTATCTTTTTTTGGCTTTGCTCCTAATTTTGCTAGTTAAATAGAAACATCTTAACAAACTATGCTCTAGATAAAAGGTGGAGTTGACGCTGAACTCTAGGGTCATGTTCGCTTCTCTTATAATCCGTACTTTTCAGCTTGTTTTTTTAGCTGGAAAAGTGTTTTTTTCTCACAACAAATCGGCCAGAACAGTGTTTCGGCTTGTTTTTTCAGCGAAGCGAACGGGGCCTAGGTGTTTTATGGTTCACTTGAAGAGATACTTTAAAAACTTTAGGTTTTTTTGGAGTTGTTCTATGATGAAGTTGGTGAAATTGCGTTAGCTTTGGTAGAGTGGAGCAGTTCCAAATAGATCCTAAGCGTAACAAAATCAGCTATACCAGGACACTATACTCAAACAAATGGTGAGCGACGAAATTCAGTACTACTAAACTTAATAAGAAAGGGATATTCTTTTGAGTCATCATATGAGTCCCTCCGTCTCAAAACAAGTATATTTCCAACATATGTTGGAGAGATCAATGCTACTATAAAATTACATATACATACCCATATCGGAAGTGGTAGTAGCATATAATAATTATACCTTAGAAATATAGAAATTAGAAAACCTACTAGTGTTAGGTGGTCCATGACCTAAAGGTGCACGTGTTATGTGACAAAATTTTAGTATTGAAAGTGCGCTTGTTTTAGAACAGAGGGAGTACTGAATCAAGAAAGCCTAGACCATATATCATTCTTAGGGTAGTTTCAACCCATAATTTTCATGAGTAGTTTCTACAGGAAAACACCACCTATAGAAACTACAGTTTTATTTTATAATTTTCCGTGTGCATTCTAGTTGGATCGTAGCCAATCGTCCATTTGTCCGGTGGTCATCTCTTTCTCTCCGCTCAATCCCTCCCCAGCGTCCTGGCCGGTGAGCAGAAGCGCGCGGGTGAGCGAGCACATCAGCACAGGACTGGAGCGTTCACTTCCAGCTCGGTGAAATTATTAGTTTAAACTTTTCGTTGCGCCAGCATGGTCCAACAATAGGTGTACCATGCAATGGCCGAGTTCGTCATCTTCGGACTGACCATGTTGGGACGTGTCGTCATCTTCGGATTCATCTGGATTCGTCATGAAACGTATTTTTCATAATATATTTACTTGAGCAACCACATTACCCGTCGTTTGTAGTAGTGAGGGTTGGAAGTCCTTGATTGCTGGTTTGGTGAACCCTACATATTGCAATCTTCGGGATTTTAAGTATTAGCGTCCTAAATATTTTAACATATTTCAATCATAATTTAGTTGAACTTGTATTCTTCATGTCCTTGATCTCTCATGACTTGTCCTACACATGTAGATAATAATTTACTCATGTACATCCATGCGCCAAAAAGCATATCTATCTCAAATAGATTTAATATGAAGCATTGAATTTGAATAGCAATAGGATTTTCCTTGCAACTCTATGTAGAACATCATATTTTTCAGTACAATCCTCTTCTACTAATATGCTTTACCAGGAGTATGTTGGATGTACATCCTTAGGTCACAGAATATATTTGTCCCAGGTACAGTTGTATGGTAAAGCCTTAAATGAGATAAGCAGTGAACTACTAAGCAAGGCACTTCATTATCTTCCATCTAGCGAGATGGATATTGAACCAAAGTCCGTCATCCTCGGTGATGGGTATGATGACATTGTGGACGAGTCGATTTGTCCTTCCTGCATTAAGGTCAACATATGAAAGCTAAAGTGTGCTGGCAATAGCTCTGGTAGTGGCACGTCACCATCAAGATACTGCAAGACTTGCCGCATGTTCGGCCTTGCATCCGGAAATGGGTGAGAGCACAACAATCCTAACTTCAATGCAAGGCACACCTCAGCAGTATCATAGTTACCTTGGAGTCTGATATCCACAGCATCAAGGAGTTTATCTTCATGCCAATTCTGAATCACCCAATCGACCAACATGAGCTGATGGCCTTGGGTGTCTTCAGTCACCGGCTTTTTCCCACAAGTAACCTCAAGAATAAAAACTCCAAAGGCAAATACATCAGTAAGAGTGGTTGCTTTGCCTCTATGTACTAGCTCTGGAGCTAGGTATCCTATTGTGCCAACAACATGTGTGGTCTGTGGATCAGTGCCATGATCATATAACCTCGCGAGGCCGAAATCTCCCAGTTGCGCTTTCATCTCTTTGTCAAGAAGAACATTGTTTGGTTTGACATCGCGATGCATTATAACCTTGTCCCATTCCTCATGGAGGTAGAGCAACCCTGCTGCAATTCCTTTGATGATCCTAAACCTCTGTCCCCAATCAAGGATGGCCCTGCCCTCTTTACCATACAAGTATCTGTCAAGACTTCCATTTACCATATAGTCATACACCAGAAGGAGCTCACCTTTTCGCCTACAATACCCAAATAATTTCACTACATTGTTATGTTGGAGGTGCCCCATGCTTACGACTTCAGCAATGAACTGTTTTGTACCCTGCATTGAGTTATACGACACCCTCTTTACTGCAACCTCTGATTTTGATGTGGGAAGCACTCCCTTGTACACCCTACCAAATCCACCTACCCCTATCAAGTTCTTGGAACTAAATCCTTTGGTGGCGTTGTATAAATCCTTGTAAGCGAACCGGTGTGGACCATACTCGACCTCCCAATCTTCATGCACCTCCTTATATCTAAAATGTCTCCTCACAAGTAGAACAACTATAGTTCCGGTAAGTGATATGAAAAGCGCAGATGCAATCGGTAGAGTGATCTCTAGGATTCTAGATGGAGGTCTTGGACCGAGATAAGGTAGTTTGGGTAGCTTTGCAGAGTCAATGATTGGAGCTGGACTATTCATGCCAAAACTCCAGCCAAGCACAGAGTGATGATGCCCTGTGCTTAAGCCCGTTGCAGATGAGAAACCAATGTATGCTTGCTCTGTTATAACCGTTGAGAGGTTATAGGTTAAGGAGAGCAGTGGCCTCACAGGTTTTTGCATGCCAAGGGGTGCTATTGTCACATCGATCCGTGTCGTGTTTCCGTCGTACTCCACCCAAGCTTGGATTGGACCACTTCCCCGGAGCTGTAGGTTTGTGAACCTTCCATTGCTGTCGTCATGGAACCCAGCCGTGCTGGACTTGAGAGAGCTGAGGCTGTTGATGTCGATGCCGACATGGTTGTTGTCGATGTCCCCAAACTCGGTGTTCTGGACGGTGTCAAGCTCAACTGCAAAGATGTGGTTGCTTGAGTTCCCGTTGTCAGTAGAGTTGAGAAGGCCCATGAATTGGATAGGGAAAGCACCGGTGAAATCAGTGCTTGGGGCGATGAAGAAGGCAAGGCCATGGCCTCTGATGTCAGAGAACGAAGAGAGGAGGCCGAACACGAAGGAGAGGGAGAAAGACTGCACCGTGCTGTCCGGGGAATGACGGAAGCGAAGCGGGGACGGGTAGAAGGCATGGCCTTTGATCCTGGACGTGTCGTTAGTCAGCTCGATGAGGCCGTCCGACGTGATCCTCGCCGAGCCGTCTAGGGTGAGGTTGCTGCCGGTGAAGCCGTTGTAGACGAACTGTGGAGGATTGCTGCTACTGATGACGGTACTGAATTCTGGTATCAGGAAGAGGAGGATAGGCAAAACGAGCTTCATGTTCATGCTAGCTGGCACTGGTCAGCTGGTCATGGGGGCTTAGTAGTCGATTTGTGTTATGCTAGCTGCAGCTGCAGTGAGATCACCTGACCCAACATGTGGAAATTTATAGCCAGGTGGGACACCTATTCCAGCAAGTGATCGATCAGTTACCCAGAGGCTTACGGGTCACTGAAGAAAAATCGTTTTCAGAGCAGTGAGGTAGCGGTCTTCATGGGTTGGCCGGTGTGCTTTCTGGCGGCCAACCTTATAGCAACGTGTTCGATCAAAAAAAATAAGGAGTTCGCTTTCGATGCTGCGTGTCATATGGACTATAGAACCAAAAAGATAAGCAATCAAACTGCAAGTGGGACAATATAATGCTACTTGATTAGACAACCAGCCGGTTCACTTTCTCGTATTTGGCTTATAAGCCATGGCTTATCAGCCAACGAACAGTATTTTTCTCTCACACCAAACCAGCCAACAGTACTTTCACGCATGGCTTATAAGCCAAACCAGTCTAAACGAACAGGGCGAATATCAAAAGTGCCCTGTCGACTAGGAACTTACAGCCATCCACAAATGACAAATTAGTCAAAAGAATATCATCTCAGCTTTCTTCTGAGTTAAATTATCTATTCTTAACTAAGTTTACATAATAATACTTAGGCTATTCTTAGTTAAGAGTTTCTGACGTTGTTTTCAAAAATATCATATCATGTAAAATAAAATAAGACATGAATGAAACATCAGGTCTATTCACTTCAGATTAAAGCTACAGCGAACACCCCTATCCATTCTTCACGCATAGTTTAAAAAAACGCGACCGCTTGGAAGGGGGGGGCTCTTTTCCCCACCCGTTTTTCATTAAGAGGAAAGCCACAGCTTCCGACCGCGCAAAAACCCCCGAACCCTGGCATCACCAGCGAGGGGATTTTTATTGTGCATCACCGAGGATTCGTACCCTGGGTGGGTGGCTCCTCTACTGGAAGTCCTACCATTGATCTACAAGCTCATTTGCTTCGTGTATAGTTTCATTCTATTGTTTCAAAGACATTTTATTTCATGACTCATATAGCGTTGACGATCGTGCCAGAAGAGTTTCATTTATATGAACTACACTTTTTCTCTCTTTTTTTAACGTTGTCATGCCATCAAAATGCATATATGACAGTTTATTAAATGCAGATGGAACTCACGTAGAACTCATATTGACACTGACCTTGTATTTTTTATAGTATACCTATTTTATGTGTCATAAATGTTGATGATCATCTCATATTTATAGTTTAATTTACATATTTTAAATGACAGAGGGGTTACTACAGTGAGAGTTTTTTTTAGCCTACTACGGTTAGAGTTTTACTCGATGATATTTGATGGTGAGACAAATTCGAGGCACGGATGAGTTTGTGTATTGAATATTGGGGGTGCTCGAGTGGCTCTCAGCGCTCGAATAATGTGGCCCAAGGTTCTATATGGCCCAAAAGCGAACTTAGCCCTTCAAGGGCCAGCCCATAATAAAATAGCAACCAGGTCCAAAGCGAGCCCAGTAAAAGCCCATACACAACCAGGGCGAACCGCCTCATGGCCGCCCGTTGCGGTCCGCCACGTACACGCGTTGCCTTCACAGCCCATTATCCTTAGCCATTGCGGGCCCCACGCGCCACGTTTCGATCCCCCGCGTACCGGGCCCAACCATGACACGCCTCTTCTCTCCATTCCTTTTCGTCCCCATCGCGCGACACGATCACACCAAGGAGCCGAACGGAACCGAGGGGGCAGAGAACGGGAGGGGAATCCAGAGACGCCTCATCCGAGCTCCGAGCCTTATCGATGGCCATGATACTGCGCGCGGCGGGCAGGCGGCTTCTCGGCGTAGGAGGCGGCGAGGCTGCGCCGCCGGCGCCCGCGGTCGCTGCTGCGGCGGCGGCGGTGGGCAGGAGCAGAGGGTACCACGAGCGGGTGGTGGACCACTACAACAACCCGCGCAACGTGGGGTCCTTCGACAAGGACGACGCGGACGTCGGCACGGGGATCGTCGGCGTGCCGGCGTGCGGGGACGTCATGAAGCTGCAGATCCGCGTCGACTAGGGGTCCGGCAGGATCGTCGACGCGCGCTTCAAGACCTTCGGCTGCGGCTCCGCCATCGCGTCCTCCTCCGTCGGTGAGCAGAGCCAGCTTCCTATTCCGTGTCGCGCAGGAGTAGATTGTTCATGCAAAATTCGTGATTATTAAGTCACGAGACCTTTCTTCTCTGCGGTGATAGCGACAACAAAGAGAAACCGTAGCTGATCGTGATAATTAAACTGGAAAATTAGGATGGAACTCTAACAGAGTTGGTAAAAATAGATAGCTAAACTCGTAATTTAGCCAACCTTTAAAATAGAAACCTCAGCCAAAAAAATAGAAAACTCCAACCGCCTTTTCAATAGAGTGAGGCGAATGGCTAGCGGCATATGCAAGTTATATCTAGTATGCGAAAATTTCGGGATACATGACTTGCTATTTTATAAAGGTAGATACAATAGTTATTGGACTCCAAGGTTTAAAATAGTGGGCTATTGTAAATAGCGGCATCTTTTTTCCAGAAGCTATAAAGCTATAGCGCAGCTATAGCGGAGCTACGACAGATAGCGGTTTTTAAGAAAACCGTAAAAAAATCAAGTAATTATTTCATAAAAACACAATAATCGTGAAAATTACTGAACACAAATATGTTTTTAAGGCTTTAGGAGTCTAGAGAATATTATTTAATATGACATTATAGCACAATTTGTGAGACTCAAGTGTTCAATTTTCTAAAAGATCAACTTAACAGTAAAAGATAAATATATAATAAGTAGATTGTCACTCTAAAAGCTAAAGTTGAAATAGCAGCGCTATTTTAAAGTCACAGCTAATCAATTTAGCGACGTTAAAGCATAATATAATGGTTATAAATGATATAGCGGAAAAATAGAAATAGCGTAGCGGGAGCTCTCTCCAGAGGCTATAGCGGCGCTATAGCGTTGCTATAGCCCGCTATTTAAATCCATGTTGGACTCTCGTTTTTTTTTCTAAAATAGTCAAATATAGATTACACAACATGGATAGCTCTTCTGTTGAAGCACATGGTCAGTGTAGTTTCCGCGGGACGTGCAGATTTTTTCCTGTCTTAGTAGTCTTAGTAGAAACTGCAGGGTTTTTTTTAAAAAGTACTTATGTTTTATAGATACATGGCTTTAAGGGGTTATTGCGTTCTTGCCCCTACTTGGACGTCCAGTTGTGATTTTACCCCTGCTTTTGTCATCGCAGTGATTTTACCCTGCTTTTTGAAAACGAAGCTTAAGTTTATCCTTATTCCGTGAATAATGTAACGGTGTCAACTGGACTCGAGAAAGACAAGTTTACCCTCTCGTGAAATTGCCCCTACTTATCTCAATACGCTGTGATTTTATCCCTGTTTGGCAAACAAATCACATCACCAAATACACAGTTAGCTAAATCGATGGACCGACAAAAACTCATTCTTCCTAAATATTGATCCTAATTTTCCTACGGACCAAATCACAGGAGCTGGACGCGATGCCGCACGTGAAGTTGCCGCCGGCGACGAGGAACGGGAAGGAGATCCCGGCGCCGGGCTCAGACAGGTGGTGGTGGGCCCCGAGGCTCCAAAGACACCGCGGTGTGGTTGGGCCACGGAGCGCTGCACGCTGGGAGTCGCCGACGGCCAGCCGCACCGAAGAGGTCCCTTTGGCGGCCCTGCCGACGGTAGAGGTGTTCGCCGCCACGCCGTCGTCGTCGTTCGAAAGCAGAGCGCGCGCCGGGCGGGGGACGCAGTGCATGCTCGGAAGCCCCCATGGCGGGTATGCGTCGCGGGCGGTCGCGATTGGCGAAGCCCTCGCATGCACCGCGCTACCTCTGCGGGCCCCAACATCGGATGGTCAGCGACGCGTTGGTCTCGACCAGGGCGAGACCTCCACAGATCCGGCCGCCGGAAGCGCGTCGGCCATGGATCCACCACGGGAGGGGGTGGGGGCGGCCGCCATGGATCTAGCCGCCCTCCACCGGATCCAGCCGTGGGGGGGTGCGGCCGCCATGGATCCGGCCGCCCTCCACCAGATCCAGTCGCCAGGGGCGCGCCCACCATGGATCCGGCCGTCCTCCATCGGATCCAGCCGCCGGGTGGCACGCCCGCCATGGATCCAGCCGGATCCGAGGTGAGGGAGAGGGGTTGCGCCGCCCGCTGATGGAGGAGAGTCGCGCTCCTTACCGCCGGTGGAGCCATGGAGGTAGGGGAGGAGGGCGGATCCGTGACACCACCCGCTGCTGCTGCTGCTCCGTGCCGCCGGGAGGGGCTGAGCCGCCCTGCGCCCTTCCCGACGCTGGATCCGGGAGGAGCCACCGCCGGGAGCTGGGCCAAGGCCATGGGCAACCCGCGCACCACTGGGGGAGCCGTGGGGGGAGAGTGGAGGAGAGAGGGAGGGTTGGGGAGGGGGCGTCGGGGAGGGAGGGAGGGAGGAGGGCGTGTCGGGCGCCGGGAGGGGAGGGAGGAGACCGGGATGGAGAGAGGATGGTAGAGGACGGGATTGGAAGGGTACGAAAGCGGATAAGGGTTGTCGTCCCTTTGGTCTTCTGTGAAGGGATATAACTGATAGAGTTGAAAGTAAGGGTAAACTGAGGCTTAGTTGTTACAAAACAGGGGTAAAATCACAACGACGACAAAAACGAGGGTAAAATCACAATTGGACATCAAAGTAAGGGCAAGAACACAATATTCCTGGGCTTTAATTGTGTATTTAAACATAGTGTAATTATATACATAATAGAAAAATAGAACAACTTACAATTTGAAAACGAATGGCATCACATTGGTTTTCATTAACAATTGGGGCGCTACTAAATGTTGAGATGAGTACCAGAGTCACAATTGTGTTTCTGTGGTAATCACTTACTATTTAGTAGTAGTCCATAGTTATGGCATTGACTGACTAAGTTCTTTGTTGTGGTTGAAGTCTCTTGTGAGCCTGTAAGGCGTCCTGGTTCATATACTCTGAAAAATAATAATAGGAAGATAATGAACAAAAAAAACTTCATATGGTGTTCAGAACTTAGATCCATTGTGAACAAAAACCTTGTTCGCTGTGTCGGTCTGCCAGGTGTTCAGAACTTAAATTTTCTCAAAAAAAGAAGGTGTTCAGAACTTAAATCCATTGTGAACAAAAACCTTGTTCATATGGTTGATTAGTTTACTAGTGCCAGGTGTTCAGAACTACATATCTTTTTTAAAAAAAAATAGAACTGGTAGGTGCAGTGCCTTTTCATTTAGTAGATAGCAAAGTCTGAAAGAACTACATATCCATTTTGAGGTAAAAACAGTAAGGGAATATCTTAATATTGCTGTAAAAACTTGGGCCCACTAAACTAATAAAAAAGAAAAAAAAAAAGCGGCGCTTGCACCTCCGACCTTGTGGTTAGCAGCCACACGCTCTAACCAACTGAGCTATTCCAGCTATGCACAATGTGGGTTTACTTATTCTTTTGGCAATTGCATCCACTTCACAACTTTAGTTTATGCAGCTTATGTGGAGCCACCATCAATCTTATATTCAACCAAGCAGGGGTGCTGATTTTGTCATAACGGACATACTTTTGGTGATTTAGCTAATATAATATTGTGGTTTTACAACTAACAATGTTGTTACCATAATTTATAAGTTATCTATTTGGGTGAATTATGCACTTGGATATGACCCTTTTAGACTAAAGAAGGTCACAAGGTTAAATGACTGTATGCTTATATTTTGCAGGTTATAATACTACTTTTTACGCTCAGTGTTTTGTATAGCGCATGTCGAGCCTAGAACAGTAGAACTCACACTACTAGGTATCGATGCTCAGTTGCCATGCCATTTCGTATCTGTGTTTGGATGGCTCAACCTCCACACAGCTCACCGTGCAGAAGTCTGCCATGCCATACCTGCTTAGTTTTTATTTTACTGACTTGATTTCATCCATCAGTGTTTTTTTCCTCCTAGCATTTTTTCCTTATAATTTTATACCCATTTTTTGAATATATAGTTGGTTCCTTATTCATTTCTGCTGTGTTACAGCTACCGAATGGGTCAAGGGCAAGCAAATGGAGGAAGTAGTAGCGATCAAAAACACGCAAGTTATGAATCGGCCTGGAATTCGTCGTCCCATTCCATATTTCTTGGAGTTGTACTGATACATCTGTCTACGTCTTTCCATTTTTGCAGCGAGATTGCGAAGCACCTGTCTCTTCCACCGGTAAAGCTCCACTGCAGCATGCTCGCTGAGGATGCAATCAAGGCCGCCGTGAAGGATTACGAGGCAAAGAAAGGGAAGCTGGCCAAGACAGAGGAGCAGGACATCCCATCCCCATAAGAGCGCAGCTACCTCGAGCGAGCAGAGTAGTACGTATATATAACGAGCGAGGAACTCATGCGCCAAGAGAGCATGTATATATAAGCTAGGTGGCTACGATGTTTGGGTTTCATCGAATAAGCGAACTTGCTGCAGTGTGGTTCTGCACATAAATAAGGTCTGCCCCTTGCCCTTATCTGCTTAGTCGGAGCATGCATGCTTAGATTGAGTGAGCAATGTTGTTGAGATCAGGGGTCCGGCTTTGACTTCTTGCCTCTCTTTGCAAGAAGCTCTGACAAACGGCATCTGTTACGACTCCTTGCGAGGAGCCCGGAGGAGCTAAGAACATTTTTTTATACAAAAGTTAGAGCCGAAAAAAGTGCTATAAAATTGTGGCTGGAGCCATTTTTGTTAAACATTTTCTAATATAACTCTATCTCCATCAGAGAAAGCTGTTCCACGTTGAAGAGCTAGGGTCGAGCCATTTTTGTTGGGGCCCAGGAACAACATGGGAAAATGGAGGTAGAAAACGGAGGATTCAGAAACATAGGAATTTTGTACTTTGTACGTACTTTGGATGAACTACATAGGAAAAATACAGGATGTTTGGATGAACCACATAGGAAAAATACAGGAAACAACAGTACGTAAGTTAATTAGAAAAATAACTATGATCTTATCTCCAAAGAACAGTGTTACTATTTCTATTGAAAAATAAAGAACAATATTTATATATAAAAAAAAAATCTAAGCCAACCTTGATCTTATCCATCCCTTTCTAGACGCATGTATTTCTCCCCTCTCTCTCTCATCGCTTGCCGTTGACTTTGACTTGCAACTCAACCGTGTAGCTGACGGATGACGTGGCGTCACTTGAGCTTCTCTTCATCCAAGCACAGGTTGACACATCTGGCTGGGACGTGCTGACATTGCATATCCTTGGAATGGCTAATAAGGCATATGCCTCTCTCCACTCCTCAAGATTCAGGCTAAAACGAATCCCCAGCACCCTGACACCTGATAGAACTCTTTGTTTGTTCTACTGCTATGAACTCACACCAAATTCTCATTCATTCTCTGGGCGAACCTTTTTCTTCAGATAAAGATTCTCTGGGCAAACTGAACTAATATACTGACACGTAGCGGCATGTCGTATCCTTAGCTTTGCCATGGCCAAAAGGGGCACGCTTGCAAAGATGCAGACCCCTGCACTGCAAGTCTGCAAGATCCAAACCTCCCCGTCCACACTATCTAACCGCAGCCTTTAAGCTCACTCCAAGCATATCTCTGCAGCCAGGGCGCCGCAAACAAATAAAAGCCGCCGTGTGCACGATCACGGGCTGTGCTGTGTGCTGGCCAGATTGAGGAAAGGAATTGGATCCGAAGCAAGCAAGCGAGCTAGCACTAGCAGGTAGTATAGGACTAGCAACGAACGATGTCGTCCTCGACGACGGCGGCGCCACTCTTCCCCGCCGGCGGCACGCGCCCGCTGCAGCAGCAGGCGCCGTCGCTGGCCGCCGGCGACGGCGGGGGCGGCGGGTCGTACACGCCGGTGTTCGTGGTGCTGGGAGTGATCGCGGCGCTGCTGGTGATCTCCTGCCTCGTGGGGCAGGTCTGCACCAAGAAGTACATGCGGCCCCGCCCGCGCAGGGACCGCGTCGCCTACTACGACGACGACGGCATGGAAGGCGGGTTCGGCCTGCCTCACCACGGCGGCATTGCCAAGATGGAGGCGTCCGCGCCGCCGGCGTCGTCGGTGGAGACGCGGGCGGCCGGTGGCGCCGCAGCCGCCGTGCAACAGACTGCCGCGGCGTGAAGGTTGCCAGGTGATATGAAAATGATGCCTCTGTACGTACGATAGTTTGTAGCTATGGCTTCTCCTCAGGTTGTTTGCTAACTTCCCTGATGTGCCCTGTGCATATATAGTCTTGAAATCCTTGTATGATGGAAAAGAATTGGTCTCCACGACTGTAAAGATGGAATTGTCGTTGTGAAAATACCTTGTGAATGGAATACAAATCAAAGCATGCATATTGCAGAGAGAGAGAGAGAGAGAGAGAGAGAGAGAGAGAGAGAGAGAGAGAGAGAGAGACTAGTGCAAAATTGTTCTTCATTTTTGTTTTAAAATGGAGCGGCCCGAAGCATAGCGAGTGCATGTTTGGATGGAGGTGTGGTAAAGTTGTTTGGCCATGTAATCTTCCTGAGCGTCCGATTTTGAACACTTTGTAACTATGATCGATTGTCTGTCCAGACAATATCTCTGAGAGACTTTCCTTCAAAAATATCTCTGAGAGAACGATCCAAGCGTGCATGCGAAGACGAGGCGTGGATCGATAACGAGTAGAGGGACCGGAGCCCAGGTATAAAGATAACGAACCCCCCCACCCCCCCACACACACAAAAAACACAGCAGACATTTAGGTATATAATCCCTCCGTTCCAAATTACAAGTCTTTAACTTTTATTTGATATATCCATTTTACTATGCATCTAGATATGATTATATGTCAAGATACATATCTAAATGGATGAAACAAAAAAGTCAAAACAACTTATAATTTGGAACCGAGGGAGTACATTGGTACACGTCGCTAATTTCATTTGTAAGCCAACTCATGGATTGACATGCTGGAAATTGTAAGAGGTTAGGGATTAGAGAGGTGTTTCACAAATCAATCAACTCGATTATAAGCTAAATCCTGACACTATATAAGACTACTCATAACAATCATTTTTCTATGCAAAAATCTAATGGATTGTGAATGCACTACAAGATAATAGCTTAAAGCAGTATCAAAATTATGTGTCAACACATGAGGTTAACACCAATGTACTTGTTCAAATTAGCGGCAAAACCTTGGTTAGAGACAGAGGATAATATTTTGTATAAGAGACTATGACTATTAAAACTATATGGTTGGGACGGCAATCTAATTCTTTTTTAGAAAAAAAACGAAATAAATTAAACTTGAATCAATGCAAATTTTTAATAACCACATGAGAAACTAAATAATATGTCATAAAACATCAAAAATATTTTAGAGGGTCAATTAAATTAATTCATCCGGACATGTGTTACTGTAGCACCACATTTTTTAGCAAAATTTTAATAACCACACGAGAAATTAATCCGCGAGATGAATTTATTAAGCCTAAGTAATATATCATTAGCACATATGTTACTATAGCGCCACATTGTCAAATCGTGGATTAATTAGGCTTAAAAGATTCATCTCGTAAATTAATCGTAAACTGTGTAATTAATTATTTTTTCGTCTATATTTAAAACTCTATACATGTGTCCAAATATTTAATAAAATATAGAGTAAATTTTAGAGAAGGAACTTAAAACGGCGTTGCCATGGAAGGCGTCCCAGCAACACGTACGGGCCTCTGCTGCACCAGATCGCTGAAATTGATTTCTTCGGAATTCAGATACCACAAGGACGGTGATCGAGGAGCAGAGCACACAGCACGCTAGTCGCCACTGGGATGGAGATTGTCAGATGGATGCTCACCAACTCCACCTTGCCGGTCATCCAGTACTGACTACTACTGAGGCCTTGTTTAGATCAACTCTAAATTCCAAGTTTTTTCACTCTCTTTTCATCATATTAATTTTTGGACGTATGTATAGAGCATTAAATATAGGTAAAAAAATAACTAATTACACAGTTTGGTTATAAATCACGAGATGGATCTTTTGAGCCTAGTTAGTCCATAATCGGACAAAGTTTATCAAATACAAACGAAACGTGCTACAGTATCCCAATTGTAAAAATTTGCAATCTAAACCAGGCCTGAGACCGCGAAATTTTATCTCCTTTTAGTTTGACTGACAGGTAAGGCAGGCAGAGGAACACACCACAACAATAACATCACTTGTCGTATATAAGCACACATTTTAGGCAGAAATGCACATGAATTCCAGGCAATGCAAGACACGTAACCATTTTAGACTTTAATTACTAGACAGCACCACACACACGACCTGGATCTGGATCTGATGACTTGGCAGCAGGCAGCAGGGCGAATGCACGGCACAAGCCCCTGCTTGAATCTTGATCCTTCTGCAAATGCCTGATTACTGGTATCACTAGCTACCTAGCTACTCACATAAATTATGTACTAAGTACTAACAATGTAGTGTTATGTTGATCTCTCCACCAACTTGGCCCAACAGCCAATTAGACCCATGATCCGCGCCCTGATCGGGGGCGCCCAACTGTTTTATGGTTGGTGGGTCTCCGTCGCACAGCGCCATAAAAAGAACGGTGGGGCCGAAACACAAGGCACGAGGTTCACCTGCGCCGCTAGAAACCCCACCTACATCCTAACCCTAGCCGATCTAGAGAGGGGGCGCTGCCAGCGACGGGAAGCACCGCCACCGGCCACCGCCGCCTTTGCACCACCGCCACTGTGACCGCGCCTTCACCGCCGGACTTCACCGCCTCACCGACAAGCACCACGATGGCCAGCTCGTCTTCTACGAAGGCGGTCGATGGTTTGCCACCCCGCATCTCTCTCTCTGTTTGCTCGCACTAGATTTCGTTCTAGGGTTTACTATTTCATTCCAATGTCAGTTCTACATGCTAGATCTATGTCTAGTGGATCCTGTTAGTACTATCAATGGTATCAGATGTCTAACTAGGCGTAGATCTAGCTCCTGGAGTAGATCAGAACAAGAAAGTAGAAAGAGGGGACTCGATTTGCCAATCGGATCGAAACCCTAACTCAATACAAAACCCTAATCCAAACCGCAAGAGAGTAAGGACGAAGAAGGGGAGGACCTACCCGAACTCCCCGCCGTGCGTCACCACCGCCGTCGCGCGAGCAGACTGGGCCAAGCCACCGCTCGACG
Organism: Miscanthus lutarioriparius; assembly: GCA_904845875.1. Taxonomy (NCBI): domain Eukaryota; kingdom Viridiplantae; phylum Streptophyta; class Magnoliopsida; order Poales; family Poaceae; genus Miscanthus; species Miscanthus lutarioriparius. The sequence continues at coordinate 4,684,982 of CAJGYO010000016.1, read as the reverse complement.
CTGGGTCGCCGCCGCGTGGGCTAAGGGCGCCGACGCGAGGCCACTCGACAGTGGGCGCGCTCACCCACAAGGGAGCGCGCGCTCCGGCGAGGGGGCCCGCGGCGGCACCACACTCCTCCTTCGGTTGCCTTGTGCGGCCGCTTCGGACGCCACCGGGTGAGAGAGAAGAGAGGGGGAGAGAAAGAACGCGAATGAACTAGGGTTAGGGCGCACCGTCACGGCGGGGGAGTTTTGATCTCGCGAGAATGACGCCTGACCGTCGGATGATGATCGACGCCTCAGAACAAATCAGGCCAAAAGCGGCTCAGGCGGGATTGGAGATTCTCGGCCCAGGCCTAGGTTGTGGCCTGGGCACGGGGGAGCGGGCGCGCGCGCCGTGTTGAGCCGCCGCTGGGCCGCGCGCGTGGATACGAAAAAGAGATGGGTCGCGGACTGTTTCACTAGGCCGGACTGAATGAACAGTAAAAGTAGAGTTTTTGTTTTATTGTTTTCAGAAGCAAATTTTTGATGCTTTTGTCTAGTTTAAATCTCTGTCAAAATTTGAACCAACGGGATAATTTTTTCAGAGAGTAGATGAGTACAGTAAAATGCTTCTGAAAAATAGATAAATTATTTTTTCATGTTTCCGCTGCAATGTTAAAGTTTATCATCTTCTAATTAAATTCAAACCAATGGGAGAATTTAATTTGAAGATCAGTTATTTTTAGTCAGCAAATTATAATATTGTTATTTTTCTGACCAACGTTGATAATAGCAATATTATAATGTTTATTAATAAGTTTTTCCATGCATTAATTCTATTTCTGTCCAACGGTGATGTAGAATTAGTGTATAAGAAAGTTGTATGTTCTAATTTTGACCAACGTTAAATTAAGGCATGCAATTATTATGTCATATTTTTCCACTATCTCTGACGGTGTTTTTCAGGACTCAACTCAATAGCATTTATCTCGCACATACCGCCTCTAGAAGGGGGCAACTATAGGGTATGGCGAGAGAAGTATGAACTAGCACTTGCGCCATCTAAAAATGACCTAGTGCTTACCTCCCCGTGTCCTACTGAGCCAGTGGATCCGGTGAGGGTAGATAATGAGACTGATGCTGATTTCACTACTCAGCAGCGAGATCATGCAGAAGTGCGAATGAAATATGATCTCTAACGCAAGAAATGGAACATTTCAAACCGCAAGTGCTTGATGGTGGCTAAGACCACTATTTTAGATGAGATAAGGGGATCTATCCTAGATTGTGACACCGCCACAGAATACCTCAAGAAAATAGAGTCAATTTACTAGCTCTTCAAAGGCTTATGCTAGTACTCTGATTATGAAATTGTTCAATGAGAAATACACTGGTGGCGGTATAAGAGAGAACATACTGAAGATGAGCAACACGGCTTCGAAACTGAAGCCAATGGGTTTGGGGCTCAAGAATGAGTTCCTAATTTATTTGGGTTTTGCTTCCTTGCATAAGGAATATGAAACTTTTGTTGTAAATTACAACATGCAGCCCGATAAGTGGGATATAGAGAAGTTCATCGTAATGTGTGTTCAAGAAGAGGAGAGGCTGAAAAGCTCACAGGGTGACTCTGCTAACCTTGTGAGGGACAATAAAAAGAAGAATTTCAATAAGAATATCAAAAATCAAGGGAAAGCCCCTCAGAATGACCACCATCAGAAGAACAACAATGCTCAAGTTGAGAAGGATCAGTGTAAATGGTGCAAGAAGCATGGACATTACCAGAGAGACTGTCTAGACTTCCTGAAGAGCCATCTGAAGAGAGATGAGAATATCATTACATTCATAGATGAATCCTTGTTTTTAAGTTATGGAAAATCTACATGGTGGATTGATTCAGAAGCAACTGTTCATGTTGCAAATTCATTACAGGGATTCCGTATGAGGAGGACCCTGTAAAGAGGAGAAAGAAGAATTAAAGTTGCAAATGAAGTTGAAGTTGAAGTTGAGGCTATTGGAGATCTCTCTCTAGAATTAGACGATGGTTTTAGACTTCAGCTTTCAGTCAGACATTATTTATGTACCCTCTTTGCGTAGAAACTTGATAAGTGTCTCACGACTAGACGATGATGGTTATGATTGCCATTTTGGTAATGGCAAACGTCAGATTGTGTATAATAATAAGTGTGTTGGTCTTGCCTTCCGACAAGACAAGCTTTATTTATTATCACTTTCTAAGAATATGAATGCTGTGAGCCCTGAGAATGAGAATGCTTCCTCGTATATGAATGCAAGTAATAAGCGGAAGAGAGTTCATGACACATCATCAAAATTATGGCACTGTCGTTTAGGCCATATTTCGAGGAGGGAATAGAACGATTGATTAAGAAATCAATTCTTCCGCCTTTAGAATTTTTAGATTTAGAGCAATGCATTGATTGCATAAAAGGAAAGTACGTTAAGAAAATAAAGAAAGATGTCAAACGAAGCGCAAAAATTTTAGAAATAGTTCACACAGACATCTGTGGTCCTTTTCCTGTGAAAACTGTGGATGGTTATGATTCATTTATAACATTCACAGATGATTATTCTCATTTTGGCAATATTTATCCAATTAAGGAAAGATCGGAAGCGTTGGATAAATTTAAGATATTTAAGACTAAAGTAGAAAATCAGCACAACTTAAAGATCAAGGTAGTAAGATCTGACCGTGGGGGAGAGTACTACGGTCGACACACCCCATATGGCCATGTTTCTGGACCTTTTGCAAGGTTCTTACAGGAAAATGGCATAGTTACCCAGTATTCTACACCGGACGAGCCACAGCAGAATGGAGTACTTGAAAAACGCAACAGTACCTTAATAGATATGGTGAGAAGCATGATAAGTGACTCTACCCTACCAATAAGTTTATGGATAGAGGTATTAAAAACTATCATTTATATTCTTAATCGAGTACCAAGCAAATCGGTGCCCAAAACACCGTATGAGTTGTGGACAGGAAAGGAACCCTCAATTAACTATTTACGTTTGTGGGGTTGTCTAGCTGAGGCAAAAGTCTTTAACCCAAACATAGGGAAGCTAAACTCCAAGACAGTCAGTTGCCATTTCATTGGTAATCTAAAAAAGTCAAAAGGTTATCGCTTCTATTGTCCTAACAGACAAACAAAGTTTGTGGAGACAAGATATGTTGTCTTCTTGGAGGATGATATGATCAGGGGGAGCATGGTAGCGCGAGAAATTAGTTTTGAAGAGAAGCGGGTATATGTGCCCACTCTAATGGTTCAGGAACCATTCTTCACACTACCTGTTGTTGTTGTACTAATAGTGCAAGACACTGTAGTAACAGCACCTGTTGTTAGCTCTCCTATGGCAACAATAAATGAACATGAGGAACCTATCGTTCAGGATCCTATAGAACCCATTGTCACACATGAGGAGGAGAAACAACAGCCTCATACAGAACAAGCATCATCTAACGAGGCCCCTAGAAGGTCTCAAAGAGTCAGGAGATCAACCATTCCTGAAGACTACAAATTTATGAATGTGAGGAATTTCAAATAGAGGGTGATCCCACCTCATTTGAAGAAGCCATGAGAAGCGCTCACTCATTAAAGTGGCTTGTAGCCATGAAAGATGAAATGACATCAATGAAAACCAATAGTGTTTGGAACTTAGTAACAATTCCTAAAGGAGCCAAGATAGTAGGCTGTAAATGGGTCTACAAAACCAAATATGACTCCAAAGAGAATATAGAAAGATTCAAAGCGCGACTTGTGGCGAAAGGCTTCACGCAAATAGAAGGTATAGATTATAATGAGATATTTTCTCTAGTCTCATGTAAGGATTCTTTTAGAATAGTAATGGCGCTTGTAGCACATTACGATTTAGAATTACATCAGATGAATATAAAGACGACATTCCTAAACGGGGATCTAGAGAAAAATATTTACATGGCACAACCAAAAGGTTTTGTTATGGAAGGAAAAGAACGTATGGAATGCCGCCTGAAGAAATCCATTTATGAATTAAAACAAGCTTTAAGATAGTGGTATTTAAAGTTTGATAGTACAATAAGAAAGTTTGGGTCTCAAGAAAATGTAGAGGACAATTGCGTTTATGCAATGTTCAAGAATGGGAAATACATTTTCCTAGTCTTGTATGTGGATGACATCATGCTCGCTAGCAGTGATGTTAATCTACTACTAGAAACAAAGAAGTTCTTGTCCTCGAAGTTTGATATGAAGGATCTCGGTGAAGCTTCGTTTGTCCTATGAATAGAGATTCACCGAGATAGAGAAAAGGGGGTTTTAGGATTAACACAAAAGGCATACTTAGAAAAAGTTCTAAAGAAATACAGTATGCAAAATTATAAGTCTTCACCTGCTCCCATAGTCAAGGGCGATAGATATAGAGAATTTCAATGTCCTAGGAACCAATATGAGATCGATCAAATAAAAGCGGTTCCATATAGTTTAGCTGTCGGAAGTTTACAGTATGCTCAAGTGTGTACTCGCCCTGACTTAGCATTTGTTACCGGGTTACTTGGCAGATATCAGAGTAATCCAGGAATAGAACACTAGAAATTAGTAAAGAAAGTTTTACGTTACCTGCAAGGTACGAAGAGTCTCATGCTAACGTACAGAAGATCTGATTCCCTACACATAGTGAGGTATCAGATTCTGATTATGCGGGAGATGACAGAAAGTCCACGTCAGAATACATATTTACTCTCATAGAAGGAGCTGATGAGGACATGACCTCCATACATATGACCATGCTTGAAGAACCATATAGAGACCAAGGAGATCAGCGAGGGTGTCCTAAGCGAGAAGGAGGCCCAAAGCTTATCCGGTTCGAGTCACCAAGGTGGAGGCTCAAATCAAGTTCGAGTCCATCTTGGCCTCCAGGACCAGTCTGCCTTAAACTGGTCACCCAAGAGGCCAAGACGCATCCGAACTCTGTTTTCGATGATCCACATATGGATGGAAACCTAATTGGATAAAGAATCCAATCCAAGTGGTTTGACGTCTAAAGCACTTCGGAATCAACAGGAATCATCAAAACAAATCAGCGTCCAGAATCTGTCAGGGTGCTGCGACACCGTATTTTGGTCTGTTGGACCATGTATCTTGTTTGGGCCCATTAGGGGGCGCGTCCAGGGGGGTGATGCCCAAGACTCTATAAATATCAGCCGTCGCTCTCCTTGGGGTTTGGGTTTTATTTAGTTCTTGATTTCCTCATGAAACAGACATCGTTTTGCTGCAACTATCGCCGCCAAGGCCGCTCGCTGTGAACCAGGGCCCCAGTTCTTGATCTTGTTCGTCTGTGGCGATTAGTCCTTTCGAATAAAGAATTGAACTCCTTATTTTCATAAGCCTCATATTTATTTGCAATTTCAGATTGCGTTCATTCCGTTCTTGCTTGTGTTCTTGATTCGCTTGCAGGAAAGCCTTCTCGGCGAGGCCAATCGCGTTCGCGTGGTTGATAACCAACGGAGCGGTGGTGTAACGGTTGCGGGGGTCCGAATCAGTCTTGGTTCGAAGCCTAGATCGTGAACGTCGAGTCTCCACCAATCGACGCTATCATACCTTTCGGAAGATCGGGCCTAGTCTACATCAAGTGGTATCAGAGACCTTGTTGCCCGTTAGGTATAACTTTGTTTTCCCTTTAGATTATCACTGTTTTTGCATCACCTATAGTTCACAAAAAGCCAAAAAAATATATATACCGCCACATATTCCCTGTCCTATAACCTTATTATGCCGTGCAATTTCGTTTCTATTTTGCGTTGTTGAGTTTGTATCCTAGGTCAAGTTCTGGTTGCTGGTTTTAGATCGCTTTTGAGTCCAGTTTGTGTCTTTTCCTTTGTTTTTCATCATAATCCGTAAACACCTTCAAGTCTTGCTGTGTTTCCTTTGTTTCCATCAAACCCTAGTCCACACCATCTAATTTGTTACACTTGTCTTCACTGTTTCCATCAAATCCTTGCTGCTGTGACCAATTTTGCGCGCATTGTTT